>OX376375.1:70741530-71156530 GCA_947369275.1 Nemotelus nigrinus | reverse complement strand
ATCGGGAATAAATTTAGAAGCAGGCTTGGAGACGATACTTTGGATACTTTGCTATTGCTTCAATGTTACTTCCGAAAAAACCAATGAACTTTGGCAGAATTTTTATGTGTTGAATATTTTATATGTTAAGAGTTGTGATTTATTGTTGTGATTATTTGTCGTGATTTGTTGTTGTAATTTGTAATAGTTGTAATTTTAAATATCTGTCTTCATACTGTCAACGTCTTGGATAATTAAAATTATTGTTTTTATTTGCATCAATTAAATAAATTAGTAATTATTCAGTAACATATTTTTTATACAGTTTTCAGCTTATTTATTGCTGTAGTTTTGAAATGATGGCACATAATATAATCTGTTTATTAAAAACTTGACTTATTTTGTTGTGTTATATTTTTTTAATCCCGTAATACCGGGATTGAAAAAATGGTTCGGGATTGGAATCCCTACTCGTGACATACATTTTTGGGTCGGCCCAAAAAAAAGCTCTAATTTATCAAATTAATTTTTTGGTGCGTTTTTTTTTATTAGGGTGCAGTTATGTATTTCTGTACACAAAATAAGTATATAATCTTCGTGCGAAAAAAAAATTAAATTGTCCTGCAAAAACCACGAGGAGGTCTAGAGCATTCTCGCCAGGAAGGGAATGGCCACGAGGATATTGGAAGGATTGATAAAAATGAAAACAATTAAGAGCATTTGAGCATGCCAAGTACAAACAGTGACCAAAAAGGATGGCTAAACGGATGGAAGGAATTGTATAAAATAAAGCATTGTAATTCATAAATATAGCTTAAGCATATTCAATTATAAATAAGCTTTTTCTTTAAAATATAAATAAATGAATAAATACGTACACAAATCCCAAGCATTACCCATACAATATCAAAGGGAGAACTGCATTACAAACTAGTTAACATAAAATAAATATTCGAGATGAACAAACAAACGTTAAAGCTGGTTACTAAAAGCAAATAAAAAGCAATGGACATTTTTACTCAATTTCTATAAAATAAATCAATTCTACGGTTTTTAGTTGCTGTGAAATCATCGATTATTTCATCGTAAAATCTATCACTTTTCATTAATTTTTTAACCAATTTTCATTGAAAGTTGAAAGTGCGCTTCACAATTATAAATATCTTCAAAGAAATTTTAATTAAAATTTCTATCAACTCTAACAATTGAAAACAACTACGAAAAGCAACAATAAAAGCAAAATACAGAATCAATTTATTTAATTAATTAAACCACAATATAACAGAAAAGACCACCACCGTTCTACTATCAAAACACTTCAAACTCGTACTTGATGTTTTTCCTTCATCCCAGTACAATACGATTAAAAAAACTCTAGCGCACCTGAACCGCTAGAAACACTAATGTTCGAAGAACAGTAGAAGAATCGTGCAGGTTTTGAGTGCATATTCCACCACATGTGCTGCTTATTACGGCCAAACTGTTTCAAATGCCACGTTTTACTTTCGTCTTAAGAATGCATTATAACTCATATGGTGCAAGGTTTCAGATATTACCACTGGCATGAATTTCAACGTTTATGAGAGCAAAACACGGGTTAATTATATTCGTTATCAGTTGCTTATTTCACATAATTTTGAAAGCAGCATCTCATATAACATCAATGAAGAAAATGCTCAGTGTTAGCTGAGATATTGCAATTAAACACAATAAAGATATTGCAATTAAACACAAAACCAACAATAGCTGGCAACCCTATCGTGTCTTTTCAACCAAATTTGGCCTGAATAATGTTTATGACAGGTTTCATTAATTGTATGAAATTCGTATTGATTTCATGACTGCACTGGAAGTTATAGTACAAAAAGTTTTATTTTCCTGAGCGAATTTTCAAAACCAAAGACACAAAAATTACCATAGCAGGTAGCACCAATCAAATTTTTCAACCAAATTTCCACCAAACAGAGATTAGAGTTAGGTTTAGCTTCTGTGTCAATTTCATGAAAATCTGGTAACTTATTCACATTTCATAGGGCAAAAAGCAGTTTTTTTTCTTTGTAATTTTTCAAGATGGCACCACTGGCACAGAGTTGCCCACAATTCAAAATCGCTTCTATCAAATCTGGTCTTACTTAAGTCCAATGCATTCTGTAAATTTTAGCTGTATCTGATTATTGGTTCGTGAGTTTCCGTGAACAGAAGTTTTTGATGCTAAAAATATAGGTTAACTGGGAGAGGGTTACCGTTCTTGTCCGACATGAAATTTCCAAAGTTTTATTTTGAACGTGTAGATAAAACATAAGATTTATATACAGATTGGTTTTATTGTAAGAAACGGACATTTTTTTGAATATTCGATGGTTTGAATGTTTTTACTTCCAAATTTTTTTTTTCAAAATGAAGACACCAAAATTATCATAGCTGGCAGCTCCAATCGAATTTTTCGACCAAATTTCTACCAAACGTGGCTTAAAGTAAGGTCCAGCAATTGTGTAAGTTTCGTCAAAATCGAACGATTCAATCAGAATTTATAGGGCTAAAAACAGTTATCTTTTTTAGTGGTTTTTCAAGATGGCACCACTGGCACAGAATTGCCCGCATTTCAAAATCACTTCTATCAGACCTGGTCCTATTTAAGGTCAATACATGCTGTGAATTTCAAATAATTCTGCCCATCGGATCGTGAGTTTCCGTGAACAGAAGTTTTTGATGCTAAAAATATAGGTAAATTGGGCAAGGGTTGCCAGGCGTGCCCGTTATACCATATCTTTTTTTTTTTTTGGTTATGTAAACAAAGCACAAGATTTACATATGAAAAGCTTATTTTTGAAGAAACTGCATTTTTTCAAGAGAGACGATGATTTGGAGGTTTTCACTTTCAGTGCCTGCCCTAGCTACAGGGTTGCCAGCACGCTCATTAAAAGCCACATAAATCTACAACTAAATAATATCAATATGTCCTGAAAATTTGGTAATGATTGAATAGCTCTGTCAAAAGTTATCGAAATTTAAAAATTTTCAAATTTTCCCGTCCTCTTTTTAGGCACCCAGCGCACACATAGGGTTAAAATATTCCAAAGCATTATCCGATTCATATGTAAAACACGTTAGAAATTTATTTTATTAACTTTATTTTTGCGAAAATCATTTGTGCACGAAATAATAGGTATATTAAAAATATCACTTAAATGCCCGCCGGCGCGAAAAGGTTTACAATAACTGACATTTAAAGAGACCTGGACCTATTCTGCATATACACCAATGTATCCTGAAAGTTTCAGCTCAATCGAATGGCGCGTTCCCGAGATTATCTCACTGAAATTTTTTGTACATATATATATATATATATAAAGAAATATGAATTTTTGGCCGAATCGATTTTAATACTAATGTTCTTCGAACATTAGTAAAAATATATTTCCATTGCTATTTTTTCATATGCCACCTGAACGCGGCTGGCCGCCGAGTCTCTTGTATTCTCTCATCTGTGCACGGAGTGTGAAATTCGATTTGAAACACCCAAATAAATGATTAGTATGGAAAAGAAGATTCGAATAGAGGCTGTCTGAAAAGTTTTGAGTGACCAAGACTGTGCTTGGGTACGGCAAATTTTCTTTGGCCGCAATTTCAACCGTCGTTGCTTTTCTTGATTCTCGCTTGTGCTTGCTTTGTATGTATGTTCGCTGGATATGATGTGGCCGCGCCGTTTCGGTGGATGGATGATGCATTGTACTCATGTGTACATATGCTTGTATGAAAGGATTTAAATTAGGACTATTGACCGGCCGTCGTATTATGTTGCGTATATCAACTAGGATTGAAATGTGATTGAGATCAAACCAGATCAACACAAACGGGATATTATTCGTTTACATTATGCTGCTTCAATTTCATTTCATTTGTAGTCCAGTACTGTATATTTAGCTAATGAAAAACTAAAGATTGGATGAGGTAAATATAGGTAAGAGGAAGCAACGTGTAGT
Organism: Nemotelus nigrinus; assembly: GCA_947369275.1. Lineage (NCBI taxonomy): Eukaryota > Metazoa > Arthropoda > Insecta > Diptera > Stratiomyidae > Nemotelus > Nemotelus nigrinus. Next base: position 71,152,568 of record OX376375.1, on the reverse strand, counting down.
AGTTAAGTGCTTAGAATTAAATATTTATCCTTTTTTATCTTTGATAATAATTCCCTGCTTACGATAATTTTCTTGGTACGGCTCGGCCGGCCTTGCCGCCCCTGACGAGCCGCCACTGATAAATAGCTAATAAACAATAACAATATACATAAAAGGCGTAATAGAGCCCTCTAGAAAGCAAAAGCGGAACATTCCAGAGCCCCAAACCATGAATCAGATCTCACATGGTAACGGACATTCACAATATGCGTTAATCACAATACAACGATTTTGCTGCAGGGGGAGGCGTGCTTCTATGTAGAATGCCGCAGTTGAATTTGGTGAACCACAATGCAGCCACAATGTCGTTGTCAATGCAACCAAGGCACCAACCAAATTCATTTTTTTTTTCTTTTGCGTTGCTAAATCCTGTTGTACGATGATTAGGGTGGCTTATCACAATAAATATCAGCCATTGCTTGTCTATTCCACCATACCATTGAACCTTATTCAAGTAGACTTAATTGAACCTAATTGAACCTTAATTGAACGACTGGTATCACCGCTAGCGATGCGGCAAAATTAGAAATTTGGCGAATCCGGCCGCAGGCATTGTGCGCATTACCATACAAAACAGTGCATTCTAATTTTATGACAGCGGTTTGCCGTAGTCCACTGCGGCAAATCGTTGTATTGTGATTAACGCAATAGTCTTCCAGAAGCCAGATTAGGAGGCTTCGAGAACCCAAGACACATGCGACACGAATATAAATACCGCCGCGAGAGGTGCTAGCAGTCAGTTTGTAGATAGCGTAAACAGCGAAAAGTCTGTTACTGTGAAAAGCGAAACAGTGAATTAAGTATCCGGGCGCGGATGTATTTTGAAAGCGAAAAAGTGTTAAATTGTAACGCGAAATTATAATAGTGCGGTCGTTAAGTGTAAACGATTTAGTGATTATAATTAGTTGTGTAAATAAAAGTATAATTAGTGCTGTAAAAGAAAACTGTTTTATTTCACGAATGTGAAGAATATCGAATCCACGAAAGGTGTTTTAAGGCAAAAACACAACAATATATTGCTTCCGAAGAAAAAATCCGTGTTTGAATTAAGTTATTTGGTTTTGGGAGAAAAAATTATGTCAGAAAAAATCGATTGATAGCTTCCGGTGGCTGTCCCTTTGTCTTTAGCCCTTAAAAAATCTAACGTGTAAGATAAAAAAAACCACATTACTCGGATCACATTTTCAAAAAAGTGTGCTGTTAGCTTATATCCTTTTCTTTCCTTGCCTTTTTAGATAAACTTCAGAAAGTTATCTGTTCATATCTGTGGTTACATATGTCTCCAATATAATTGACCAATGTTTCATAGTTACTCGCATAAATCTTGCTTTCACTTGAATTTTTCCTAGTGAAACATAGGACACAAAAAAATTGCCTTAGTTCAATTCTTTTCGAACCCAATGTTCGTTATAAAATTTTAAAAAAAACTCTTATTTTCCATTTCAGCTCAGCATCAACCAATCGTATTACGACAATATCCAGTTCACAACTACCCCGAAGTCTAGTCTCTCTCGAATTACGAGCGAATCCTTTGGCTGTAGGAGGTATCAAATCTGACGCTCTTCGAAATATGTCACGTCTTCGAAAACTGTAGGTATATTTTTATAAATTCTTTTCAAATTGCCCTAAGCTCTGGGAAAAACAAGAATTCGAGCATTTGCTCATAATTCTATTCAAGAACCCTCTCAGATGTTAGAAATCTTAAGGAGTTCCCGCTATTGGATGGATGCACGTCATTGGAAATTATTCGATTAGATCGAGCTGGTATTGAAAATGTACCAAATGATTTGTGCAAGCATATGCCAAGACTGAGAAGTTTGTAAGTTGAAGTGTCTTATATAGTTTTACTTTCTTAACTAAACTCATTTTAAAACTTTTCCAGAGAATTGAAGACAAATCGACTGAAGCATATTCCAGATCTGCAACATTGTCGAGATCTTCGATTGTTGTAAGTATTCGATAAACTTGTGCTGTTTTCGACTGGAAACGAATTAATAGTGTTCACCTGTTTTCTAGAGATCTATCAAACAATCAAATCGACTCACTGCATGAGAAACCGTTCGAGGGCCTAGGACTGCTGCATGATTTACTCATGTCTTATAATCAGATTGAGACTGTTCCACATGATTCATTCGTTGGAATTCCCAAGTTGCAAGTACTGTAAGATGAGCGATTTACACATTTTTGAGAATATCAGATCTATTTAATTTTTTTATTTTTCAGAGATCTGGAGGGGAATCGTATCAATTTCATACATGACAATGCTTTTGCAGCGCTATCTCAATTGGAAGATTTGTAAGTATTTTGTTTTTCTATCACTTTGAAATTTTAATCCTTAAGTCTATTACTTTATATTCAATAAACAATCTTTGTATAGTTTTATTTAGGTCTTGTATAACTTTTGAGACTCCTCTAAATTTTGTGGTCTAATATAGACAGAACACCCATTTCTTGAACTGATTTTATTTTCATTTCTGATCTTATTTGCTGCCTGAGTAATATTAGTATTTTTTAAATGTCTCAACATTTACTCTAATTATACACTCGTTTAGGAATCTCGGCAACAATATTTTCCCAACCTTGCCAACAAATGGACTGGATCGACTACTTCACCTGAAAACGTTCAACAACCCAAAACTCAGAGAATTCCCATCACCGGACAGCTTTCCGAGAATTCAGACCTTAGTACTGTCCTATGCATATCACTGTTGTCCATTTCTTCCATTGGTCGCGGCAGGTCAGTCGACAAAAACACCACCACTTTTTCAAGAAGCTGTACTTTTTCCATCTGATTCGGAATTTGACATGAGTCTGTGGAATAATAGTATGATGGACATATGGCCGCAATTACGTAAGTTAAATTATTAAATTATTACAAACTACAACAAAATAGATCAAACTATATAATTTCTATCTCAGACAACATGAGCAAAAAATTCGGTCCACAAATGAACGAGCTGTGGGACTCATTCGGCCAGGACTTTATTTATCCGGGAAACTTGCCAGCCTACGTCGAAGAATATTTCGAAGAGGACGTGGGAAATGCAAACAAACCTCTGGGATCAGAAGTGACACCCGGGTCGATACAATGCTTACCTCTGCCAGGACCATTTCTACCTTGCCGTGATTTGTTCGACTGGTGGACACTGCGATGTGGCGTCTGGGTCGTCTTTTTGCTGGCGATGCTAGGAAATGGAACTGTCGTTTTCGTCTTGATATTTTCTCGATCGAAAATGGATGTGCCTAGATTTCTAGTGTGCAACCTAGCTGCTGCAGATTTTTTCATGGGAGTTTACCTGGGACTGTTGGCCGTAATAGATGCTTCGACGTTGGGAGAGTTTAGAATGTATGCAATTCCATGGCAAATGAGCATTGTGTGCCAGATTGCTGGATTTTTGGCTGTTTTATCGTCGGAACTGTCCGTATACACTTTAGCTGTGATTACTCTGGAAAGAAACTATGCTATTACTCATGCAATTCATCTGAACAAACGCTTGTCTTTGAGACAAGCTAGCTACATCATGGTTTTCGGATGGATGTTTGCTATCAGTATGGCAGTCCTCCCACTGGTTGGTATCTCAGACTATCGAAAATTTGCAGTTTGCCTCCCATTTGAAACAACGACTGGGATCGGTAGCCTAATTTACGTCGTATCTCTGATGTTCATTAATGGATGTGCATTCCTTACTCTGATGGGATGCTATTTGAAGATGTACTGGGCAATCCGAGGATCACAAGCATGGAACACAAATGACTCTAGAATCGCAAAACGAATGGCATTGCTGGTTTTCACTGACTTTCTGTGCTGGTCACCGATCGCATTTTTCGCCCTCACCGCTATATTTGGTTTGCAACTTGTTTCACTTGAGCAAGCAAAAATCTTCACGGTGTTTGTGCTGCCATTGAACTCTTGCTGCAATCCGTTTCTTTACGCGATTATGACGAAACAGTTCAAAAAGGACTGTGTCATGATCTGCAAGGCAATCGAGGAGTCACGAGTCACGCGGACGATTGGAAGATGTGAACGTCCGCAGAGAGAGCTGCCCCCGTTAATACCGCTGCCAACAGGATGTCGCTGTGTCAAAATGATGCAACAAGATATGCCACGTCCTAGACGCCCAGAACCAGAAACTGAGAGCTTATGGATCAGAGCGTGGAACCGGGTCCTTTGCAACAAGGAGAAATCGAAACAAAAGAGGCGTGGTCAACAAACCAACGTGTATACGTATCAATTTGCTGAGCTGCATAGGAATAAGAAGAATTCTCGGGCTAGCTCAATATCCAGCGAGAATTTCTGCTCATCACGGTCAAGCTCATGGCGAAATGGACCACCACCCGCCCATAACTGTTCCATACCAATGCGAATGATGGATTCAAGAAGACGTCACTCCGCGTGGCTAATAACACGCAAAACATCCCAGGACTCAAACCTCTCCAGCTCACGAAATGATTCATCCGCCTCAGCCACAACAGCCAGCACGTCTACATTCAGGTTGTCTCGCTCAAGTGCAGGTAGCACAACTCCGTTGCCATGTATTATAGGTAATGTTCTTTCCCATACCATTCCCATACAAACTGATCACTTTTCAACATCTCTTTCACTAACTGGGTGTGGTATACTAACATTCAACCTTTTCATTTCGCCTTTTCTCTCTCACAATTTCCTACTGCGCCATATTCTAGAAACCAAATTACACTCCGTAGGTAGTTCTAAGTCGAATTCGATGGGCTCCAAGCCACGACTAGTGCGACAGCATGCTGTCCAAGAGGAAGAAGACTCATCGCCACCGCGACTAGGAGTGCGATTCCTTCCAACCATACCATCTGCAGCCGATAGTAGTGTTGCAATGGAAGAGGACTCACACGAACATTCAGCATCAACACAGTTCTACACTGTTCTGCAGAGCGGCGGAGCTAAAGCAGTTCTATCTAGTCCAAAAGATAAGAAGAAACCACCATGAACGTTTAGCAATTTTCGTCTTTTTTAGTTTGTGTAAATTAATTATTTAAGTAATTTATATGATTATTTTAAATATGTATACATATGTATTAGATAGTATTGAATTTTAGTGCAATTTCTACAAAGCAAAAACAGATATCGGATGATGAACTCAATTGGGTACGGGATGTTGTAAATAAAATTATGTTATTGTTGATCGTAATAATTATTGAAAACATATTTTTTCTGGAAATCTTTGTTTAACTCTCTGGAAATATTTTCCTACTGCCATACAAACCAATGCCTAAACGCATCTCAGGCCCAACAGAAATTTCCCATGTCCAGTATTTCCCTCAAAGTGCATCGTAATAAAGTTAAGAAAACATTTTTTTTACATCTTTATTTTCAATAAATAAAAAGTATTTAAACTTGCAGCATTTACAAAAAAAAAAAAAACGATTGAAAAGCTAAAACAAATTTTAAACTGCTAATTTATGGAATTTTCAATAAGATTGGGAATAGAATTCATAAGTTTTGACGATATTATTTATAAAAAATACATTATAGTATTAATAAATGATCGTGATATATATTGTAAAAGAAAAAATAGAAGAAAAGAGATTCATATGTATTGTATATTGAGAAATGTTGAAGATAGTTGATAAACAAGAGATTTTATGGAAACAATGTGCGATAATAATAAAGAACAGAGAAAAACAAGTGATGAGAAATGCTTAAGAAAACAAAGATTGAGTTCTTAATAAGAATCATTGTTTGCCTTAGTTTTTGTGGCTTATATTTTTTATTTACTGAAAATTTAACACAATTTATTTACATGTTGGCAACGATAATACGCAATGAAATTTTACACTTTTATCTGCTTCAAATATACAAATACGAAATTTTTTAAAGTTGAGATTAATTTGAAAACAAAACACCCTAAAATATTTATCAAATTTTTCATTCTGAGTAGCTCTGGGTAAGAAATTTTTTAAGGAAATCTGAAACGTAAGAAAAGATTTCTCTTTGTCCTCTGAGCCACAGATCCGACTGAAATTGTTCAGTCCAGCAGACAACCGCTGCGCTTGTCGTTCTATGAGGCCTTGGCCCTTGAGAACGCGAACGAAACAACGAAGAACACGACCGGTTAACAACATAACAGCTGCCTGACGGTTTTGTGTTGGCAAGGCTCCTCACATTTAATAAAAATACCTCGATTTCCAGATCTCCAAATCATTTATACCGGCAAATATCTGAATGAACTTAGACCTCCTGAGAAACTCATGTCTGCTATCCAGACTGTGCAAATTGCACTTCCTTCATTGCAGGATAGCAGTTCAACGTCATCGCAAGCATCTAATCAACGTTTTTCTGCTTCTGCAATAGCTTTGCTTACGCTTCTGGACATGGGAGTTGTAACTGCTGCACTAAAAAATTTTGTTTGTTGGTTAGCCTATCGAGCTTCGGATGAATGCATGTAGTAGCTAAATATGGATACGTCCCCTTGCTTTTGCTGTGCAAAAAACTTACTCCGGATCATCTTCGGGATCAAAATGTACCTTCTTTTTGCATCACCATTTCTTTTCGCTTTAATGGCCGCCTGGAGTTTTCGTAAAAGAAATTACCAAACTGCCGAAGAAAACTCAAACGCAAACCGTTCCATAAACCTGTATTACCAAAACCTCCGTGGCTTGTGAAGGTGCTTCTTCCATTCCTTCATCTGAAACCTAGTTGAACGAAGATATTTTTGATAGTGAGATTTTACCACTGCACACAGTTTAGCGTAGCGATCGTGAGGGGTCAATCTCTGGTAAGTCTAATTGTGGAGGTGATTGTAGACATCCACAAATTGCTGTCGAATACTCTATGCAGTGGCTTTACTACTACTTGAATGTGCTGTTGAATGTGTTTTAGAGCACGTTTTTCTCATTATTACTTACTGTTTTAGTCTTATTGTTTCAGTCTTACTGTTTCAGTCCTGTTTCTATTATATTAACTTTTCTTTGCGGAATTTCCACCCTGTTTGCTTTGCCGTTTTCCTTCCATTCGTTCAACAATATATGGTGAATTCAATATGACTTTGATCGAGTGGAACACCTTGTTTTCAGCCATATCGATGGTTTTTCCCTAACCTAGTATTTCTTTTCTTTATGTATTCTTACTCAATTAAACTCTGCACCTAATATTAATGGCAAAATATTTTAACTTATTTTAACTAACCTTCCAGTTTATTTGGATTTCGCTGCTTACCTTTATGTTCCTTCCGATCAACAGCACCCTCCTGTTCTTTTAGAATTTGCTCTCAATCTTCCTCTTAGTTCCAAAGTTTCTTCCCAGTAACACTTCAATTTACATAAAGCCAATTTCATCGGAATGGTGAACGAAATCAATCTTCTTAACTGGAATTCGTTTCTTTGCTGTTGGGAAGTTGACGAAACTCCTCATCGTCTTTATGTCTTCCTCTCAAATCCTTTAAGATTCTGCAATACGTCAACTTTTTTTTCGGGCTTTTTAAGACAATGGGTGACGTGACCCCAATACCAATCGTGTTCGGGCTTCAACATAATCAGGGTCTGATGCTTTTTTGCTCCTAGGCTGCTGCTTCTTGGATGGAGGCAATTTTTCCCTATGTATGTTTTTTTTTGTGTTCAGGAACGTCTTGAACTACCCCCTTTCCTTTTTGTACGAATACAGTTTGATAAATCAATGATTTTCCCGCGTATTGACTGAAAACACAATACTGCTTCCGTCAGTTATCATCTATTGATAAACTACTGTAACATTTTTAGCAAGCTGTGCCATTTAGTTTGTTTTTGACAGCCATTGAAAGCAAACATCCTCGTGAGTTTTAACGAAAATAAAAAAAACAAGTGAATTTCACGTGCTGATTAAGCATTATCTGTTGTGTGAAAAAAGCCATCACCGAAACCAAGAAAAGGCTCGATTAATATTGTGCAGACTCTTTGCTTTCAATTTCAATGGTTTAGATGTAATTTACTGATTTCGGTTGTGGTCGTAGCAGCACAAGTGACGCCGAGCGCTCTGGTTACCCAAAAAAAGGTCGTCAGACCAGAAATCGTCGATAAATCCATGGAATGATATTGGACGTTCGGAAAATGAAAGTTCATGAGGTAGCTAAGGCCACACCTTTTACATAAATGTTTGGACAGGAAGAAGCTATCCACGCGATAGGTACTGCTATTTCTCTCATTCAACCATAAAGGGAACCGTGTGACGACTTCAAATGTTCAACCGCAACTGGAAAGAGTTTTGATTCCGTTTTGTGACCGTAGACGGAACATGAATCCAGCACCAGTGAACGAAAAAATACCGTACCTTAAGCGTACTGTACGCGAAAAGTACACATACCCTACCTCAGTCTATAATGTTTGCGTACATGTACACAACCGATATACCGAACGAAAGAGACACGATGCAAATGTACGCTACGATTGAATACTGTACTGTACAAAGTACTCAAACCTTACCCTCTACAATACGGAATGTGTACTCGTACACAACCCGTACACAAACGATAAACACTAAACGTACCGTACGTTTAGTGTACTTTTGCGGTTCATTTACATGAAAAGGAAAAATACTTTTAAAGTGAAAGCACTGAGTCAAAAATATTGAACTTCACAGGAGAGCATAATCAATTCATTTCGGCTACGGCATTATCACTTTTATCTGTAATTTTTTCCCAGTTCATATAAATAAACCGCAAAAGTACACTAAACGTACGGTACGTTTAGTGTATATCGTTTGTGTACGGGTTGTGTAGGTGTACACATTTCGTTTTGTAGAGGATTAGGTTTGTATACTTTGTACGGTACAGTATTCAATCGTAGCGTACATTTGCATCGTGTCTGTTTCGTTCGGTATATCGGTTGTGTACATGTACGCAATTATTATAGACTGAGGTAGGCGTCAAAAATGGACGGTACAGTTAGGGATTCCAATCCCGAACCATATTTTCAATCCCGGGATTACGGGATTAAAAAATCTCAAATCCCCGGATCCCGGGATTTGAAATTCATAATACAATACAACAAAATAAGTCAAGTTTCTAGTAAACAGATTATATTATTTGCCATCATTTCAAAACTACAACAATAAGTAAGCTCAAAACTGCATAAAAAATTGCATTATTCCTTTTTTATATTATTGATGCAAATAAAAACAATAATTTGAATTATCCAGAACGTTGACAGTATGAAGACAGATATTAAAAATTACATTTATTACAAATAACAACAAAAAATCACGACCAAAAACCACAACAACAAAACACAACTCTTAGAATTGAGATACATAATAAAGTAACATATAAAAAATTCGGCCAAAGTTCATTGGGTTTTTCGGAAGTAACATTGAAGCAATAGCAAAGCATCTAAAGTATCGTCTCCAAGCCTCCTTTTAAATTTATTTCCGATGTTGGACACCGCGGAAACGGTCGAGAAATATTGGTACGCCTGCTCCAAACTATGCAAGTGCCACCACTTTCGAAAAGATTCATTTCTTTTGCAATGGTTTTAATTAGATTAGTTTCTTGCGGCATTTCATGATTGATTATTTCATACTTTTGCAGCTCTTCTTGTAGCGTTAATTGACGACTACCTTGTTCTGATCAATATGGGTATCTACTGGGTTCTCTTCATTTCTTTGGCTACCAAGCATAGGGTTCAGCATCTAGATCATTGAAGTATTTTTTTTAATATTTGCGTTGCTTGGTTTCAAAAATAGAGATTTTATTTCACTTGGTAAATTTTCGCTGGTACAATGTGGATTCTGGAGATAGCTTAGCATACCAGATAGCTCAGTACACGGACGCTCTTTTATTCGGTCCAATGTTGCAATTTTCATAGCATTCACAAGAATGGACCATTTTTCTCCTAATATCCTATATAAAAATCTTGATGAAGTATTAGCAGTGCATAAATTTGCATCTTTGCGATTTAAGGCCTCCACAGTCAATTTTACAAGGAGTAAAACTTCAATAAGTTTCTGAATCGAACCAAACTCAGTTCCTTTTAATCGCTCTGGATATTGCAGGCCTATTAATGTATACCATTTTTCAAAATGGGAAACTATTCGAGCATTGTCAAGAGACTATTTCATCTTGTTTTACAATCCATTTAAAGGAGACAGTTAAATGCCTTGCTCGGATTCGACATAGTTTAAAAGATCGTTATTATTTTTCGTTGGAGATTTTAAAATATAAAACTACCTAACGAACTTTCTTAATGGATGCGCTGATGTCCTTCGTCTGATCTAGCGTGTCTTGCAGGCGACCGGTTTCAACGGAGTTAGCTGATTCAGGACCATCCAAATCTTCGTGGTCGTCGTTCAGACTATCGGGAAATCACTTTAATCTGGAATGGAACTCATATTATAGCGAACATCGCAAACTGCCAAGTGGATGCTATGCGCCAAACAAATATGTTGCTCTGTACCAACTAATCTGCCTACTTTTCGCATTTCGTTTGACCATTCAGTTACGATGGTAACAATGTATTTTCCTAGAGAAACATTAAACTCATATCTAGATAGTTTCCAGCTGTCATTGATATTCTTACTCCCACCAAGCTCCAGTAAGAATTTACTAAGTAGATGTTTATATTTATATAGCGCCTATTTGCAGTCAAGGTCCATTCATCAAACATCAAACTGAACCGTTCACCTGAGATACTAGCCTGTTATATCTGATTTTTTATTATTTTCTTTATTCTGCTTGCATAGCCAACAACCTTTTTTTGATTGTTGTTAAGGATTTTGGTAAATCTGTGTATGCATTCGCTAGTATTAATTTCCTCAAATCATTCGATGTAACGAATGTACTAAATGCGAAACAGTCCATACTTATTTATTGACAAACCCCTTTGTATTCTCTTGTTAACTGTTACATCGGTTTATTTTGCTCTATTCTTTACGCATTTTGATGTGAGCTAATTGTTTTCTCATAAATATGGATTCTATTTGCACTTTTCGAGTCGTGCTGTAACTTGATTGCCGATAATGCTTGACTCCCGGCCCCGAAATCCCAGCCAATTTCTGATCCCGAAAATCCCGGGATTAGAAATCATCAATCCAGGAATTTTCGGGACCAGAAATTGGCCGGGATCCCGCTAGGTACAGTACACTAAGGTACGGAACCATAAGGTTTTTTTTCGTTCACTGTCCAGCACACCACACCAGAGACTAAAAAACAATCAAAGCAATCGCATCAAAGAAGGCCAGGGTAGGTCGGTGAAGGCGTGGCTACAACTATTCACATTAATTGCCTTGAAAATGGTGGAAAGATCACGGGCGTATATTATATAGAGCTTTTAGACAGATTTGGTATTAATTTGAAACAAAAACGACCGCATTTGGCGAAGAAAGAAGTGATGTTCCATCAAAACAATGTACGGATGCACACGTGTGTAGGCTTTATGGCACAAATCCATAAATTGGGCTACGAACTGCTACCTAATCAAGCATGTTCTCCTGACTTAGCCCCTTTCAGCTATTTCCTGTTTCCGCCCTGAAGAAATGGCGAGACGGTAATCACTCTAACAAACTCAATTTTGATGGCCTTAAAGAAACCTATAATTTGAAAGGAATACAAAAAAAAATCGAAAAAACGCTGGAGTAAGTGTATGCTATTAAAAGGAGACTATGTCAAGAAATAATTTGCCGAAAAAAATCTTTCATTCAAAAAGTCACTGACTTATCAAACTGCAATTGCATATTGTGGCTACCATGTCTACAAGATAGGTGAGCCACAAGAAGTGTTCCCCATTTTCTTTGTTCATATCCACACCATGTGTCGTTGATCCACCCCAGCCGCGGAGAGCTAGCAAAGTGGCACTCCAGCATCCGTCAGTGATGGATAGAAGGGTGCTTCTCTATTATGGCCCAGGGACCTTCTCAAGGCCGTTTCTAGTGCACCCTGCTCAGGGGGCAATCAATCCTTTATTTTTCCCTGTTGACGGTTCCACATCAAACCCCTTGGCAGACTCTTGCCTGGACTCCAGTCTGGTTGAGAGGCACCTGCCAAAGATTCATTTATAACACAAATTGCTACATTCTATCTTATGCATCGAATACGTAATTATAATTTGAAAAGGCTAATTTTTCAATAGTTGTGTGACAAATGCGAAAAATATGCCTGAAGAACCTAACCCATTTCATTTTAATACTTTGAATTCTAATAATTTCGAAAACCACCGAAATTTTTCAAAAAATTTTCAGATAACAACAAACCAAAATCGAAAGTTATAATACTTATGAGTCTGATAGTTAATCCTTACCTCAAAATACCTTGATAATCTTTTGCAAGACAAGAAAACACAAGTCAAAAATTTGGTAACCAAGGGTAAGTTTTATAGTTTGAAGCTGTAGCTTTAGTTAAGAGACCATAGTTTACTAAAATACATAAAGGTTTTACTGAATTCTGAGTACTTAGCTTTTAAATTAAAATATATCTGAAGTAAATAAATATTTTTTTTCTAACTTTCGTATCGTTTAACACTATGCAAAACATATAATATCAAATCTAACATATCTGTACAATTTCCCAAGTAGCTGTTACATCACCTTGTTTTGTTGAATAATTTGCAACGCCCTTAGTTTTCTCTGAAATATCGACATTTACTGGAAATTCATCATTTAGTTGAAGAAACCTACCTACTGCCGCAATATTATAAGATATTTTCTTCGAATGTTTTACCAAAACTAATGTAATCATGCAAATGATAAAAAGGACTATAAAAGCTCCTAGCAAAATGTATAGAATCGAATCTTTCGAAGAGCTAAAAATGATGTATTAGAAACATTATTTTCAGTTCAGAGACTTGTCCTACCTGGTGTCTGGAACGATTGTTACGGAGTTGTTTACGAAAACTTTTAATACTGTGATACTGTCCGTGAGGCCGTGTTCCGTTATGAATTTAGTTTCATCCGTTAAACTACTGCCAGCGGTAAACTCTGTACTGGTTAAGAGTGTTACATTTTCAAGCGATGATATTTGATCTGAAGTACTTTCAGTGCTACTTTCAAAGTTTTCGGTGGAGCTTTCGATTATCTCAGAAAGTCTGCTGTCAATAACATTTTCTCCATAGGGCATGTCAAAATATCCCGGATATTCTTCGTCATCCGTAATAAATGTTTCCGTTTCAACTGACGCGGCTACTGAGGAAGTAGTTTCCACTGCTGACATTTCTAAGCTGGCCATTCTTTCTTCTCCCCACGAAGATAAACTGACAGCAGGCGTAGTAGTTGATGACATCTCTTCCCACTCCGTTGTAGCCTCTTCTATGGTAGCGGTTATTTCTTGTCTGACATTCCGAATACATGTGTAAGCATTTTTATTAGACATATGATATCCTATGTTGCACGTGCAAACATTCGCGTCCGTGCAGTGACCGTTTATGCAAGATGACTTGCACAAAGGTACACATTTACCAGTCACCAAATCCTTTTTATGTCTCAGGAAGCACTTGCAGTCACCAGGAGCCAAACAAAATCCTTTCTCACAATTCTCACAAATTGGTTCGCATCTGAAGATCAGGAAACAAATTGCAACAGTAGTAAAGTATCTAGATGAATACGGTTTTTTGTTACATACCTGCTAGTACTTACTCTTTTATATCCGTCGTAACAGGAACAAGTATTTGGTGCAGTGCAATTTGAATTGACGCAACGATCTTCACACAGAGGAATACAATTTTCCCGAACTAAAGCATACCCTGGACAACATTCCTCTATCATTGTCGGCATGTATGTAATGCTACCAACAATATTTACTTTGGGACGTAGCACTTCTTTCGAACAATAGCCCGGCTTTGCTGCTGCTCCCAAGTAAAATTGCACTGTGCTTATTACGACAAAGATTAAAACTAAAATCTTCATGATCCCTATTTCACTACAATTACTGTTCTTGACGAAACTACAGAACGAAATGCGATCTAAACTGCTCGTTTTCTACAAATCTAGTAGATAAAATTGAATGATCCATGATGAATGTAATCATCTCGCAAAATCACAAAACATATTCTGAAGCTGATAAGAAATGCAGAAGAATGTTTTTTTCATTTCTTTTCTTGGAGTATCTACCCTAATTGTACATGCATGTACATAGTTGTGTAGGTTGCATGGGCTGGGTTGCAACTAGACTTGCTCTCGGAATTACGTATGACTCGTAGCTGGTTCGCTTATCAAAGCTGGCGTCTAAAAATGACGCGTTATATTCGAAATTGTTTTCGCAATTCTATGGAATCTCCGAAATAGTCATTGGTTTTTGGGGCCAAGGCGATACATAAGATTTCAATCAATTGCTTCCTGAAACAAGAGTAGGGGAATTTCCTTACAAAAATAATTTCCATTCCAGATGAATTTTCATATTCAGTTTGTGTGATGAATAAATAAGAGCTCCTAAGACGTATTTTTGTTATTGTGTTCTGCGGTTTTCACTAGTTGCGATTTTAAGCATTACAACCTGAACATCAGAGCAAGCATCAAATATTACAACAAGAGCATCAAGTCTACCACATACAGGTAAGAATTCCAGAAAAGAATAGTTCCAGTTGTCATTTTTACTAATGTTCGAAGACCATTATAGTATTAAAATCACAAAATTCATATTTCTCTCTCGCTCTCTCTTTCTCTCTCTCTCTCTCCCTCTCTCTCTATCTCTCTCTCTCTCTCTCTATATATATATATATATATATATATATATATATATATATATATATATATATATATATATATATATATATATATATATATATATATATATATATATATATAGATATATATATATATTTATATATATATATATATATATATATATATATATATATATATATATATTTATATATATATATATATATATATATATATATATATATATATATATATATACGAGGGTGGTTCAAATATGTTGGAGACAAATGCTGTAGATGGCACGCATGTATGTTTTGAAGGTCGTGGCTTGAGTATGTGATAGCTGGGTCCTTTACGAACAGTGTGGCATAGTTTTCGTTGGGAGCACATATTTCACGCGCGTGCTAACGACCATGGGTGAATGTCAAATGCCGACCGCCGTTGCGCAACGTATTTTCATTCGTTTTTTAGTGTGGGAAGGCGTTAAAAACACGGAAATTTTTCGCTGCTTTTGCGAAATCAGTTCGGTAGTGTGTGCCTGAGTAGGGCTGCTGCGTTTAAATGGGCCAAAGCATTCAAGGATGGCCGCGAAACCGTCGAGAATGAGTCGCATAATCGTCGACCGCGAACCACCATCACACCAGACAATAATCGCCGCGTAGAACAACTCATTTTGGAGGACCGTAGGATGAATGTTCGAGACATTTTGGTTGAACTCGGCATGAGTATTGGTAGTGTAGAGTCCATCATCGACGAACACCTTCAATATCGCAAAATAACGGCGCGATAAGTTCCTAAACTGTTGAGCTTCGAGCAAAAATTCACGCGGTTGCAAGTTTGTCGCCGCTTGCTGACGCGATACAAGGCAGATGGGGACGGTTTTTAACGCAAATCTTCACTGCAGACGAGACATGGGTACGCTATTACACTCCCGAAAGCAAGGTGTCGTCTAAAGAGTGGAGGAAGAAGGAGGAAGGGGTGCCAGTCAAAGCGAAGACAATCAGGTCCGCGGGTGAAGTTATGTGTACTATGTTCTGGGACCAGCGCAGCCTGCTGTACGTCAACTTTCTGCGCACTCAACGTAGCATCAATGCTGCATACTACTCTAACCTTCTAAAAACACACGTGAAACCCGCTTACCGCTCAAAACGGAGGAGCATTCCAGCACGAAGTGTGATTCTTCTCCAGGATAACGTGCGCCCTCATACCGCGCGTCTCACGCTCGATACAATATTGGAATTGCGGTGGGAGGTACTGGAACACCCTCCCTACAGTCCGGATCTATCATCCTGCGACTACCACATGTTTGGACCACTGAAAGAAGCCCTCGGAGGTCAAAGATTCAACATCGACGACGAGGTAGAGGAGTTCGTGCGCACATGGCTGTCCGAGTTGCCCAAGGAATTCTTCGATACCAGCATCAAAAAGCTTCCGGAAAGGTGGAAAAAATGCTTAACTAGTGAGGGGAACCACCTAGAAAAACTGTGAATTTTTGTAAATTTTTTCGATAGTAAATAAACGTGTGAGAGCATTTGTCTCGATCATATTTGAACCACCCTCGTATATATACTGTGAGCATCAAAATTGAGTGCACACATTTCAAATTTGTTTTGGAGCTTCAATAAAAAAAAATATCTCTGATTGAGTAACATCAAACCTTTATTTGTTCAAAACAATATACAAAAAAAAACAATTCCATATATTAACTAACAAAAAAATTACAGAGGAACAAAAAAAGTGCACACGTGTTCAGATTCTAGATTCTAGCTGTAAACAAAGTGACGGATCTTTTACTATAACGGAATACAGCTTCAGTTTAATTTCTAGGAAATAGCAATCGCAAAAATTCTTGGTAAAATTATTTATGAAGGAACTAGTTTGATTTAAAACGTGCTAAAAGAAAGGTGTGAACACGAGAAAAGAAGCTGAGAAACACGAAAAAGTATAGTGAATTTGCATTGTGAAGGAAAAAGTTTACGGGAAATTGGAAAAATTGTAAAATGACCACATAGTACAGTGAAAAAATTATTGACAAATATAATAAATTCAAAATATTGGACAATTTTAAAAGATCTGGACGGCCAGGGAAATGAAATAGATAAGAATTAAGAAATATAGTGAAACAGGTTAAGAGCAATCTACGTTCAAGTGCAGCAAAAATAGCTGAAAGTTATTCTGCGACACACAATCAATCCGTTTCAGTCTTCACCGTTTGAAGAATATTGAATGAACATGGGTTACATGTAGTGAATCCAATCCCGGGATCTCGGGATCCCGAACAGTTTTTAGCCACTAAAATCCCGGATCTCAATTAGGATTGATGGTTTATAGTCCCGGGATTATAAATCATCAATCCCAGGATTATAAAATATCAATCCCGAGATTTTAAGGACTAAAAACTGTTCGGTATCCCGGGATTGGATTCCCTAGTTACATGGCAGAGCACAACGAAGGAAGCTGTTTATTTCTAAAGCAAATAAGAAAAAAGTCTAGCGCATCAGAACCGGTAGAAAACTGAATTTAGAAGAAATTGTCTTTGAGTGACCAACAAATTTGGAAAGACGTTACACACTTTTTGTAGTATCACATCAACCATTCCTTATCCAAAGCAACAAAATCCAACTATAACATAGATAATGAAAATGTTCTGTGCTGGGAACACTTTTCTAACGAAGCAGCAATAAGTTTACCATACCAAGCTCATACTTAAATTAAAATCTCATCGCAGGATTTCATCGAAAGTTTCAGCGGTTAAACGTTGTTTAAGGCTGCCATCCGAAAAATTATATTTCAAATGCTTTACATTTGAGTATGTAACTTGAAGCATCTGTTGGTGCAATATTTACGAAAATGGCCAATGCTGATTACCCTGTGTTAGCAACAAAGCAAAATACTCGTCTATACCAAATCTGCTTCACGTTAAGTTAAACCCAACCAGTAAATTTCGTTTCGATTGAAGCACTGCGCTGGAACCTATACGGGTGAATAGAACTTAAGAGCTACCACCCTCAACACTCCTCAAATTTTCAAAACGTTAATATTTGTTGTTAATTTTCATTCCAGGATCATTCCCATTTGCAAATCTAATCGCTTGGTAAAGAGATTCCCAAAAATTACAAAAATGGTCATAGCTGGCAGCCCTTTCATGATTTTCTTCCGAAATTCCAACAACATTTGGCTTTTATTAAGGTCCATTTACTGCATGAACTTCGTTTTGATTTCATGACTAGACCGGAAGTTATAGGGAAAAAAGCTTTATTTTGCTGAGCAAATTTGCAAGATTTCGGAGACAGAAATCACTATAGTTGGCAACTCTATTCTAATTTTTCAACCAAATTTTTATCAAATGTTGCCTAAAGTAAGGTCCAAATATTAAATGAATTTTGTTAAAATCTTACGACTGAATCGGAAGTTATAGGCCAAAATGCAATTTTTTCCTCAGTGATTTTTCAAGATGGTACCACTGCCACAGTATTGCCTGTATTTCAAAATCACTTCTATCAGACCTGGTCCTAGCTAATACCAATATGTCTTGTGAATTTCATTATGATTAGATCAGCCGATCGTCATTTCTCGTGAACTGAACTTTCGAGTGCTGAAAATAGAGGTAATTTGGTGATGGGTTGTCGTTCTTGTGCAAACCGGAATTTTGAAAATTTCAATTTGTTAAGGCTTTTCTGGACACACCTCTTTGAAATCTGATACTAAAATTTCTGTTAATCGGGTCACCTGCTCGTTAAATTGTCCTGAGCTCGTCAGATCCAGGTCGTCTAGTGCCCTGAGGTGTCTATTTGTTTTTCTTGAGTAAACTTCCCATTGTGCTGTTCTTGGGTTCCGTACTTTTTTAGGTGAGATAACAGAACAACCAATATTCCAGCACAGCCACTGGTGGTCCGAGAGTGATGGCACGGTAGAAACCTGCCAGCTATAGACACTTTTCATCATACTTGGAGGATACAATATCAATTACCTCAGCACTGTTCGTAGTAATATATGTAGGTTTGTTACCTATGTTAAGGATGTTGAGGTTGGTTGACGTTAGAAATTCTGACAAGCACCTGCCTCTCTGGTTGATGTTGGCGCTTCTCCATATTTCGTGGTGAGCATTCAGGTCACAGCCGATGACAGCACCAGTTGTCATAGCCGCTTCTGCCAATTTTCTCAGTCCGGGTGTCGTGGGATCCGTGTCTTATGGTAGATAGACCGCCGACAGCAGGCACCGCTACGTGCCACTACCAGCAATCCTCCTCTACAAACTCACGGTGGCTTTATCTCCATCACAAAGCTGCGGAATCAAAATTGCATTCACCTTTTTTTTGGCGACTATACAAGCCCTTGTGTGGTCCCTCCCTGTTAGCTGGGGCACACCGAGTCTGGCGCCGAATTCACAAACCACATTTTTGTATAGGAGCGGTTCCTGTTACAGCGCGTTGTCAGTGTGCCCGCGACTAGGGTGCCGAAGCAGATTGGACATCGCCGCTCTACTGTGGTGCAGATTTGCTTGGACCACCCGCACTTCGGCTTTCCTCAGTCACCTTCTCCGCTCCAACTTTCAAGGTGATCCTCTTCAGACCTAAGTGAATCAACCCTCTGTTGGTCCGTAGTTGATCCGCGGAATACCGATCAATTCCAGCACAAGCACCAACTTTGCTGCACCAGTTAAATCAGGATCCGCTGACTGGTTATTCGATTTGACAGCCTGGAGTAATCTCCAGCTTGAAACTTTCAGATCGGGTTTCTGTCTCTTTGACAGAGACAGAGCCTCTGAAGCGATCAAGTGCGGCACCGCCATTTTAGCTGCAATAAGCTTGGGCACGGATGTCTCAACCACCACGTCCAAACCTGCATGGTCTCCAGATATTTTCAGGACGGTAGACCGAAGCTATTCTGTCAAGGAAACGTCATTACAGGTCACTGCAATGTGCCCGCGAGCAATGTTCAAAGCGGGTTGACTCTTCTTCCGTCGACATGGCAAACTTGAAGAGTTTTTTGGTGATCCATTTCAGAATCACCTTGGCCACGTCATCTGTTTAACAACGACGGGCAGTTTTAAAGCTAAAGGAACGAGCTATCGTTGCCTATCGTGGCCTCGTCGTTGATTTACCTCTCGGCAAGATCTGCTCCTCTGAGCGTTGGCGTTTGCTCGCAGCCGCTGCAGTAGGTTTCACTTGAGTATACTTGGGTTTCCCTTTGGATTCGGGCGTCACCGTACTCATGGCCTCTCCTTCTGAAGCGTTGGGCATTCCGCTTTCTCCCTTTGGTGGGATCAGCTGGCGCTACCTTTACAGTGGACTGCAGATCATTGAAGCCACCACATCCAGTCCCGCTTACAGCTCTCCTTAGTGGCTTAGCCGCCGCTTCCTCCCCGGAGCGGGTTCTTTCTCTAGCTTCAGGGCCCGCAATCTCTCGATCGACTGACCCTAAGCAGTTTCGCCTCCAGTCGTTGGTGATTGCATCATCTTTGAACTCCTTTGAAAGGGACCATTTTCTAGTGAAAAGTACTGGTGGGAAGTAGTAGGACTAGTACTCCAGTAGTACTGGAGGGAAATTTTATTTTATTTTTGTCTTTGGATTTATCCATTGGTTTATTTGAATTAATGTTTCAGGTTTGGGTTTCGCGTTCTCAGAAGACAGCCGAGGCAATCGTCAGCATTTGCCTCCCCCTACACCCCGCCGCCATAGGAACAACGAATTGCTCCGACCGTCTTTTCCCCTCTTTGGATTGCGAAGCAGACTCCCCCACGACTAACCAAGGGTTCCATAGACTTTCATAGTTAAAATGCGATTTTTTCGAAAAATAATAAATAGTTTTTGTTTTTGTTTTTTTCATTCGCTCGCATCGCCGTCATTATGTGTTGGAAGGTTATTAAAAAATATTTTCATTTGCTTTGAGAAATGCAGAAGAACATTTTTTCATTTCTTGTCTTGGAGTAGATTGCATGGGCTTGGTTGCAACTAGACTTGTTCCCGAAACTACGAATGATTCGTTGTTGGTTCGCTTATCAAAGCTGGCGTCTAAAAATGACGCATCATGTTTGAAATTGTTTTCACGATTCTACGGAATGTACTCCGGTTTTTGTGACTTGTGAAATTGACTAGGTATGTTCCCGTACTACAATTAATTGCGATTAATCGCAATTAATTGCAATGAAGCCGTTCCCGTACGCTGTTTTACTGAAAACTGAAAATGTCCCCTCTTTCAGTAAATTTCAGTAGGGTCTGAACTACTAAGTCTGTTCGCGTATTTTCAGTCACTGAATTTTACTGAATTTTCCTGAATCATGTGGTCTGGGAAATTCAGGAAAAGTACGGAAACGCTCTCATTGCATTTCCTGAAAATTGACAAACAAAAGTGTCAGTTGTCGAAACTATAGTGATTATAAAGTCATCCTAAGCGGTGATAAATTATCGCCACAAAAATATTCGTCCTTTATAATAACATTACGCCAAAAACCGTTTGACAGTTTTCAGTATTTTTCACTAGCTCAGGCCATACTGAAATTTACTGAAAGAGCGGAAATTTTCAGTTTTCAGAGCCCTGAAATGTATTCGACGCGAAACGGAACGAAGTGCCAAATCCCATACAAAATCAGCCTGGCGCGGAATTTCGTTTCGTTTGGTTTTGCTCGTCAGTAATGTGTTCGCAGGCGTATAAGTGTCTTCGAAGACAACGCAGTGACTCGCTCTGAGATGGCGCTGCACTATGTATAAGTTAAATTTCGCGGCCATTTAAGGTACGCTGCGGCAGGAAGCTAAAACTAAAAACTTAAACTGAATCTAATTCAGTTTTAGAATGAACCAGAGTATTCCCATGCGACTGTTGCAATAGAATGCTAAACTGAAAGCTCTTGCGAAAACTGAAACTTCTGTCAAACTGAGCTTTCAGAAACTAAAAGTGAGGAATGAACATGTTCATTATTTTCAGTTTTAGTTTTGGTCTTATGGAGTTTATATGTTAGCTTGTACTGTTTTTTTAGTATATTTTTCTCATTGTTGACAGAAATTAATATTACAAATGTTAAATAATAAGAAACAAACAAGAAAATATGTAATTGGTCATTTTATAAGCTATATGTCTATGATATAAGTTTTAGATTAAGCAACCAGCGGCAGCATTTGCGTGCTAAACTAAACCCAAAATGACGTCATTAAGCTTTGCTAATCTTAAAACCGAAATAAGTTTTAGTTTAAGTTTTAAGTTTCAGCTCCCAGCCGCAGCGTACCTTTAAGGTACGCTGCGGCAGGAAGCTAAAACTAAAAACTTAAACTGAATCTAATTCAGTTTTAGAATGAACCAGAGTATTCCCATGCGACTGCTGCAATAGAATGCTAAACGGAAAGCTCTTGCTAAAACTGAAACTTCTGTCAAACTGAGCTTTCAGAAACTAAAAGTGAGGAATGAACATGTTCATTATTTTCAGTTTTAGTTTTGGTCTTATGGAGTTTATATGTTAGCTTGTACTGTTTTTTTAGTATATTTTTCTCATTGTTGATAGAAATTAATATAACAAATGTTAAATAATAAAAAACAAACAAGAAAATATGTAATTGCTCATTTTATAAGCTATATGTCTATCATATAAGTTTTAGATTAAGCAACCAGCGGCAGCATTTGCGTGCTAAACTAAACCCAAAATGACGTCATTAAGCTTTGCTAATCTTAAAACCGAAATAAGTTTTAGTTTAAGTTTTAAGTTTCAGCTCCCAGCCGCAGCGTACCTTTAATGACCCAGGTACCTTAAATTGATGCGAAAAATGTGACAGCTCATAATTTCATTCGAGTTTGCAGATATTTTATTGAAAAATGAGTGGAAATGGATGGATGAACAGCGCATCCTTGCAACAGTAGTTTTTGTTTTGCCGATAAAATCATTTTTGATGCCGGTTAGTTAAATTTATATGCACCGAATTCAAATGTAATGCACTTGTTAAATGTCATCAATGGCAATTTATACTGCCTCCGGTGTCGGGGTGCGGAACTTTATTTCACTCGATTCCGCACAGACGTTTTCGCTGTATTTCGTTCGTCGAATACATTACAAGGCTTAAAACGGAGTACAAAAATGAATTAATTGCAATTAATCGTAGTACGCGAACATACCTACTAAAAAGTACTGAAAAGTGTCAAACGGTGTGGCACGAGTAAATATTTTCAAATGTGCGCGGCAACCAACATAAGAAAATGAAGAAGAAGAAATGAAGAAAATTTTTGTTGCGATAATTTATCACCGCTTAGGATGACTTTATAATCACTATTGATCTTCCAAAAACCGAAAACTGACACTTTCGGTTGTCAATTTTCAGGAAATAAAATGAGAACATTTTCCTACTTTCCATGAATTTCCCCCACCACATGACCCAGGAAAATTCAGGAAAGTTCAGTGACTGAAAGTACGGTAAATTTTTGGATGCTTACAGGTATAATACATTTTTTTACTAAAAAGAAAGCAACAATAGTATTATGTACATGTTTTATTTTATCATTAAACATTTTAAAAAGATATAGCTCCTAGCCTCATAGCAGTTAGAGTAGCCAACTGGCTGATGCGCTACGAAATATATCCCGCATGTGAGTAAAAATTACTGACGGTACCATTCTAGGGTTAAATAATACTGGCACACAAAATGTAACGTTTTGTATGCCTTCTGAATAGAACATGCAATCCCGAGATTTCAGGATTTATTTATTTATTTATTTATTTATTGATTTAATGTCTATAACAACAGATCGAGTCCAATTACGCAATAGACAATGATAAATAAAAATAAAAATATAATATAATACAATGATAAATAAAAATAAAAATATATATAAAACGAACAAGAGTGTCATAATTCAATAGAAAATAAGAATCCAAAATTTAAATATGCAATTAGCCAAGATGAGCATGCATTAAACAGAATAAGTAATTACTTTATCTTTTAACATTTTTTTGAAAAGCATCAAGGTCGGTGGTAGGGAACCAAGTCTGAGTTCGTTATGCTGCCTAGGTAAACGTAGCAGCGGTGAAAAGTAATATGTATCAGCCCGTGCAAATGGAACATTAAACGTTAAAGTTGATCTACATGACCGATCCAATACACGGACGGAAACCAGGTTGCAGAGGTCTGATGGGACAAGTCGATGGTGTAATTTAAATAGAAGGCATTCATCAAAGAACAACCTACGAGATTTCAGGGATGGAATTTGCAGCATTGTAAGTCTCGCACTATACCCACAGTAAGTCAAATTGAATTTGAAAAGCAGAGTGCGGGTGAACCTGCGTTGTACAGATTCAACCGCATCAATTAAGTACTGAAAATGTGGGCACCATATTTGACAACAATACTCAAGGATACTACGGACAAAAGAGCAAAACAGGTGTACACAGGTGGAGATATCGGTAAAATGCTTAGAAGATCTAAGTATAAAACCCGAGAGCCTGGACGCTTTGGCAGTAATATGCAATATGTGTTGGTCAAATAATAGTTTAGTGTCGAAAATAACTCCAAGGTCTTTAAAACAGAATACAGCATCGAGAGAGGTACCGGAAGCACAATAAGAAAACACTAAGGGGTCTCGGGATCCCGACACATTTTGGACATTTTCGGGATGCTGATTATTTTATCGGGACTCCCGAGATTTCGGGATTGATAGAATCTAGCATATTTTGAAAATTAGAAAAATTTCGTCATTCCAACATGAGCGAACAACTCAGAACTTAATACTAAAAGATGAAAACGGAGACGGGGCTCACCACTACAACTGGCGTAAGGCTACATGCTTAATATCCCACCAAAAAGTGTAGAGCCCGAAATATCTTTTTCAACAGCTTGATATATGTGCCGTAAAATAACGTCTAGTTTAAATTTTGAAACTCTTGTGGCATTATGTTTATTAGGAGCAAACTTTCAAAACGAATCAGAAGTTTGAACCAAGCGATATTATTACTTATCACATGTTTCTTTGAAAAGCAATATTATTTTGTAATTGATATGTAAACAACTAAAAAGAATAATGTACTTTTATTGTATTATCGTAACATCCGTTATGTTGATTAAATTTCAATTCATTTTTCGCTAATTTTATAATTAACTATCATGACCAAATAAGGAAAAATTATTGGACAAGAAGATAGGAAGAAATTAGACGCATTTATAGATTAACAATTTACTTGCTAGCACCCATGTACATATGTGCATGAATTCAACATTATAATGAGCTTAACTTCCGGTTCTATGTATATATACATTTGCGAGATGGAATGATATGTTTTTGCTATTTAATTAAGATAATTTAAGGCATTATTATCTTTCCTTAAAGTCGGTGGGTTCAAATGTATTTTTACTTGAGTACAAATAAGAGAATTTATCTGTTTAAATCCCCTTAATATAGTTTTTTTAAAAATCCCGAAATCTTGGGACTATCTCGGAATACCGTATTTTCGGGACTTCTATTTCAATCTCGGGATTTATGCCCTACTTCTGAATAAGTGCTATATTTTTATATTAATTTGGGGTTTCTAAATACCAAATTAAATTGTTTTAAATTAGCTCTTGCATATTTTTAGCTTCGGTGCTAGCAAAAGGCTGCCAGCACGAGGCGTTTTTGTTATTTTCGTACCAATACATGCTTACATTAAGTATTCACATCGCGAACATTTTGCAATGAAAATAAGTAAACAATGTTGAAATTTTCTAAGGTCTGGACATCTTTCGGATGGCAGCCCGAAACACCTTTCTATCGCTGTAACTTTCGATGAAGGCATCGAAATTAAAACAATTTAGGGTATATTTTTACATAGGCTATAGGCTTAAGTATAGCTAGTGGTACAATACACACTCAAAATCTGCACAAATCCTCTACTGTTCTTCGAACATTAGTGTTTCTAGCGGTTTTGATGCGCTAATGCTCTGGTTTTTTCTTCTTAATTTTCTAAACATTTAGAATGGCAAAATCAGTGAGTGACAAGTCGTATTATGAAGAAACTCATCTTATCAAAATTATATCTTAACAAAATCTTATCAACTTCCGATCCAGTCACTGGATTACAAGAAATTCATAGAGTAAATTCATCTTAACGCAAAGCAGGCTTGACGTGACGGTGCTAGTAAAGGCCTGCAAGAACATATTGAAAATATGAAAAATGAAAAAGTCTATTTAAAATTTAAAACGTAAAAACATATAGCACAAATAGTGAAATGTGAAATAAAGTGCAAAATTCAAGTAAATAAACTAAAGACCAGAATAAGTCAATTTGTGTTGGGCAAAATCATATAACCTTCTCTTAACTTGAATACATAATATATAAACAAACTTATTTTCGAAATAAATCAACATATCTATTATCCTTGATGCAACTACAAAATAGAAAATAATTATATCACAACACTACCATGCGGTTATCAAATTATTTTTTTCTGGAAAATATTTTGCCACACCTGCAGCTTTCTCTGAAATATAAAAAAAAAGAAAATTTTAAATGAATAAAAAAGTCAATTTCTTAAATTGTCAAATACCTACCTAACTGAGCAATATTATATTCTTTTCCATGATAATATTTTGTAATGAAACTAATCACAAAAATAATCAAGAATATAATAGTGATTGGTGAGATGATATAAACTGCATACATCACGTCCGCGTGAGATGAAACTCGTGACCTAGAAGAATGATTTTATTTACTAAAGGTCAATCGATTTGTACTAATCAAGGTTTGAGTAATTCAACTCAAAAAGTTGTTTGAAATATGAGAGAGAGAGAGAGAGAGAGAGAGAGAGAGAGAGAGAAAGATAGATAGAACGGGAGAGAGAGAACTGCTTCACTAGAATATTTAAATCTAAAATTTTGGTACTTGTTTATGTGTATCAGTCAAATATAATACCTATAAGCCAAGCGAGAAGTTAGTCTGAATAATTAGGTTACTCATGTCAATATGATGCCACAAAATTTAATTATTACAGTTATCGAAAATTATTTTATTATATCGATGACAATATTCAAAGAGTCACATACACAGTATAATTCCTTTGTAATAGTCGCTTAAAGTAAACAACAACAAAAAAAATTCAAGTAGTTACAAAATATTTCTATTTGAAACAGAAAACACCGAAAGTATTCAAAGGAGAGTTAAATCAAGTTCATGGCCCATGTGCATCATTACTCGTATTTAACAACTTCTATTTTTAAGTGGACGAGTTCGTTTTAATGCAAAAGATGAACTTTGATCAGGTCCTCCTTAAGAACCAAAAAATTAGTGAAATTATCAATAAATTTCATGATTTTGTTTTGGATGAGCATCGAGTGAAGTAACATGAAACCGCTAGTATGATTAACTTCTGAATGTAATATGGTACACATATGAGCCTCTGCAAATGAAGAGGCTAACAAAATGAGCGCCGTGTTTGCTAGCGTTTAACTAAAAACGAAATCGAGGGGGGTGATTATTCACGTTGAATATCGTTGAATATCAATGTAGAAGGCTAAAGTCGTGCCAACGGTTTCGAAGGTTCTGGCCAATGCATTTTGGGACGCTCAGAGTATAATTCTCCTCGATTAGCTTGAAAAGGAACACTAGTTTGTATTGAGACTCATTGTTTACCTAATTGAATGTTTACCTAATGGCTTCAATTAGTACGCCAAAAAATTTGATGTCCCTACAAGTTTTATGGCAAAGGGAGGCGGGGGGTGGTCGGAACTTTTCGGAGCACACATTCCCACCTACCCTGGAGTCTGGTAGATAAGTTTGTTTACATGTTTTTTTTATGCGCCTCTTAAACATAAAAAAACCAACTCACAAACATTCCAAGTCGTAATCAAAATCGGATAATATCAACATGCCGCTGAGAAAGAGGATGATGTTAGTAACAAATGTTTAGATCAATATATCTCAAAAACGGTTATGGTTACAAGAAAAAGTTATAAGATTTTTTTTATTGCTACAAATTCATCATACGTTGTTTTTCTGAAGGCGTGACCATTACTTTGACCCCATATAAAAAGTAACGCAGCACTTGGATCGGTGACTAAGGTCATACCAACGGTCTCGAAGGCTCTGGCCAATGCATTTTGGGACGCTCAGAGCAGAGTTCTCTTCGATTAGCTTGAAAAGGAACACTAGTTTGTATTGAAACTCATTGTTTAACTAATCGAATGGACAAATGGCTTCAATTAGTATGCCAAAAAGTTTGAATCACGAAAACAATGCTCCTGCATAACTCACTGAATTTGGTAGCGGGGAAATCACCTTAATTATGCTTCTAAATACTTCCCCGTCTATCAAGTTCACCAGATTTTGCCCCCTCAGACCTTTCCTTTTCCCAAATATGAACAAATAGTTCAATACAATGATATTTGGAGCAAATCATGCAGGAATCGATGCAACAAACGTATTTTGAGGAATTTTTGTCGAATGATCCGTGTTTTAGCGAAGGCCTCAAAAGGTTTGATCGGTGCAGGAATAAGTGTATCGATTTGAAAGAGAATTACTTTGAAACGGAAGAAAAACTAATAAAATGTCTTTAGGCTGATAAGTTACGTTCTTTTTCATGCTGTCCTTGTATATCTGAATTGATGAAATAAAAAAAAATTCAGCCCACTAGCTTCAATTGCTACATTATAAACCCTTTCAATTATTTTTGCAAATTGATCATCTTATTGAATTTAATTCGAGATGAATTGATTTCATGAACTGAGAACCCAACGGAATAACACAGAACTTAAAAATTGAAGACGAAATGACTTTTTTTTAGAAGCGGTAGCAGATTCTCATGGAAAATGTTTCGACATGCAGATAAGTAAATAGGTTGAAGTGACTGTCGATCTACAAAGGCCTGCCAAGAGACACACTTAGGCACAGGAAAAGCCCGTTGTGATGCCATAATAATTAATAACTCTCTCCTACTCACTGAAATCAGGAAACTATCTGCTTCCTCTGACGAAACGCCTTATCCCCTTTAAATTGACCAGGGACAGTTTGGTCAGATTTGAGAGGAAAGGTGCGTGAAGTGCCACAACCATTCTCCTTGTCATGCCGGGCACTGGCACATGAGATGGAGGATGGATTCTTCTGCGTCCTGAGGGCCACGACTCGGACAGAAGTCGTTGAAACCTTCACTTACTTGTTGCGCATGCCATCCTATGAAGCAATGATCCGTATGAATGCTCACAGTGCAACGCAGAGCGCTTCGAGTAAAGCCTAATAGCTCCCTGGGGCGATACGCATCCACGGATACCCAGGACTGTCTTGTTATTGCACAGGATGATTCATCTGCCCAGGACTTCCTAGCTTCCTCAAAATTTGCATGCCTAATGGCCAACTTGACCGATGTAATAGGTATATCTTTTGAGAAGGAGCATGAGACCTCCGGTAGCAAAGTAGCTTATTGGCCGCACAGTTGGCCTGAAAGCCCTTACGTCCAGATATCCAAATCAATTGTACATCCGAATGTCTCGATATCTCCCTAAAGGATGCAATGCATTCAGCAACAATTTTGGACATTGTACACAGACCAGCAAGGGACTTAATAGCCGCTTGACTATCTGTGAAAATACCAATATTGACCCCAAATATTCGATAACACAGAATCCAGTAAATTGCGTGAAAGATAGTCTCAGCCTCCACCTGAAAAACACTACAGCGGTCTGTTAGATAGGAAGGCAGCTTAAGATTCAGCTCATCTGAGTATACACTACTCCCGACGCTATTGTTTAGCTTTGAACCATCGATGTACACATGGTGAAGTCCACTGTCGAAGATGATACTATCGCGCTATTCCTATCTACTATGAATGGGAGTAGGGAGCTCCGAATCTAGTAGGAGGTGCAAAGCAATGTAGTCAACACACGCTGAAGCGGAAGCGGAAGCGGAAGCTCCCTCTCTCCCAAAATCGTTAGATGGTTCACATGTAAGGTGAACCTACAATGCAGAGTGAGTGGATATTTTCAGGCCCTAAGATCGTAGCAGGTCAGGAGCATTTTTGGGTCTATTATGTAAAGGTAAGGAGGGACAGAGAAGTTCACTAATGGTCAAGAAAAAGTATCCATCTGGTATTTTTATGGACAGCTAGAAGAAACAGGATCAATTTTTCTACAAGAAGACTTGTACGTCTCTGCCGTGATTTATACCGCATTTGGATCAGTGCCAACTCGAGTCGAGCGGCCCCGCGATCAATGTAAATGAATTTATTTCCATCCTTTCGCGCATGTGAAAAAAAATGAATAATGGTACACCACTAAAATTTCCATAATGAAGTCATCTTGCTCACAGTTTTTCCCAATCGAAATTTCCCCATCGAAATTCCTCACAAACAATGCCTTTTTGGAAGTTCTCTTTATTTTACTTGCTTTCGTTGGAGTTTTCTTGCGATTATACTATTCCGAACGCCTCATAAAATAACATGAAACTTACAAGCCTTCAAAGTGTGATGAACCGGGAGATGAAAAAACTATGAATACTATTGTTGGCAGCTACGTTTCGACTACCTTAGTAGGTTCAGTGCAATAAAACTTTAGCTTAGGCAGTCATTGTAATTAGAGCTTCCGAGGGAAAGAATTTTTGGGCCACTGTAAACAATACCTGAGATAGTGAGACGTATCTTATTGCAAAGCAGAAGTATGTACATAAAAAAGCACAGTGAAAGCCTCGGGACATTTCACCACAAAAATAGATTGATCAGTAACGTCAATAACCTGACAATTTAAAGAAAACTAATATAAGTTAGAGTCATACAGTAAAAAAGTCAATGACAATAAATATCCACCTAAAGCTGGTAAAATTCTAATAGAAAAAAAAATACAATTACAGTAAAAAAGTAAAAATACAGTGAAAAAGAGCAAAACTTCTACTTACGAGAAGTGATCCAAAATAGTGATAATCGGTTATATCCAGTTCGCATAAAATTCAAAAAAAAAAAATTCACTACCTCATATACCTACTAAGTCAGCATAAAAAAGACATATGAATAGGCCACAATTCCAGTGAGGTACATTCATATAGGTACACTTCTGCCCCCATTAAAGGCTTAGACATTCTCAAAATGATTAAGACCAGAGCCCATCTTAACAAGAAATTTGAAGAACGTCTCCAAGAAATAGTACCTAGCAAAGACATGTTTCACGAAATTAATAAAATAAAAAGTCGCAAAAGATTAAAATGTAATTTCACTTCTAACGGCAACACACTCCCTAATAATAACACACACTCCCACGCAGATGCTATAGCTGCCGCATTTTCTCTCATCTACCGGGGTGAGAAGGATAGCTCTGACCCCAATTTTGCTACAGTCATCAAGACATCTGTCTCTAACTTTCGGCAAGAAAGCCAATCATGGACCCTTTCTAGGTTCAGTCTTACAAATACTTCCTTAAATCATCAAGACCACGGCACCTGCGTGAACAAGGAAAGCCTTTTCACCATGGTGTTGATCCTCTCCTCTAACAACATCTCCCGGAGAAGAAAAAAATACCAACTTCATCTTAAAAAGACTCCCTACTTGCTTCTTTGAGAAGCTCTTTGTTGTATTCAATTCTTGTCTAATTATCAGATATTTTCCCACTGCTTGGAAGCGTGCAAAAATATTTCCTATTCCAAGAGCGTCAGGATCCTGCGATATCCTCACCGCCCGTCCACATTTTCTCCTCTCAAACTTGGGGAAACTAAAACACATCTGCATCACTCCATAGAGGAGAACCATATCATACCCGGAAGACAGTTCAGTTTTAAAGTCAAGCACTCCACGGTTAACGCGCTAATGGTTCTGAAAGGCGCAGTTGAGGAGCGCATACTAGAAAAGGTGTTTGGCTCTGTTTGGATTGAGGAACTACTGTACAAAATGATCAATTTTGGTTTTCCAACATGGTTAATCAAATTTGTTGATAGTTTTCTAAGTGGTAGAAGGGCTTTCGTCACCTTCAACGAGGTTTTTTCTGACAAATTTCCAATTGAATCAGGTATACCTCAAGGCTCCGTTCTCGGTCCTATTTTATTCAACATTTTCACTGCAGGCATTCCAGGAATTTCTAGCGATTCTCCCATAGGTGTTTCTATCAATCTATACGCACATGATTACCTCTTCTGGAACTCGTAGTATAGCCCGCACTTTGTAGCGGCGGTGTTTCAAAGATACGAAAATCAGTTTGTTCCATATTTTGTAAAATGCTGCTTGCAGATAAATGCCAGTAAAAGTAAGGTGATATTTCCCAGAGACAATCACGTAGTTTTCAGGAAGAGAATCAAAGCTCTCAAAAAACTCAAAATTGTGATCAATGAACAGGCCATCGCTTTCACAAACGGTAAAGTACCTCGGCATAAAGAGACCCACGCTGAAGTCAGCATGGTCAGACAAGCCTCAACAAGACAGCCAGCGCATACCATATTATAGGCTGTATCTTCAAACCAAACTCCATTATCTTAAGTCGAGCTAAAATTATTGCCTATTAGACCGATCCTCACTTACGGTGGTCCTATCTGGTCCTTAGCCCTTCCTAGCGAACTTGAGAAGCTGGCCAAATTCAAACGTCGTGTTCTTCAAAATATCACCACCTTTTACTTTAAGGCCTATGGCCACTATTATCGGAATAGTTACCTTGGCCAAATACAACAATAAAACTTCTTTCCTCTCATTTGGTTTAATGCAATCGCTTCATCAAAGAGCTGGATCCAAACGATCAGACCTTCATCTTAGGAATAGATCACAGGCAACATAATTCACCACACAAGAAGTTCCTAGTGAACTTGTTTGTTTTTTATTCACCTGATCCAAGCATATCTACATCCCTCATTTCTATCTAAAGAACTTTACCTAAACACGAACCGACTTTTCTCCTTTCTCTTCTCTTAAAAAGAACCATTTTAGCTAAGTTATTGAAAGAAAATCCCGAAAAGTGTAGAATTTCAAGCCAAATGCGATTAAAGGCACAACTCAACTGTCCATGAACATGTTAACAAGTAGTTCCAGGTTATCTATTTCAATTCTTCCCCACTTCACTGCCGCGAAACCGACCTCCCAGATTCATTTGAATACGAACCGTCGAAGAGAGAACATTAAAATGAAAGAAAACGAATTTGGAGCTGTCATTAAGTACCTGTGTTTGAAAAAAATATCTA
The DNA here is from genome assembly GCA_947369275.1 of Nemotelus nigrinus. Taxonomy (NCBI): domain Eukaryota; kingdom Metazoa; phylum Arthropoda; class Insecta; order Diptera; family Stratiomyidae; genus Nemotelus; species Nemotelus nigrinus. Next base: position 71,119,856 of record OX376375.1, on the reverse strand, counting down.
ATGAAGACTTAGACAGCGACTTGGTGGAAACATTAAAGGACTTTGCTCCTTCATATTTCTACACGCTGGGCGAAGAAGTATAAGCTGGCAAAAACATCCACCGAAGGTGAACATTGCGAAGGCCGTCCATCCACGTTCCCCACTGAAAACAACGTGAAAAAAGTCGAAGATGTCATGTTGGCAGATCAAAAAGTGACCATCAGGCGTGTAGCTGTGGCCACAGGTATCTCGTATGGCAGCGTTCAAAGAATCATACTATGTTGTAAACTATGTTGAAAAATAAATACTTTTTTAAGTCTAATTACCTTGGTTTATATTCATTATCATTACTTTTAGATCACTCCTTGTAGATACAATAATTTGATGAAATCGATTATGATGAAATCGATTTAATCAGTCATTGTATTTGACCTTGCTATCAACTTAGATAGCATATGGTAAAGTTAGCGGCCCTTTTTACAAATAGGGTTTGAAGTTTGCAACAACTGTATAACTGCTTGAAGTGATTAATTTTATGACCTTCTTTACTCTTGCTTGAACTCAGGCACCTATTCACAATTAGAACAAGTTAAAGCCCAACAAGTGATCTTCGTTGTCTGTTCATTACAGCTATCTACTCCTTTAGCTGAACAATATTCTTTAAAAGCTTCTTTAAAAGCTTATCCAAAATAAAAAAATACTTTTAAAAATTCTTCCTGACTTCAATAACATTATTTCGGAAAAAAAAAGTCTGAATATTCAAATCAACGGATATTTTCAACTGAAGAAACATGGGCGAATTAACTGTAACGTTAACTAAACTTACCGCGCAACTTCTTCCTGAACAACAGGTTCAATATGGGACCGTGCTCGTGGTAGGTCTTCAGTCGTTGTTGTCAGTTTTGTATAAAACGCATTTGTTACTTCTTCAGTCTGACGACTTGAACTTTCTTCAATATCTTCTGTTGCATGAGATGCATCAAACGAAGATATCGGAACTGATCCAGTGTTTTCTTCAAAATCTTGCTGGTTCTGCTTATAGTCAAGTTCAGGTGGAACTTCATTTAGAAGTATTCCTATAGAAGTCGAATAACCAACAGTGCTTTCCTCTGTTGTTTGCAATGTTTCAGCAGTCTTAGCTAGTTTTGTTGTTTTCTCATTTGTTTCTGAATGGAAATACGAATCCACAGCCAGCCATGCAAAAGACTTACCTACCCTAAAGTTTGCACTACTATCTAGATGTCTATCTAACCGATTAAGACCTACTACCACTACTGTAGGTTCACTTTCAGTTGAAAATTCACTGTAATCCAAATCAGTTGAAGTCTCTTCCAATTGAGTTGAAGAAGTTAAATCCAATGTAGGAAGAACAGTTTCCTCTGTTGTTGTCGTAGTATCCTCTACTACTTTTGTAGTGTGATAACTCTCGTTTCGAATGCAGATTGAAAGACTGGACTGCGAAATTTTGTATCCTTCATGACACGTACAAAAATCATGATCAGAACAGTAACCATTGACACAAGGTGGGTTGCAAGTAGGAATACACTGATCAGTTACAGGATCTTTTTCGTAGCCTTTATAGCAATCACACATTCCAGGAGCGCTACAAAATCCGTTCTTGCAATTCTCACAAATCGGTTCGCATCTGAAATATTGCAGAGTAATTTCTTTCACACGTCCAAAGAGCGACAAGTCTTACCTATGAGCATTCAGCCTTTTGTATCCTTCAAAACATGTACACTGATTCGGTGCTGTACACCGCGAGCTAATACATAGCTCCTCACATAACGGCACACATTTACGTCGAAGAAATATATATCCTTTACAGCAACTTCGCACCGATATCTTTTTATATCTTTCCACCTTTACGCCGTTCACTGTCACATTTTGGGGTCGAAGAACTTCTTTTTTACAATACGGTGAGCCATTGACGAAACATAATAGGCCGATTGCCAAAACCACAAAAACATAGATCAACTTCATAACTACTTTGTTGTTGTTTTGTCATATGCATTGAAGAATCACAGCATTACTGGCAACTCGTACTCAGATGCCTTTGAATAGGGTGACCAATGGTTTGTTGGTGCATATGTTTCATACATCCGGCCTGAAATGAAACAGTTGCACATAATTTTATACAAAGCGAAGCTTTGGTTGTGCCATCGAAGTTGCTGATAAGGGGCTCGAAAGCGGCTCATTTTATTGTAAGCAACTAGCGCCCAAGCAGTTTTCATTGTTACAAAATCAGTGCAAGGTCACCTTCAGAAATCACAATAACGATAAGCAACTTCGGTGTAGTAGTTTAGTGGTCCTGCTAATACTTTTTCTTACACATGAACTTTGTTTATTGAGATGTGTCGTGTTATGGCGCTTGCAACATACTGCCGTGCTTATTATAAACGCCCTATCTGACATTGTGTTTTCAATTTTGAGCTAATGCCGGATTCGCAAACTACATACTCTAGTACATCATTCTACAAAACATGAACAATCTATCTTTTGTGGAAGTATGTTAAAATGAATAGTAAAAAATGCCCTTTCCATATATTTACAAACATCAATCATTCAACATCTCCGAAGTTACTAAAATGTAGATAGGGCATTAATGCTAAGTACGGCATCACTCTTTATCGAAATTTATTTTTATATGTGGGAAAATGATGATTGTGGTATCTTTGGGCTTGTGGTGTTCTCTTTAGCTTTTGTTTCAAAGCGTTCGATAGAACACCATGTTGTTCTTTGTTAGATTTATTTCAATTATCTACAAAGTTCCTGATAAACAATGAAGTACTGACAACAACAACAATATGGAAGTTAATCTCCCTTTTGAATGTTAATGAAAATAAAAACAAAATCGATATTATGGTTTAGAACGCTGAAGAAAGAAAACTAGCGTAATATTTAAATCTAATCAACAATCGTGCATTAAATCAATATCATCCCAATTCTGAATGGAGAAACGGATTTTTTATTTATCGTACTATTGAAAAAATTTCAGTATTATCTCAGTGACAATAATCACAATGAAGGAAAACATAGAAATACTGCGGCTTATTCCTGGGACAAATTTTTGCTTGGCTTATCAAGACTTAGAAATGATTTTGACAAATGGGGCATTTCACGTGAAGAGGACAACGAAAAAAAGTGGAGGTTCTGGATTTCGTTCATATTGTGCATAATGGTGCTTCTAGAGAATATGACCATGGGAAAATAATTTTTCTTCTATGAGGTTTAGTTGCCGAATTATGGGCTTCTGAATAATGACGAAATTGAATAAGGGTTTTTTTGGAAGCCGATCCTGAGATTCAACAAAAAATCTTACAAACATGAAATATACTGATTGGTATAGAAAATTAGCTGTTCTTTTCAATTTAAAATTGGATTTGAAAAATAAATTGTTTTCCCTATGTGAAACCGAAAGTAGACACTTTGACTCGTAATTTGAATTATGTAGACCAGGTTAATTTTGTTTACTTTTGCAACAACACAAAGCTTAAAGTATACTTATTTTGTGATAAAAGTTTTAGAATGGGATGGCCAGTAGTTTAGGAGGGAGGTGAATTTCAATATATATTTTCATTGTCCGCTTTACGTGAAATGCCTCAAATATGAATTAGGTAAAACTCGACTACGAGTAATAGCCGTTAGATAATTTTAAATGTCTGGCTATTATTTTGTGTTTTTTTGTGGTTGTGTTTGTTTTTGGGTGAGTTTTTTGTTTGCTTACCTTCAGTAAGTTTTCTCGTGTATTTCTTGTACGGCTTTTTACTAATACTCGAAGAAGAATATTAGCCTTCACCTGGCATGCTCATCCTGAGTAACAAACCTGGACTCGTGGGGTACGTACGAACCCCAGTGAGAAATATATTTGTACAAATTGAAATATTGATTATTTTGTCTTAAAAAAATCAGAGATCATCTTTAAAAACCACTTTAAACTGTAGGCTAGTCCGAGTTGAGAAAAATCAAGATCAGCGTTCATGAAATGTTCGGAAACCTGAAAAACGTGAAAAAAATGCGTTTTTTACAAAAAAAAATCATAACTTTTTTGTTTTTCGCTAAAAAGGGCTGAAATTTTAGCTGTGTCTTCTTCGGTTATATCACTATAAGAAAATAATAATAGTTTACATGGGTCTTTAAAAAAGGTATTTATTTTGAGAAATTAAGGTATGGGTTTTACGAATATAGGAAAAAGTAGTTTTTTATTTTTTGAACAAATGTATTACAAAATAATCATTGAAAGAAGTAGAGTTAATGAAAAAAACCTTTGTAGCTTATAAAAAAAATTTAAATTAATGACCGGTACAATCGGGGTGCATCAAAATCCTATGGTCTAGGCATCTTTGCTTAATGACAAGATTCAAATTTTGTACATGGCATTCAGACAAAACCTACCGATTCAAAATTGTTCTTATTCCTACTTTCAAATCTCTGGGGAGCCTCAATTGAGTAAGGCGACGTTCCAAATGCGGCGTAATTAAATGTAAATAATTTTTTTTAAGCAATAATCTGCGGTTATTTTTATTTCTTCTTGATTTTGGACGGCTTTGCACACTCTCAAAATTCTCGCATTCACGATCGCTATGTCCAAGATGCCTTGAAAATATCGCTGCGGCCACCTGTACGTCTTTTTACGCACACTGAAAGAGTGACACAGCTTATGAAAAGTGTCCGTTCCTCCTTTATTTTCGTTATAATATTAGGTTCATCCTCTGTCATTTCTTCTGTGTGAAGAAGCGAGGAGGCCAGGAGCACAATTTGTTCAGTTTTCTTTTTTTTCGGAGCATAGCTGAAAAGCGTTAAGTTTTCAGCATGGCAGAACTTTGTGAGTGGCCGATCTTTTTTTGGAACCTTCGCAATAAAATCCGCTGGAATTTCCCTTTTGTTCTTGCGAATGGGACCATAGCATCGTCAGATTCTTCATAGCTTTCGTCTGAAGAATTCTCCGAGCTTGAAAGATGATCGGCATTATTATCATCCATTGGTTTCTTGTCCAAGTTATCCTCGAGCAACTGCTCTCGTAAATATCGAGAACGCAAATTATACGCCATTCTCAACGTAAACAAAAAAAAACGTTGAAAATTGTAAAAAAAATATTGATGCATAGAAACGTTGATTACTTATTTCTCTTTTCTTCCTAAACACCAAAATTAAAAACACAAAAAATTCCCCAGCTCACGAAAAAACGACGTTGATGGCACGGTGGGGTACGTACACACCCCAAACTGCTTTTGATGACTGCTGCAGAAGAACTAACGGTCGCAGCGCTATCCCACTGGCATAGGTATAAAAGTGTATCCCTTGACTACCGATAGATGTCGTTACGAGTTTCGATTTCAAAGATTTAGATATCGAAAACCGACGAGAAAGAGCGTGGGGTTTGTACATACCCCATGAGGCCAGGTGAAGGTTAATATTAAAATCGATTTGGCCAACAATTCATATTTCTATATATATATATATATATATATATATATATATATATATATATATATATATATATATATATATATATATATATATATATATATATATATATATATATATATATCTATAGATATATAGATATATATATAGATATGTATATATATATATATATATATATTTTGGCCAAAAATTCATATTTCTATATATACATATAAATATATATATGTATATATATATATATATATATATATATATATATATATACTGGGTGTTCGGGATAAATTTGACATATTTATAATTGATTTTATTTTTCCGTAGGTTGGCGGTATTAACACACACTACTCGTCATTTAAAAGTTTGGACCCTTCTTCATTCATATACAAGATGTCAGAAAGGATGGATGACTGAAACCCACCTGAATCATGGAAGAGATGATGATTCTCATGATGATTCGTGCCGGCCATCAAAGTAAGGATATTATGACTGCTGCCCAAAGCTCCCTGAACACAGTAAAAACAATCAGGCATGAACTAGAGGCTTGCAATGGTGACTACTAGGATGTAGCAAGAAGAAAGATCCCTAGCAGACGATCTGATTGCGTTCGTACAACAGAATCCCTTGCAAATCTGCAAGAACAGGTGTTGAAGAATCCTGGCATTGGAATTCGGGCTTTGTCACGTGAAATGAATGTTGCAGTCTCTACTATGATGCTTGCACTCAATGAAGGCCTTCGCTACTACTCATACAAGCGCCGCAAAGGTCAGCTGCTCACAGAAAAGGCCCGTGGAAAACGTTTGATAAACGCGAAGAAACTTCTAAGCAAAGTGAAACATCCTGCGGAACCACAAACAATCTGGTTCTTTTCCGATGAGCAAACCTTTGGCCAGGATCAAAAACACAACACGCAGAATAACAAATGGGTTGCATACAGTACAAAGGACATTCCTCGTGTAATGCAGACTAAATTACCCCAAACTGTGATGATTTTCGGATGTGTATCCTCTGAAGGCGCTGTGATGCCTCCGCATTTTTTCCAAGAGGGCCTCAGGTTGACTTCAGATGGCTACGTGGAGCTGTTAAACACTGTAGTCAAGCCCTGGATAACAAGCGTAGCCAATGGTAGGTCGTATGTATGGCAGCAGGATTTGGCCTCTTGCCACACTTCTAGGAAAAGTCAAAAATGGTTGTTTGAAAATTTTTACGACTTCACCAGTCCAAATGTTTGGCTTCCAAACTCCCCAGACCTTAACCCCATGGATTATTATGTATGAGGCGCAGTTGATTAAGACACCGATCGCACTTCCAGTAATACAAAAGCCCAGTTAAGGGATCAAATTAAAACAGTTTTTGAAGCCCTTCCCAGAGAGACTGTAGTTCGAGGTTCCGAAGCAGGATTGAAGCTGTGGTCGATGCTAATGGTGGTTATTTTGAGTGAATCTTGTTGATAGTATTGTAATTTACTCTGCCTGTAATTTTTTTTGTCAATTCATTAAATATAATAAATACAAAGAAGATTTTCTTTTTCCTTACGAGACTGTCAAATTTATCCCGAACACCCTATATATATATATATATATATATATATATATATATATATATATATATATATATCTATATATATATGTATATATATATATATATATATATATATATATATATATCTATATATATATATATATATATATATATATATATATATATATATATATATATATATAAAAGCATTTCAGACACGCCATGTCGCCCATCAACGTCTCTCGGTTTCAATTCGTGTAGCACCCAATTTTCTCTTGCTTAAGAATTATTCCCATGGCCTTCAGACATAATAAAAGGGCCTTTCAAGTCAAAATTGAGCAAGTTCTTTTTGATTTTGACTTGAAATATATTGAAATCATGACATCTTTTCATGAAATGATAACACTTTTACATGCAGATAGTTAAAAATTTTCTAATGCGGTTTAATACTACTAACTCGCACAAAATACATAGAACCATTTTCAAACAGACTTGTCCTTTCTTTCACATTTGTCCTAGATGCAGGTTGTGAAGCCATATCAATGTAAAAGCCGCCATTCACGAACAGTCCGTTATTCCAAATGGCGTGAGGTCTGGTCAAAATATTTCGGTGTGGAGGAGAACTGAGACGGACTTATAGACTGAAACAACCAAGTTGGATGCTCAATCATTCCAAAGTCCATAAATTCAGGCCATTAGGATATTATCTGGCTCGACCGTATGTGGTGAAATAGTAGGTGAAGTTTTGCCAATCCATCCAATCGACTGATCATGTGTATTGAAGCCTCAGTCCAAACGATGTGGCAGCCTTGCTTCACACGCTGACCTGTGTCAAGCTCATTCTGATTGGTTGTTTCTGCTGTTAGCAATGGTGTTTTTTTGGGGGTAACTGAGCAATATAGGCCACTTTCCCTTGATGATGATGTAGCCATGTTCTATAGAATAGTATTTGACGCGGTAGATAAGTTTGTACCCAAGATTAGGAAAAAAGATAAACTCTCTGAACCTTGGCTTGACAAGACCCTTAGACGTCTGAGAAACCACAGAAATAAACTTTACAGACTAATGAAGAATCAAGACAACATTAACCACCGTATTAAAGAAGAATACGATTTAATTGCTCAGGAAGTCTATACCAAATCTCACTAAGCGTATGACAGATACATTAAAACTACTGGGGAGAATATAATCCGCGACCCTAAAAATTCTTTTGATTTTGTTAATATGAAGCGGAAAACAAGCGGCTACCCCTCTTCAATGTCCATTGAAAATTCAATGTTGTCTTCTTCTCCTCAGGAGATATGCAACTTTTTTGCTGACCATTTTCAAGAAGTTTTTAGTCCAGTTAGCATCCCAACATTATATCGATTCCCGGGTGCGACTCAAACAATTTTTGCTGAGGATATGACCACATCGAGGAGTGAAATATTTACCGCCATTATGGAGCTTGACAATAACAAGGGCCCTGGACCTGACCTCCTCCCTCCTATTTTTCTGATCATGTGTGTAAAACAACTGATCCCGCCCCTTCATACTATATTCAATAATTCTCTCTCCTCTGGACTATTTCCTTCGTATTGGAAATCTTCTTATATTACACCTATTTATAAAAGTGGCGATAGACGTCTTATTCAAAATTATAGAGCCATCGCCATTCTATCTGCTATTCCCAAACTATTTGAAAAAATCATCTACTGCGAAATTTATCCTATGGTCGACGCTCGACTGAACGAGCAGCAGCATGGATTTAGGAAAGGTCGTTCTACTACAACTAATCTTATGGTGCTTGTTTCTGATGTTTTGTGCAAAATGGAGAAAGGTGATCAAATTGACGCAGTCTATACAGACTTTAGCAAAGCATTCGACCGAGTTGATCACTCCATTTTGATCTCCAAGCTGAAACAATTCGGAATTGCAGGATCCTTACTAAAGTGGCTTGGCTCCGCACGACCGCTTGCAATTCGTGAAATTCCAAGGACTCATTTCTAAGAAAGTCGTCGTTAAATCCGGTGTACCTCAAGGAAGTCATCTTGGCCCTCTTCTTTTTAATATCTTTATATCTGACATATCGGAGGTTTTATCTGATATTCCTCATTTACTATATGCGGACGACCTCAAAATCTACCATGTCATCAGGTCACAATCTGACGCTGCCTTTTTTCAGTCTAAACTGTATTCTCTAGACCATTGGTGCTCGGCGAACAAACTCCCTCTTAACATTGCCAAATGCCGCGCAATCAGCTTCTCTCGCAAAACTGCACGCGTTCATTATACGTACAGCCTCAACAACACGGCACTCAGCAGGGTTGACAACATATTAGATCTCGGTGTCACCCTGGATGAAAAGCTCCGCTTCAATCTACATTACGATAGAGTGCTTTCCCGAGCAAATAAACAACTTGGTTTCATTAAGCGACGGGCCAAAGAGTCTAGGAACCTTTGGGTTACTAAATCCTTATATATTTCACTCGTGCTTCCTCTTCTCGAATATGCGTGTACTATCTGGAACCCGGCTTTCGAAATTCACAGCCAAAGATTTGAGTCTGTTCAGAAGCAGTTTTTACTGTTCGCTCTGAGAGATCTTTTTAACCCTTATGATTTCAGTAATCTACCACCATACGAATATCGCCTTAAATGTATTAACTTGTTACCCCTTGCATCGAGAAGATTAATGTTATCTGCCTGCTTCAGCTTCGATGTCATCAGAGACGTGGTTAATGTCGTCTACTTGAAAGAAAAGTTTGTGCTCAATCAGCCCTTGAGAGTCACTAGATCCCGACGATTGCTTATTGAATACCAACACAACACAACATATGCAGCAAACGAGCCAATAAATAGGTGCTGCAGGCTATTCAATTGCATGAGCGAGAACTTTTCCCCTACGATATCTAAGGCAACTTTTAAAAAAAATATTATGAGGGCTCTCTCTTCATAGTCTCTCCCTTTCCCCCGTCATACTAATATATATATATATATATGTATATATATATATATATATATATATATATATATATATATATATATATATATATATATGTATTGTAAATTTAAATTCACTTAGCTATTTGTCATTTGTTATTCATTTAGTAATTTGTCATTTAGCTATTACTTTATTTGTTATCTATTTGTAACTAGTTTATTTTTGCGTTATTTATTAATCTTGTATTCATATATAGTTTTGTTTTTGACTTTGTTTCGTATATTATTTTATTTTATTTTGTTTCGTAATTTTATCCATGTACCATATTATTTATTTTTCTGTACATGTACACCTTGCTTGGTGAATAAATATATAAAAAATATAATGTGTTTGGCAAAGTTTCAATTGAAAATTATCATAAAAAAACCAACCGAAATTCTGCTTTGAACGATATTTTAATACAGTTTCGTATAAAGGACGCCCAAACTAACAGAGAAACTGTACAAAAAAAGTTCCAAAGTATATGTTGTAGTCACAATAAAGAATATAAAACGGTAGGTTTTTGTTTTTATTTTGACAATGACTTTAGAAGATTTCAGTTCTGTATAGCTAAAACCGCCTGCTAAGTACCGCAGAGTTGCAGTCAAATTTTTGTGAGGAGTGATGGCTTGTCTCAAAAGCAGTGACCAACTGGAGTAACGTATTGTGTAACGTCACATCAATTCATAAATAGTCATGTCAATCAGCAGGCTCCAGTGAGAGTTGTTTAACCAAATTTACATGATTCAATCGTTTTCATCTGCAAACCATCCTTTTTGCCACTTCCATTTTAGTTTTCATTTCTTGATGTATATGCAAGCTGTTATTGCAAACATATAGTTTGATTCCTCCATATGCTTTGGAAAGATTCATGAATTCAACAAAAAAATTTCTCTAAGTTTTGCTTCAATATTTGCTAAATAAATGTAAGAAAACAAACAAAATGCAGCACAGCAGAAATAAATACACAAACCGACTAGAATGGACGGACTGCATCAAAGCTCCATCGTGAGTGGCCATTGACCTTAAAACAGACAGACTCAAGCCGTTTGGACTGGTCGTGAATGGGCGGGGGCTTAAAACACATTTAAATTGGCAAATTTGTAAGTTTTTTTACAATGCATTCTTTATGTTCCAGTTTGACAAGCTGAAAAAAATACTAGTAAATGCCAAAATAGTTTTAAAATCATTCATTTGCGATCTATATCAAGATACTGCAAGCAAAAATTAAGAAGTAATGTTAGTTTATGAGAAATAAGCTGTGAGTTTGAGTGAATGTCTCAGCTCCGCTTTGAACTCGATTTCGTTAACAATTTCATTCTTATCATTTTTTCTCGATACACAAAAAAAGTGTTGGAGTTTCAATATTATGAATCAATAGCAAAATACTATCAAATTTACTTCAGATGCAAATCTGAATAGTTCAAGCTCTCTTTTGGCAAACATTCAAAAAAATATCACTAAAAAATTTACCAGAAAATCAATTTTCAAGCTCATCCTAGTCTGCTTTTATATCAATTGATGTTGTAAAAAATTAAATAATTTGAAACTATACTACAATTTTTAGTAAAAACAAAACAAATGCATCGAAAAAGTTCTGCATTACACACGTCTTCCAATCTGGATTGAAATAGGATCTAACTGTTGAAAACGTGTTTTTAAGAAGAAATGTAAACAACTGATTCGAATGAGAACACCACCTACTTTGCTTTTGAACTTACTCAAGTAGCTGCGCAAAGCATTAATAATTCGAAATTGAATCAAAAAGCAAATACATAACATAAGAATATAGCTCCAATAACTTCAAAAACATGATATCACAAGCAAAGTTTCAGGGATACATTCCATGTCAAAACTTCTTGTCAAACTACTTGTCACATAAAATCAATATACATTAATACTAATAACAATAATATTTTTAACCAGCCGCAACAACTATATTTTATCAAATCGCCTGGAAGCATTCACTAATCTTGTGCAAATCTTTCACAACACCAACCAGCGTGACTGCCATGGAAATTATTACAGCCATTGTATACAAACTTGTATATGAATTACTCAGTGGTAACTAATCTTGTCGATCATAAAAATATTAATCCCAATTTAAATGGTTTTTCTAAGCAGGAGGTTAATTTCCAAGCGAAGCAAACAAACTACATACTTAAGACAACTCTCAATACAATAGCCAATTGCCTTTTATAATAAAAAGTGGCAAACTCACATGAAGCGGGTCTGGTTTGAATTTAGCTTGGGGCAATGAATAATGCACACAAACTAATTTGACTACTCCTAAGCAGTAAGATAAGGTTAAATTATTGAAATACAGCATTATAGTCAAACAAATTGGTCTATTTTAGTCTCTTTATATTTTATAAAACTTCTTCCAATATGCACTTCCATATTTTCAACAATCTCTTTTTCAATATTTTTTACTCTCAATGCTTGCATATTATTCCAAAAAGCCGTAAAACGTCAAAAATTACATTCGTTGAGTGTTGTTCAAATTTATATTTGAAATTACACGGCACTAAAATTCCTTAAACCGGTATACAAACTTGCCGATCCTTAATACTGCGATCTTTTATGAATCCCGCTTTACAAATGCAGAAGTTCGGTCCCGAACAGATTCCATTTGTACACCCACCAGGACAATGCGGCTTACATAATGTCGGATTGGACTCATCGAGAACATATCCTTGATTGCATCTACATATATTCGGACCGCCACATATTCCATTTAAACATGGTTTATCACAGTGTGCTGTGCAAGCTGTTCCAGTTTTGTCCAGAGTAAAGCCTTGAGGACAGGAACATACATTCGGTGCAATGCAAAATCCATCCTTACAGCCTCTGAAAATAAATTATAGAAAAAGTTAATTTAATCAAAGCTTCACCAACACAATTTGCACTATTCTTACTTAGAACAGACCGGCAAACACTTATTCATTTGTCTTATATATCCTGGCAAACACGTACATACTCCCGGTCCAGTACATCTTCCATTCTCACAGTTATCACACTTGGGTATGCACGTTCCACCACTTCGTTCGTATCCTGGATTACACTGACAAACGTTTGGCTCGGTGCAGTTGCCGTTCTGACATCCTGGCATGCATATTGGCACACAAAACTTTCGCATTGGCTCCAGCATGTAGCCGGGATTGCATTTACAGCTTTTATCCGGCTGACATTCACCATTTCCGCAGCCAATCGGACAGGTGGGAATACAATAGCCACCCAGATTCAGGACGTGATCCGGAAAACATCTACACACGTCGGGAGCAACACACAATCCATTCACACACTCCTTTCTGCAAACTGGGTCACATTTTCGGAAAACGTGAGGATTTTGTTCGTAGCCTTCGCAACAAACTTGAATTCGGCTAAGAGATGGATTCGATCCATTGCCGGCCGGGATTCTAGTAGGGTCCTTAACCAACGAGACCGTCCTGTTCGAAACAAATTTCATCAATATCTCAGTCAATTCGACAAACTCAACTACTTACGGAACTTCCTTGTAACACAGGCCACTTGCAATCGTACTCAGTGTCCGATTGATGAATATCAAAGTTCCATTGTCCGAGTAAACATACTGACCACCTGATGATACATTTGAACTTGAAACTGTCACATTCACCCCCAAACCAGACAAGTTCGGATAAATTGGCTTGTCGCCGATTTGAGTTAGAATCACTGGAACTAACGTTGCAACTGCTACAATTGTAATTAGCACTCTCATCTCGAAGATCGTTTCTCAAGCACTTCCGATCGCACCGAATATGTGAACGAAACTAAAAAGATTCAAGCGACGAACTTGAACTTGTTTTTCGTTGTTGAGATCATATTTATTTGAATAGATAGATATTTATACATAGTTGCGCCTAGATATTTTCTATAAGTGTGTTTTGTACGAGTATGTTTGAATAAAGCTTAGAAGCGATAATTGTAGACGATTCAGCTGCAAAGTGGAAGTGGTCGTTAGATAAGATTTTAACTTGTGGGAGAGTGAGTGATTTTCTTAGAATTCGGTATCACAAATGAAAAACTGTTTGCTTCATTTAAGATTAATTCATGTTTGGTTTAAAATTAATTCTGTTCTTAATGGTCATTTGGGTTTCAGAGAAAAATAAATGGATAAGCTGACTTTTATGAATAAACTATACCGTGAGAAAAAATCAGAACCAAAATAGCGAGACATTATCTCTTACGAAAAATAGTTCAATGTTTTGTTCAGAAATTTTTTAACTAATTGCAATAGTAGAAATATGTAATTATTGATTTAAAATGGATATTGCTGATTGTCTGTGGAACATCTTAAAATCGATTTAATAATTAGTTAAAATGTTTTACTGAAAGTCTCGGTATCAATTTTAGTAGAGTAGGAAAATTTAACCAAAAGGCTGCAAAAAATCAAAATAAAAATCAAATTTCAAGGTACTGAAAGATTCAAATTGTTGCAACAAATATTATGAGTATTATTTTTGTAATAAAATGCTTACCCTATTGAGGAAGGAAACATTCAACATGCAACTAGAACCAAAAAACTATACACTTGAAGCAACATACGGAAGTTATTAGTTTGAATTTAAATATTTTTCAAGTCTCATACTTATTTTGATGATTAGAAAAAGGTAGCTCTCTATAAAGACAATGCAGTGCTGAAAAAAGACTCAAAACATCTCGAACATAATCTATTGTTGTTTTAGTGGTTAATTTTTGGCATCAAAATATGTTAGTTACCTTAAGATATTTTTGAAGTTTGAAATGAAAAAAACATGTCAATTGGCGCATAAACAAGAAAATATTGTTCACAGGATTAGTTCGATTATGATTGCTAGCAATACACACACCAATTGATACATTCGCTCTATTGAATTTAGACTTTGGTTATATTTATCTGCAATTTACCATAGCAAAAAGAAAAATTCGTTAAGAGGAAGACTATACTCTCCCCGGTACTCATAGTTCAATGATCATATATTTTTCAATATGAATAAAAAACAAAAAAAAAATCTAGCGCATCAGAACCGCTAGAAAACTAATTTTCGAGGAAATTGTCTTTGAATGACAATGTGGAAAGAAGTAATACACTTTTTTTGGAGAATTATATCAACCATTCCTTATCCAAAGCAACAAAACTCAACTATAACACAAATGATTAAATTGTCCAGTGTCCAATTGCCCAACGAAGCAGCAATAAGTTTATCTTAACAAGTTCATACTTAAATCAACTTATCCTTTCAACTTCGTTCTCATCGAAGGATTTCGAAACGTTGTTCGAGGCTGCCATCCGAAAAATGTTCCAAACTCGGAAAATTTAAAAATTGTTTTCTTATTTTTATTGCAAATGCTTTGCATATGAGTACGTAATTTGAAGCATCTGTTGGTGCAATATTTACAAAAATGGCTAATGCTGGTTATCCTGTGTCAGCAGCAAAGCAAAATATATACCAAATCTGCTTCACGTTAAGTTAAACTCAACCAGTAAATTTCGTTTCGATTGAATCACTGCGCTGGAAGCTATACGGGTGAAAAAATTTTAGAGTTACCACCTTCAAAACTTTTCAAATTTCTAAAGCGTTAATTTTTGTGGTTAATTTTTATCGCAGGATCATTCCCATTTACAAATCTAATGACATAATCGCTCAGTAAAGAAATTCCAAAAAATATTAAAAATGGTCATAGCCGGCAGCCCTTTTAAGATTTTTGTACGAAATTCCTACAACATTTGGCCCACATTAAGGTCCATTTACTGCATGAACTTCGTTTTGATTTCATGTCTGGATCGGAAGTTATGGGGAAAAAACTTTATTTTCCAGAGCAAATCTGCAAGATTTAGGAGACAAAAATCACCATAGCTGGCAACTCTATTCTAATTTTTCAGTCAAGCTTTCATCAAATGTTATCTAAAGTAAGGTCCAAATATTGTGTGAATTTTGTTTAAATTTGATGGCTGAATCGGAAGTTATAGGCCAAAAAGCTGTTGTTTTTCTCAGTGATTTTTCAAGATGGGACCACTGCCACAGGGTTGCCTGCATTGGACCTAGCTAATACCAACATGGCCTGTAAATTTAACAAATTTAAGTTCTCGTGAACAGAACTTTTGAGTGGTGAAAATAGAGGTAATTTGGTGATGGGTTGCCGTTCTTGCGCAAATCGGAATTTTAAAAATTTCAATTTGACATGGTGCACAAAGGTCAAAATTTATCAATGATTTGAAATTTTTGACAAATATAAAATTTTTCAGGAGGGTCAATGATTTGAAGCATTTTTTTCAGGAGCCTGCCGCAGCTACAGGGTTACCCGCACTACCTTGGAAATCCAGGTGTGTTAAATCTTACTCAACGTCAATACGCTCTGCAAATTTCGCGATGATCCAATGTTTTTGTCAGAAGTAATGACAAATCAAAATTTGGAAAAAAAAATCCTTGCCTACTTTTAGGCACGCTACACCCACACGCGGCTCAAAATTTCCAATTTTTTATCATAGACAAGCTTAAAGCATAATAAGTTTTCATTGCCAAACATTTATTTCAACAAAAATTTACACTGCTTGGAAATATAGGAGTACCTCAAAATTCTCTAAAACGCTCGCCTCTTCCAAAAGGTTTAGGATATCTGAATCCTACAATATACATCTGCGTTTTCCGAAAATTTCAGCTCAATCGGATTGGCCACTCCAGAGACTATCTCCCTTAATCATTTTGCTGATATATATATATATATATATATATATATATATATATATATATACCTGTATATATATATATATATATATATATATATATATATATATATATATATATATATATATATATATATAAATATATATATATATATATGTATATATATATATATATATATATATATATATATATATATACAGGGTGTCCCATAACGCAACGTCAAGCCGGAAAGGGGTGATAGGGCAGGTGGTGACAGTAATCAGAAAACTATTTAAAAAAAAGTTAGCTGCGTATTTTTTGAGATATTCGCTTTTGAAAAAAAATTGAAAAAATGCGTACCCTGTGACAATCTTTTCACTGCTACATCTACAAAAATTTTTTTTTTTTAATTTTCTTTTTATAATATAACCCCAGATAAATGCTCTTTAAATTACAGCCAAAAATTAAAAAATTACTGTTTTAGTTTTCAGTGAAATAGCACTTCTTTCACCAAAGATGTACTAAAAAATAACTCTTCACCCAACTTCATCTAACCGTACTGAAAAAAAAATGTACTAAGATATTTTGGCAAGTAGCTTTAAAAGATAGTCTACTAAGTCCTAATTCCAAAATGCTATTACACTTGCTTCTTAATGACTTAATTGAGATGAATATAAATTTTCTAACAGTCCGACATCCTAAGTTTGTTTTCGCACTATTTGATATAAGTTGAAATTAGAAATCAATTATTGAACAGAAATTACTTACTTTACTTATAAAAGGTGTTCGAAATGCTTGCCATCAGCGGCAATGCAGGCTCTGCATCTTCTTAAGAACGACCTTGAAATTAGGCGGGCAAAACTTCTTGAGTTTATTTCGTCGACCGCTTTTCTAATTTTAGTACGTAGCTCTTCTAAGCTTTGTATTTCAGTGGAATAGACTTTTTCCTTTATTGCGCCCCAATAAAAGAAATCCAAAGGATTTAAATCGGGTGAACGAGCTGGCCACGAAATTGTTCCACCCCGTCCTATCCACCTCTCGGGATACTCACTGTTGAGAAATTCCCGTACACTTCGAGCATAATGTGCTGGGCAGCCATCATGCTGGAAATACATGTTTCCATAAATCCTCAGTGGTACGTCGTCCAATAGTTGTGATAATTGGTTTTCCAACATATCCAGATAAACTTCGGCATTCAAATTCCCCGCAAGCTCAAATGGCCCAACAACTGAACCATTAAGAATGCCCGTCCACATGTTTATTTTAAATCGGTGTTGAGATTTGTTCTGTCGCATTAGATGCGGATTCTCCACGTGCCACTCGTGCAAATTATGGAGATTCATGTAGCCATCCTTGGTGAATGTTGACTCATCCGTCCAAAGAATTTCGTCAAAGAACCGCGGATTTTCTCTATACTTCTCCAGCATAGTTTGACAAAACTGAATTCTCTCCGGGTAATCTCGCGGAAGGAGACTTTGTACACGTTGTACATGGTATGGATGAAGTTGGTTTCTCCTTAGAATTCGCTGAACTGAGCTCTTGGGTACTCCTGTAGTCATCTGAATGGCACGCACCGAGGTTGACGGTTCTTCTTCAACTGCTTCCAATACAGTGTCCTCGTAGAGATTCCAAGGTCTTCCCGCACAAGCCATTCGATGGGGCAAGCGACCCTCTGAAAATGCCCGATGCACGTTTATGAACACTCGATGATCTGGATACCGTTCAACATTTGGGTACCTCTCACGATAAAGTCGTGCTGAAGCAGAAGCATTGGATCTGCATTCCCCATAAATTAGGTGCATATTAGCATATTCCTGTGCACTATATCTAAACGGCATTATGGAATTCACACTTTACACTTTCAATAAACGGAACTACGGGAGTATTCTCTTATTTGCTAGAAAAATGCACACTTATCAAATGACCGTAATCCACTATAATGCCACGCAAATAGCAAAATAACATAACTACGCATCTAATTTTTCCATCGACCTATAGGTAACGGTTTTTAAGAAGAATAAAGTGCATTAAAATCATTTCAAATAACTAATAGCAATTAACTGGGAATTGGTTCTCTCCAAGGTAAAAACGTTATTTTTCCTTAATTAAGAAATAAAGAAGCAAGTGTAATACCATTTTGGAATTAGGACTTAGTAGACTATCTTTTAAAGCTACTTGCCAAAATATCTTAGTACATTTTTTTTCAGTACGGTTAGATGAAGTTGGGTGAAGAGTTATTTTTTAGTACATCTTTGGTGAAAGAAGTGCTATTTCACTGAAAACTAAAACAGTAATTTTTTAATTTTTGGCTGTAATTTAAAGAGCATTTATCTGGGGTTATATTATAAAAAGAAAATTAAAAAAAAAATTTTTTTGTAGATGTAGCAGTGAAAAGATTGTCACAGGGTACGCATTTTTTCAATTTTTTTTCAAAAGCGAATATCTCAAAAAATACGCAGCTAACTTTTTTTTAAATAGTTTTCTGATTACTGTCACCACCTGCCCTATCACCCCTTTCCGGCTTGACGTTGCGTTATGGGACACCCTGTATATATATATATATATATATATATATATATATATATATATATATATATATATATATATATATGTATACAGGAATATGAATTTTCGGCGAAACGAGCTTAATACTAATTTTCTGTGCTCGCGAACCCGAACCAAACTTCTTAGAGTGAAAACTACTTTGCCTTACATCAGATAATAAGTGTCAATTCCGTTACTGAAAATAATATGCTATTTCTTCTCAGTGAATCCGCTCCGGCAATCATTATTCTCAAACAGAAAGCAAGCTCTATAAAAACCTTTCTGAACGAGATCATGGTAATTAATTGGGTTTTGAAAAATATTATACACGTATATCCACAGGATTAAGTTGTACTATAGTCCCCTTTTTGTGCTTCTCAAAGTGCAGCTAGAGTTCAAAAAAGTAAATATATATATATAATAAAGTAAAAAAGTAAAACACCTTTTAAGTCAGTTCTACTTGTTACATTTACTCAATAGTGTCGAAATTCAATCAGATCATTTAAATTATATGCTTCGAAAGAGGCTAACGAAGGACAATTCAGGACAATATAATTACCTGTTGGGAATACAAGAGTCACATTCCCAAAATAAAGAAAACGGTGCCACAATTACCAAATGCTGGGGCACAGAATCAAGCACTGTAATGTCAAACCATTGTAGGCAATCAGCGCGAGGAAGACTGCACTTCGCAAGCTCAACCAGTTTGACCTTATTGTAAAGGAGCTCTGACTGCACTTTGTGGAGCCGCGGAAAAGATTCGGATCTCGCTCGACGACGGTACTCATAACCAGTGCTGCCATTTATTTTTTTGGAATAATGCTAGATTCAATTTTATTTAATGCTAAATAATGCTTAATCCTGTAAAAGAATAATGCTAAATAGTGCGTTCTTATTGGATTAAAATAAACATATATTTATATAATTGCCGTGTTCGATTTTTCCTAATTAGTACTTGCAAGTAGTTGGGAGTAGATCGCAAATGGAACGTTCATATAAGCAGATTCTAACCTGTCAAATTGTATGCAGTTTTCATATGCAAAACAGTTGAAAATAAAGGGAGAAAGCAACAAGTATAAACTATCACAATCGCTAGAAAATATATAAGCAACTAAAAGAAAATGACCTCTTTTAACTTTTTACACATTATGAGGGCTATTTCTAATTTCCTTACTACGAAAACATTCAACATAACCATAAAAAACCAAAGCCACCTAATGACAACCAAATAGCCACCTCACGGCAAAGAAAAGCAAAACTACTCATGAACTACTCGGGAAGGAGAGCGCGAGTAGTTGGAAGTAGCCAGAAGAGAAGACCTTGCAAGCACTAAATAGTAATAATGGAACACAGGCAAAACAAAAGCATATTAGAAGCTCAAAATTTACATCTCAAGATGATTCTATATCTATAACAGACATGTCAGTTACTTATCAATATTTTTTTCTTGTGAAAAACTCACTTCTACCTAATATTTTTCAAAATATCATTTAGAATCTCTCAATCAAAACAGCAACAATTATTAATTTTTAATTGAAGAAAAAGTATTAGTGTCGGATGAAAATTTGTCTCCATCGTTATCCGTGCGGTTGCTTGCATTTGAAGCTCTAACAAATAAATTGATTCGCATTATTCAGTAAAAAAAAAAATATATAACTAGAATGCATATACTTTGGTAAACTTGTATTTCAGGCTCCTGGGAGTCAGCGTCATCTCGATTTAATGGAACGAGAAAAGTGAATTTACAATATTTAATGCAATCCAAAATTGCCTTAATTTTGGAATATCTTACTTTGCATTTTATTTCACTTAATACTTCGTATTTTCTAACATTAATTGCACTTGTCACTAGCACTGGGATTTTCTGGGAATCGTAGACAAAGAATAGAAGATCGACTTTATATCCTTTGTTCTCTTGAAAGCACAACGGTGTAGTACTAGTTCTAATGTACTTTTGGTCTGCAGCGAACTCATCGGCAGCGCGTGCGTTTGCAGCAGGGATTGATCAGTCGACAACGTATTCGTATTGCACAGTGAAAAGAGTCAGCTCCGTTGAATGAAGAATGAATGAAATCACGGAGCCAAAACTGTGCGAATGAGGAATAAAAGAGTCGACTCCGTTGAATGAACACTGTGCGAATGAGGAATAAAAGAGTCAGCTCCGTTGAATGAAGAATGAATGAAAGCACTGAGCCAGTGCGAATAGAATGTGAATGAAGAACTGTGCGAATCATGGATACTGATCGTGTGCGATTATTGATGGCGACATTTTGTGAACACACAGTATGCGTTTACGTGCGTATATTTTGCTCTGGTTCACGAGTATTTTAGTAGCCAAATGTTGGCTATTATGCGGTGCATTTCATAGGTAGATTTTAGAGATGAAGCGTATACACTAGAACAGGTGTATGGAACAGGTTCGTATTGAATATTTTCGTTCTTCAAAAAGTGTTTAGGGCAAAAGCAGTTGAAATCGGACAAAAGCGGCAAATTTGGGGTTAAGGTGGTTTGGGACTAGCGAATCCAATCCCGGGATCCCGGATCCCGGGATCCCGGGATCCCGGCCAATTTCTGGTCCCGAAAATCCCGGGATTGATGACTTCTAATCCCGGGATTTTCGGGATCAGATATTGGCTGGGATTTCGGGGCCGGGAGTCAAGCATTATCGGCAATCAAGATACAGCAAGACTCGAAAAGTGCAAATAGAATCCATATTTATGAGAAAAAAATTAGCTCTTATCAAAATGCGTAAAGAATAGAGCAAAACAAACCGATGTAACAGCTAACAAGAGAATACAAAGGGGTTTGTAAATAAATAAGTATGGACTGTTTCGCATTTAGTGCATTCGTTGCATCGAATGATTTGAAGAAATTAATACTAGCGAATGCATACACAGATTTACCAAAATCCTTAACAACAATCAAAAAAAGGTTGTTGGCTATGCAAGCAGGATAAAGAAAATAATAAAAAATAAGATATAACAGGCTAGTATCTCAGGTGAACGGTTCAGTTTGTTGTTTGATTAATGGACCTTGACTGCAAATAGGCGCTTTATAAATATAAACATCTACTTAGTAAATTCTAACTGGAGCTTGGTGCGAGTAAGAATATCAATGACAGCTGGAAACTACCTAGATATGAGTTTAATGTTTCTCTACGAAAATACATTGTTACCATCGTAAATGATGGGTCATACGAAATGCGAAAAGTAGGCTGACTAGTTGGTACAGAGCAACATATTTGTTTGGCGCATAGCATCCACTTGGCAGTTTGCGATGTTCGCTATAATATGAGGTCCATTCCAGATTAAAGAGTTGATGAAGCAGCTGATAGTCTGAACGACGACCACGAAGATTTGGATGGTCCTGAATCAGCTAACTACGTTGAAACCGGTTGCCTGCAAGACACGCTAGATCAGACGAAGGACATCAGCGCATGCATAAAGAAAGTTCGTCAGGTAGTTTTATATTTTAAAAAAGCTCCAACGAAAAATAATAACGATCTTTAAAACTATGTCGGATCCGAGCAAGGCATTTAACTGTTTCCTTTAAATGGATTGTAAAACAAGATGAAATAGTCTCTTGACAATGCTCGAATAGTTTCCCATTTTGAAAAATAGTATACATTAATAGGCCTGCAATATTCAGAGCAATTAGAAGCAACAGAGTTTGATTCGATTCAGAAAATTATTGAAGTTTTACTCCCTGTAAAATTGGCTGTGGCGGCCTTTAGTCGCAGACTTGCAAATTTATGCACTGCTAATACTTCATCAAGATTTGTATTTAGGCTGTAAGGAGAAAAACGGTCTATTCTTCTGAATGCTATGAAAATTGCAATATTGGACCGAATAAAAGAGCGTCAGTGTACCGAGTTATCTGGTATGCTAAGCTATCTCCAGAATCCACATTGTACCAGCGAAAATTTACCAAGCAACGCAAATATTAAAAAAAAATACTTCAATGATCTAGATGCTGAACCCTATGCTTGGTAGCCAAAGAAATGAAGAGAACCTAGTAGATACCCATATGGATCAGAACAAGGTAGTCGTCAATTAACGCTACAAGAAGAGCTGCAAAAGTATGAAATAATCAATCATGAAATGCCGCAAGAAACTAATCTAATTAAAACCATTGCAAAAGAAATGAATCTTTTCGAAAGTGGTGGCACTTGCATAATTTGGAGCAGGCGTACCAATATTTCTCGACCGTTTCCGCGGCGTCCAAAATCGGGAATAAATTTAGAAGCAGGCTTGGAGACGATACCTTAGATGCTTTGCTATTGCTTCAATGTTACTTCCGAAAAACCTAATGAACTTTGACCGAATTTTTTATATGTTACTTTATTATGTATCTCAATTCTAAGAGTTGTGTTTTGTTGTTGTGGTTTTTGGTCGTGATTTTTTGTTGTAATTTGTAATAGATGTAATTTTTAATATCTGTCTTCATACTGTCAACGTTTTGGATAATTAAAATTATTGTTTTTATTTGCATCAATACTAGGCGCGTTTTTTTGCTCCTCTATCCAGCGGAGAGTAGAATGAGAGTAGAGTAGACGCATTGAAAACAACAACAACACTCCTACACCAGTGAATTCACTGGTGTAGGAGTGTTGTTGTTTTCAATGCGTCTACTCTACTCTCATTCTACTCTCCGCTGGATAGAAGAGCAAAAAAACGCGCCTAATATAAACTAGTAATAATGCAATTTTTTATACAGTTTTGAGCTTACTTATTGTTGTAGTTTTGAAATGATGGCAAATTATATAATCTGTCTACTAGAAACTTGACTTATTTTGTTGTGTTGTATTTTGAATTTCAAATCCCGGGATCCCGGGATCCCGGGATTTTTTAATCCCGTAATCCCGGGATTGAAAATATGGTTCGGGATTGGAATCCCTATTTGGGACATAACGGGCCAAGACCTATTGCTACGATACAAAAATTTCGGTTTTGTAGGGGGTAAGGGGTTTTTTGGCCATAGTTTGGCAAAAACTGCCTTTAGGACGCTTTCGATGATTGGAAGTGGTCGGGGAGTACAATAGCGATATTTCAAGGGCAAAACAAATTTTTGATAGGGGAAATTGGGCAAAAACGTTCATTTTTCCGAAATATTTTTTTTTTCTAGCATGAATTTGGGGACCTTTTTGAATTGTTTCGGGCGAAATTCCCATACAAGTCTGGGAAAAAGCGGCCTCGTTTCGAAAATACGGCAATATGAAATCTGCCGAAAAACCGTCCGGAAAAACTGAAAGTACCACTAAAAGTGCTAAGTAGGAAAAGGTTGAGATCCTTTTAGGGCAAAAGTAGCTGAAATCGGACAAAATCAGCCAATTTGAGGTTAATGTGGTTTGGAACATAGCGGGCCAAGACCTATTGCTGCGATACAAAAATTTCGGTGTTGTACGGGAGTAAGGGCTTTTTTCACCATAGTACGGCAAAAACTGCCTTTACGATGCATTCGATGATTGAAAGTGGTCGGGGAGTAGAATAGTGATATTTTAAGGGCAAAAAATTTTTGATAGGGGAAAATTTTTTCCAAAATAATTTTTTTTTGACTAGCATGAATTTGCGGACCTTTTTGAGTTGTTTCGGGCGAAATTTCCATACAAGTCTGTGAAAAAGCGGACTAGTTTCGAAGATACGGCGAAATGAAATCTGACGGAAAACCGTCCGGAAAAACTTTAAGTAGCAAAATAACGGCAAAATTACAACAAAAACACAGGCAAATGGAATACGTAGAGCTTAAATTAAAGCTTAATGCTGTTACCAGGTGAAACTCTACGTAGTCTATGCTTGTGCGCATTCAAGAAGTAAAAGAGCCACTATTAGCCACCTTAGGAGTCCTGAACTAAAATCTACCAACTCCTTCTTCTGATGAATGGAATATTATGAAAACAGCCCCTGATATATTGAGCATCTTCAATGAGGCTACTCTAGAAATAAGCAGTGAGAAAACGGTATCGATTTCTAAATTATATATTATTACATCAATTATAAGCTACATTTCAGAACTCTGTCTGAACGAAAATAAAACTGCTGATGTACGCAGTTTTTTTAAATGTGATCCAAAGAGAACTTTCAAACAGATTTAAATTATATAAAGAAAATATGTTTTGCCTAGAGAGCATTCTTTTAGATCCACGATTTAAATAATTAGCATTTCAAAATGAATCCACGTACAAACTTGCTTGCATACATCTAGTTTCGGTACCTACAGTACAAGGAATGCAAAATTCGCTATGGCGAAAATTTGATGACAAAGTCAACAGTGTAAGAAGCCAGCAAAGCTATGTAGCTGCAGGCATTAACGAAATGGATAAGTATTTAGAACATGTAAATATACCCAGAACTGCTGACCCTCTCAATTGGTGGAAGGAAAAGAAAGACTTATATCCCAGAATTTGGAGATAGTGAAGCAACGATTGAGTAGAGTGGCCACAACAGTCCCCTGCGAACGAGTTTTTCAAAAAGTGGGTATGTGCTCACTGGAAAGAGATCTTATTTATCGCCAAAACGAATAACATAAGTGCTATTTTTACACAATAATTAATAATATGGAAAGATTTTCAGATATTTTAATTTATGGATATTTTAATTTATGGTTTATTTTTAAATTTTATTATATGCTATATTATATTTTTAAAGTAATGCTATATTATATTAGATTTAAGCTTATTATTATTATTAAAACAACAAAAAATAGCAATTTACATTATACTTTTGCAACCATAAAAAAGTTGCTTGAAGTGGCTCTTTTGAGTGGCTCTTAAAGAGCGACTCTTTAAAGTGAGTGAGTTTTACGGAGCTGGCTCACTTCAAAGAGCCATTTTGCCCATCACTATAACCAAGTAAACTTTTTCAACAAATGTTCGGTAGCTCTTCTCGCTAAGGTGCCAGTTCAAAACAGCGATCTGCTGGCCGCACTTCAAATAAATATAGAGTGGCATTTAAAAAATAGTGGAATCAATTGTAATCGACTTGCCCTATATATGTGTCTCCCTACCACCATTGCTAAGCATTCGCTTCAAAGCATAATAAAAAGCATTATCGAAAAAACCACACAATTGTGAATTAAACCAAGAAAAAGATGACGAGGCTGAATTTTCAAACTGAAATTTTTCACCACGTATGTAAACAACATATTTCTAAAGATTACAACCTGCTAAGGCACTATCATTTCTTGGGTCATTATTATTGTCATAATAAATATGACAATAGTAATGACCCAAGAACGCTATTAAAGTAACTGTATAACTTACACTATATTAATATTACACTATATTAATAAAGATACACGATATTAATAAAGATCTTTACTTCATTTCTGGGACAGGCGTCAAGGACTTTTGCTATATGTAAAAAAAAAATATATTCTATTTTTTTGTAAAACTTACTACCGTCTTTGATTCAAAATTCAAATTCAAACACCAAGATATCACTTATTAGCTCGAAAGAATGAACTACACAAACTAAATTGGCGTGAAATGATTGGGGATGTGAATGCCATCTATATTTTCGAAGCGAAAGCAACTTCAAAGAAACTTTTCAAGCTAAAAACTAAGTACAATTTCTGCTTATTTTCGAGCTAAATTTTTGCCAAAACGGATTTCATGTGAAATTTTGTATGAAAATATCACGTGAAATCGAACACAGTACTAAGCTTGAGTAGCCTAGTGGGTAGTGCACTGGCTTCTTGGTTCCTGGTTCGAATCCAGGTTCGGACGAGGGTCCGCGCACCAAGCTTTGAGTTCACCTAGCTCTGATTAGGTACCTGTTTTAAATCAGGGGTAAAGTGAGTCGTGGAAGTAATAACTCCACACTCGTATCCGTAATGATTGAAAAATTCTAACGAAACTCTCTACCAGCTTCAATCCCTAGACCCGTACGAGGGTTGTCGTGGGATTGCTTTACTTTTACTAAGCTTTAAGCTAGCGCTGTGGATCAGTTTTGTTTAGTGTTTCGTGAAAATTAACGAAAACTAACACGTTCCATTCAAAAGATGAAAAAGATTATCACTTACGATGTCCTGGCAAGACATGCGATAAGTACTTAAATTTCCAAATGATTGAATAGTGAGCAATACAATAGTCTGCAAAGAATGATTACCCTTGATAAGGCCGTGAGTACAGCTGCTTTATAAAATAATCGATGAAAAATACAGGTCGGAGTATATTTTTTTCATCTGAAAATGAGCTTTGATTATTAATGCAATCAATTGAATGACGTTGACATTTTAACTAAAAAAAATGACTTTTTTTGTAAAAGATACATTTTACACGTTAAAAAAGTAAATGATAAATTGAAATCATAACGAAGTAATTAAGCTAGATTTCAAAGACGATCAATAAATTACAATCTTTCTTATGTTTGGCATCCAGAATCCAAATTGTCATAAAATTCAAACGTGAATATTATAGCGAGATAGCGCTCCGGATGTTGATATCAGATAGTAGCTTCCGCTCTTATTCCAGTAAATATTATTTCGCAATTATTCCAGGAAATATTATATGGTAATTAGCTCTGGATAGTGATTTGCTTGTGATGCTTATCAAAGAATTGCTTTATAGCAAGCTAAATTAATACTATATTAAAGTTTGCAAGTGTTTCTATGTGGGTAGCCGCCACACTTATGTACAGTGGCTTACAGCTTATTTGATACAGTGCTTCTTTAAAAAATTAAGTTGCAATAACTCAAAACATAATAACAATATCAAAAAATTTTGAACACCATTTTGAAGAAAAATGTTTGTTGTTTATTAAACAAGTTCATATTTGTTACAAAGTTGCTATTTTACATCTTAAAAAACAAAAAACTAAAAGTAATAACAAATTTTATGTCACAGCTTATTTGATACAGTTTGATTAAATATTAAAATTGTTGTGAGCTATGAGGTTTCCAGTTGATTTCAATACTTCGTATGATAGCCCTTAGCCTTAAGCAGAGCCCGGAGTCTATTCGGCATTGTGTCAACGAGTTTTTTTGTGATGTCAGGAGCAATTTTGTTCCATTCCTCTAGCAGTGCTTTCTTCAGGTCTTGTTTATTAGAAATCTTGTGTTTTCTAATGTTGTTATCCAACAAAGTCCACAGATTCTCAATGACGTTCATATCTGGTGACTATGCCGGCGGAGACATCAAATGAGGGCAATCCCAAATTGGCCAGGACTGCACAATTCCCTACTTGTGCTTTGGATCATTGTCTTGGTACAACCGAAATTGGTTGCGAACACCCAGTTTTTCAGTGCTTTGCAGCAAATTGTTTTTAAGTACATCAAGGTACTTTATTTGGGCCATTGTTTCTTCAATAAACTTTAAATTTCTGACTCCGCCTGCGGACATGCAGGCCCAAACTATCACATTACCATCACCATGCTTCACAGTAGCTTTGAGGTTCTCCTTGTTTAGCTCAGTGTTTGCCTTGCGCCAGACATATGACATTCCGTCGGAGCCAGAAATGTTAAGCTTGGACTCGTCCGCAAAAATAACCGTATTCCAGAACGCGGATGGCTTTCCCACATGCTCTTTGGCAAAGGCGAATCGGCTTATTGTATTTTTTTTTTGAAATGAATGGCTTCCTACGAGCTACTAGGCCTTTGAAATCATGGTTGGTAAGCACGCGTCGGATGGTTTTAGCACTACAAGACTTCCTTAATTCACGATGAACCTCAGTAACCAATTTTGGAGCGGAAATCTTTGTGTTTGCTTTCACTTTCCTTACAATGTATCGTTCGTCGGATACGGTGAAAATATTGTTTGGCGCATTTCTCCTCTTATTTTCTACCCAATTTTCGTGTACGAAGCGCTCAATTATGTGCTGCACTGTAGACACACTCAAATTCACACTTTCCACAATTTTTCAAACACTTTGTCCTTTTTTAAAGTGGTTTGATACCAATTCGCCCTGTTCAATTGTGGTGCGATGACCCATTTTATAATTTTGGCTCATTTTGGCACTTCAGCTTACAAGATCTTGCCAAAAATTACTTAAGCCAATGTCTAAACACAATCAAAAATTCAAGAAACAAAAACAAGACAGATTAACGGCGCGACAAATAGAAGTTTATTAGCATTGAAGTGTCTGTATCAAATAAGCTGTGAGCTGCAATTTTTCTGCGCCAGTGGTATTTCTCTTTTACCGGACGCCGAGGGATATTGCTGGAACATTTTTCGTTTGCATTGTATTCGTTGAACATGCATCTAGTCAAATACGCTTAAATTTTTTGGATAGGGTTCTTTATTTCAAAGTTATAGTGATTTGCATTTTCAAATAGTCACTGTATCAAATAAGCTGTGAGCCACTGTATGTAAAGACTACATTTTCACTGCATATTAAATATTCTTCCATAAATTTGTGTAATAGTAGCATTTTCTTTGGAAAACATTTTAGTATCTTTTAAATTCAAAGTAAAACAGAATGCCCAGTGAAGCAAACGGCTTTTTAAAAATACGTCAGTTTTTTGAGTTCTTTGAGCTCCAGTTTTTCGCGCTTAGATCGAAATTAATTTAATTTGTTTTATAAAGAGAAATGTGGACAAATTATTTGCCTACTTATGACCATCTTGTTGTGAGTATGCATGCCAATTATAATACGTCAATCTAAATACAGCTGAATATAGCTATCCACTTACTTCATTCATTTTTTTCACGCGATAAAATTGTTTTTACTATTTCTATTTTTCCCACAACGCAAGTTCGTTAGCAACATCCTCTGCAAATGCAATACCAAACTTTCGATAACACCAGAAAAATTTTTACTCCGTTCCTGTTCATATAAACCGTCCTTGGCTTTGACTTCGATACAGAAACTGTATATAACATTGATGTGCACTACACTTTACGCATTTTCATTCCAAGATAAAATTGCGGTTGCAATTTGACTATTCCGATGCCAGGCAGTTCATCAAAATGTTTCAATGCGAACGTGTTTCCGCGACATGTGTGCTTTTCGCGGCCATTTTATTCATACCGCAATTTGTACAATGTAAACCGGGAATCGAAACAATTCGTAACAAATACGGACTAGACGAAATACCCCGATATGATGGAACGAATGAAAATCAAGTAGTTGATAGTCTTCCGAAAGGTGAAACTGAAAGACGGGTGCAAGAATCAATTCACGAATCCTTAGAGGATGATGAGGATTATGAATACTACGATGAAGTAATGGCCAGAAGTTTAGTGTTTGAAGGAAAACCGTTGGCAGTAGCTGTTGGAAGAAGTTTGCTTGTGTCAGAGCGAAAGACGACTTCATCTCCGAAAGATCCAGTGCGGAATATCGGAAAGTGCTATAGGGATAGATTGTGAGTTTGGGTGTAATTTTTTCCAGTCTGTTGTTTATTATGAAAACTCATGTCGAATATTTCTAATGCTATTACAGAACAGGAGCATTTCTTACATGGAACAGTTCGAACCATTTCGGAAATGATTCGAAATCAAAACTACTTATTTATGAGTTCTGCTGTAACGGTTATGAACAATATGTGCACGATCCTAGCATGTGTGTTCCAGTTTGCTCAAAAAACTGCGTTAATGGATTTTGTATCAGTCCTGATGTTTGCGTCTGCTTTCCGGACCACATTAAATCGCTTGCTGGAGATTGTGTTGCAACATGTCCGATAGGATGTCTTAACGGACAGTGTCATATGAACGGAACTTGTGCATGCCATCCGGGCTACATTCTTGAGCCAAATCGAAACTTTTGCGTGCCATATTGTAGTCGTGGCTGTGGTAGCTTTGCGAACTGCACTGCACCAGAGTTTTGCAGCTGCATTGACGGCTACACGTTCAACTACCAAAGTGGACAATGTGAACCGATTTGCAATCCTCCATGCTTGTATGGACAATGTATTCAGCCAAACTTGTGTTTGTGCTCTGAAGGTTATTTGGTGATTAACAACATGTGCCAAGCGAACTGCAGTCGAGGATGTGAAAACGGTAGATGTGTTGCGAATGAAGTGTGTGCTTGCGAACCCGGTTGGACGTTGCATCCAAGCAGAGACAAATGTCTGCCTCATTGCTCGTCACTATGTCCCAATGGCAAATGCGAGGGTCCTGAAACATGCACATGCAATGATGGCTACATTAAAAAAGACGGTCAATGCAAGCCACATTGTCCCAGGTAAAAATATTAATTTGCACATAATCAATGGTTTAAAACAAATCTTGCAGAGGATGCAAATATGGTACGTGTACGGCACCAAATAAATGTAAATGCCGCAGTGGTTATTATTTCAATAAAATGTCAGGTAAATGCTCGAAGGTAAGACATTCCTGGTCCAGTGCAGAAAAGGAGCCAATTTATGATGCAGAAGTTGATATAAATCCCAAGCCCCAAGCTCCGATATATAATCCACCCGTGCAAATCTACCCTGTTTATCCTCAAGTTCAGGCACCACCGTATCCTTATCCACAAACCAATGTTTATCCTCCATCTCCTCAGATCCAAAGCCATCCCATTGCTTCTCCAATATATAACCCTGAAATCCAGAGCATGCCCAGCAATCCTCGATTGAACACCAGTATGCATCCACAATTCAATATCTATCCAGGAAGTGGTGCAGTCAACTCTGACTTACAGCCTCCTTTGTACAACCCACCTATTCAGAGCTATCCTATTGGCCCTCAAAACCAGAAACCTCTCTACAATGCCCAGATTTCAACACAAGAAAGTAATAGAAATCCACCACCATCTGCTCCTCATGCCACTTCAGCTGGGAATCACTCCAGCATATACGACAAGCAGCCAGCATACAATCCATTTTTCAGACCTGACGAGGCACCACCTGCTCCTCTCCAAGAACCAACCTATTTGGAAAAGCAGCCATCACACAACCCATATTTTATACAATCCTCACCAAAATCCGTAATATCTGAGACTACCACGCATCCTAAACATCTTGATAAAACCACAACATGGAAAACGATTTTAGGTTTCGGTTCCTGGGCCGAATCAAATAAATCAACCCAACGACCGGAAGTAAGGACAACGCGTCAAATTAGAAGTTCATCCAAAACGACTAAGCCGGCGAAGCATAAAATTACTACGCGTCAGAAACATCATAATATGACTGCAACTACGAAAGCATGGAGATCAGTCCTCACTAATATCCTTGGCAGTTTGAAAAACAGAACCGAGAAATTTAAGGCGAAAACTACTGCGAGACCCGACTGTAGTAGGGCGTGCTTGAACGGACGATGTATCGGACTGAATCAGTGCAGCTGCAATTCAGGCTATGTAATGGCTGCGGGCAGCAACCATAAGTGCGTTCCGCATTGTCGGAAAGGGTGCTCGAATGGATCATGTACAGGACCTAACCATTGTGTCTGTAAGATAGGCTATAAAAAATTGCATGAAAAATGTGTTAAGGTTTGAGGATGATTGTTCATGAAATTATAAATAAAATTTTTGTCAGATTGTTGTATTGCTTTTAACTTTGTTGAGAAGAAACTATTTTTTTCTATGAACTATGTGTGGCAAGAAGATATAGCAGAGCAATTTTCGATGTATATTTGTTGTACTGACACTATAGGAAACTTACTTTACAAAACTTTCCGGATATTCAATCGCACACGACATAACTTGTCAAATGTTCATGATGTGAGTTGTTCTTATATAAATCTCCCAAAAATCCAAATCTCCTAATTTCAATATTTGTAATACAGCGACTGTTCTGCGCCCAACGTGAGCTCACTCTGTAAGATTGTGTTTGCTAACATAAATCACTTTCAATGTTTAACATTTTTGTCAAAAACATGATGCCATGACATAACTGTCTATACTGGGTGCGTCAGTGTGGCTAGAAAAGCAATCGGTTCACATTAAAATAAGCTTTCGCTATGCTCTTTGCAAATTTATGAATTTTATCAACTCTCATGCTACATATATACAATAACTTATTTATTTACCTATCTAAACATAAATTTCCTGCACATTTACTTGAAATATCAAAATTAACGAGGCAAAATACAGTATAGGTGTATTTTTAAAAAATTTAATTGACTAGAATGGGTAGGACATGAAGGTCTTCATAATTTCCGAAAAAATATCCTTAACCTTTGGATGACAGTGGGAATTTTAGTGAAATTTTATGGACCTTCTATTTCTGTAAAAAATCCAGATTTGCGAAAAATACGTGTTAGCAAAAAAAATCGTTATGTTTTTAGCTACGTTGTGAAAATGTTTCGAAATGCTATCAACGATATGTGAGTGCTAAGTTCCTACAATAGTCAAAGAAAATTTGTAAAATTTCTGATTGTGATACTTCGTGCCTATCATTCAACCTTGCTTATGAAAAACAATCACTATTTCAAACCGATAAAATGGGTCTCACATGGCGATTGAAATCCTTCCACCCTCAATAACGATCAGTTACTGACCCTCTAGAAAAGAAGTCATTTGTCATGAGCATTATGTCCAACGATGGATATTTAACTTGTGCAATGAATTCAGTCATCACACTACCTATGCATATAATGAGCCCATTAATAGATGCTGTAGGATATTCAATTCTATAAGCAGCCACTACTATTCGGGGATTACTAAATCTAACTTCAAAAATAACTTGTCCAAAGCCCTTTCCACATCCGAACCCGCTTAACTTCCATCGGTACTAGCCTAAATTTAATTAAAATAATGTAGAATAACTGCTACAAAATTTGTGATGTATTGTATCTTTTTTACGGACAATTTGAATTATATATTTATGATTAATTGTATTTAAGATTTATATTATGTTTTTCTTGTTGTTATGTTGCCTTGTTTGGTAAATAAATAAATAAATAAATAAATATCAGCTCTATATTTAGTCGGAAAAAGTGGCACGATGAGTTAACTCCGAAAACCCTCACATCGTACTCCTATCTGAGACCAAAATCCAACCGCATCACAACCCCAACTTCCCTCGATACAATTTTTTCCTTATTTTTTCCGCATTGACAATCTAGGCGGAAGAACCGAAATACTGGTGAGAGGACAGTTTGCCACTAGACATATATACGTTGACTTCAATATCACGGGCAATATGGAGACCACAATAATTACTATAGACTTTGGACGAAATGCCTATTATGTAGCATCAACTAATTGTTCAAACAAATCCCTTCAACATTCACATCTTAATGGTCTAGTACAATTTATGTACTCAGATGTCCGATCCCACAACAAAGCTGCACGTTTTGTCATCGGGAGTGATTTCAATACGAAGCACCCACTTTCGCTAAACGATCCACCTATCAATTCCAATGGTAATATCCTACACGGTTGGTAGTCTGCAAGCCAACTATCCCTTAATATATCCTTTCAAAGCCTTACTTATCCAACATACCACCGTAACGACATCAACTCTTACCTTGACCTGCTTATCGCTTCCAAAAACTGCAACATCTCCTTCAATCATTACCTTCAACTCTTCCTCGAAACTACCCCAGGTATTCCCGACAATAATGGTGTCATCTGGACACTGCGCGTCAATAGGAAACCTAAACGACCCGTTGTAAAGCCCGAATTACCGTAACACCAAATGGCCCCACACGAACAGAGAAACTACGGGCCAATTAGCTCTTATTCCCATTCTCACTTCCACGCGTCTCACAAACGACCAAATCGACGCGTTTGGTGAAGATTATAGC
Organism: Nemotelus nigrinus; assembly: GCA_947369275.1. Lineage (NCBI taxonomy): Eukaryota > Metazoa > Arthropoda > Insecta > Diptera > Stratiomyidae > Nemotelus > Nemotelus nigrinus. Next base: position 71,085,142 of record OX376375.1, on the reverse strand, counting down.
CGTACTATTCAACGTTCCTGTAATACGCATATTACACCAAACAACACCAACAACACCAAACTATCTCCAAAATCTTTATGTGAACAACATCTTCACTAAAATCCTGCATGCATGCACACCACAGTATATTACCCCTCATACTCTGCTCCATACACCCTAAAAATTTCGTCAATCTTGCTTGCTATAAGCAACTAATTCATCTTATCATTTCTCATGGTTCTCCTGTTTAGTCTGAGCTTTCCTCACACCAAATCGAGAGGCTGAGAGCAACGGGGCGGAAAATACTGCGACATTGTCTCAACCTTCACCGCAAACCCAACTCCTACAAATTGCATAGCAATCTCATTCTTTATAGCACAACCAAAACTGCAAGATTAGATGTGTTTCTTACAAATCTATCTTTGAAATTTCTTGGTAAATGCCTTGACCATCCGAACGGTCTAATGAGAAATGTACTAAGCTTTCCACAACACCACGATACTCTCACTTACAAGCATGTCAACCCAACTCATATCCTTTCCTTGAATGATTCCCACTCACTTCTTACACCACAAGGTAAGTTGCTACTATATCATCATCATCATCGGGGCACTACAGCCCGAATTGAGCCTTAGCTTCCTTAATACTTCGCCTTCATTCATCTCGGTTCAGTGACCGCGTCCTGCAGCTCGGTGTTCCCAAAAGTTACCTGCTGTCATCAGCTATCGAATCCTCCCAGCGCTTGCGTGGCTTACTGACTGGCCTGGTTCCGCTCGCTCGCTCTTTGAGAGACCGTTTGGGGATTCGATTGTCGCTCATTCGTTCGACGTAGTTTTTGGAGTCGTATGACGGTAGAGACTTCCGGCTCGTCATATATGGTATACAGCTCGTTGTTGTATCGGATTCGCCATCCATCTTCTTCCCGTATTGGACCGAGGATCCTTCGCAATACTCTTCTCTCGAACGTATTCAAGGCTTTTTCAGACGCCTGGGTAATTTTCCAGGTTTTGCTTCCGTAGCATAGCACAGGTCTAATAATTGTTCTATAGATGCGAAACTTCGTATTCCTGTGTGCGCATCGAGATTTCAAAGTGGGAAGCACCGAAAAAAATGTCTTATTGGCTAATTGAATCCGTCGTTTGATTTCGTCAAGTTCATTCCCATCCTTCGAGAGGTTCGTCCCTAGGTACACGAAGTTGTCTACGTTTTCAAGGTTATAGTTCCCTATCGTTATGTTTTGTCTTATTGGCGTTCTTTTCCTTGATTGAGTCATAACTTTTGTTTTTCGTTCGTTAATTTGAAGACCAACTTCCTTGGCGGTTTCGTCTAGAGCTACAAATACTTCCTTGGCACGTGACATAATGTTGATGTCATCAGCGTAAGCTACTAGCTGTATCGACTTCAATAATAGAGTTCCTCTCGTGTCAACGGGGATTTTTCTGATGACATACTCAAGCGCTAAGTTAAAGAGTACCGGAGCTAATCCATCCCCTTGTTTTAGCCATGTATTCGTCGAAAACAAGTTGGTCATATTATTCTGAATCAGCATTTGTGACGTGGAGTCGGTCATGGTCATTTTCACCAGTCGTACCATCTTTGCTGGGATTCCGAACTGCAGCATGATGTTATATAATGCAGTTCGGTTGATGCTGTCGTACGCTTGTTTGAAATCAACGAATATTTGATGGACATCAATGTATAATTCGAAGCATTTTTCCAAAATTTGTTCGACCGTAAATATTTGGTCAGTTGTCGATCTTCCACGTCGGAAACCACCTTGATATTCACCAAGAATTTTCTCAGCGTGATGGGAAATCCTTAACTCTAAAATTTTTATCAAGAGTTTGTACGACGTACAAAGTAGTGATATGCCCCTGTAGTTTTCGCATAGCAGTTTATCTCCTTTCTTGTGAATGAGACTTATAACACTTTTTCACCACTCATCCGGCATCGTTTCTTGTTGCCAGATGCCTGTCACCAATCCATGAATTGCCCTTAAAACGGAAATCCCGCCTGTCTTCAGGAGCTCCGCGGGGATACCATCGATGCCCGGTGCTTTGTTGGGTTTCAAGCGGTCCATGGCCTGTCGGACTTCATCTAGTGTAGGAGGGTGAGATGAGAGGCACTGTCCAGGTATGTGCCAATTAATGATGGCGATTCGTCGGGTCCGGGGATATTTCCTTTCAGTAATTGCTGGAAATAGGACGCCCATCTTTCCTTCACCTGTTCTGAGCCACTACACACTAGTGCTTCACTACTTTGTACGCTTGTCGAGTGTTGTTAGCCATAAAGTTGTCATTCATGTTATTCAGCATGCTGTCAAAATGCTTTCGTTTCTTACGTCTAATTATTCTATTAGCTACTCTCCGAAGATTGTCATATTTTTCTTTCTTGGCTCTAGACGGTCGTTCAATGTGGATTTTATAGGCCGCATTCTTTTCGTCCAACGCGACTTGACATTCCTCGTCGAACCATTCATTTCTGCGTTGCCCGGCTGTATATCCCACTACTTTTTCGGCTGCTGCATTCACTGCGCTTTTGATGGTAGTCCAAACTTCGTTGATAGATGTGGTGTTAGGCGTGGAAGCTAGTTCCATTTCCAGAGCAGATCTATACTCGGCTTCCATCGTCTTATTTCGAAGCTTGTCGACATCGAACTTGCGTCTTGAACTTGCTCTGGCTTCATACGACAGTGATATTCGACATCGATATCGAGTCTTCATTAAGTAGTGGTCGGAGTCGCAGCTGACCCCACGGAAGGTTCGCACATCTTAAATGCTGGAGGCCCACCTTTTCTAAATCAGAATATGATCAATCTGATTAAAGGTGCGGCCGTCCGGGATGCTCATATCCTTTTGTGAATGTCGTGATGCGGGAAACACGTATAATAGGCCATATTTGAGACGCAGAACCGGTACGGTATACTCGACGGCCCAAGGTAACCAAAAGTGACCTTTTCTAAATATCTCAGTAACCGTTACGTCTTCGGAAAAGTAATGTATAAAAATTTGTAGCTTAAAAAAATTCTTACAAAAAAGATTCAGCAACTTTTTCTTGTAACCACAACCGTTTTTGAGATATATTGATCTAAACATTTGTAACTAACAGTATCCACTTTCTCAACGGCATGTTGATATTATCCGATTTTGATTATCACTTGGAATGTTTGTGAGTTTGTCGTTCTGTGTTTAAGAGGCGCATAAAAAAAAACATGTAAAAATTCACCCCCCCTTTTGCCATAAAATGGTATCCCTGAACGTCCGTCCCCAATCTTCAGGAACGAGCTCGTTGCCTACTCGTTGCTCACTTTTAAACCAGATAAGATAACTAGATTATCCTGTCAATCGCCTATTCTTGACATTGCAGGACCACCCACACACTACCCACCCCCCACAAATGAACCACTCCGAAATAGCCGGTTTTGGCGTTTTTACTAATGTTCGAAGAAGAACATTAGTATTAAAATCACTTTGGCCAAAAATTCATATTTCTATATATATATATATATATATCATCAAAAAATTTCAGTGAAAAAATCTCAGGAACGCGCCATCCGATTGAGCTGAAATTTTCAGGACACATTGGTGTATATGCTGAATAGTGCCAGGTCTCAGAAAAAGTTCAAAATCTTTAACCCTTTGGCGCTGGCGGCCATTTTAGTGATATTTTTATTATACCTATTATTCCGTACACAAATAAGTTTTGCAAAAATAAAGTTAACAAAATAAATTTCAAACGTGTTTTACATGTGAATCGGATAATTTTTTGGAATTTTTTAACCCCATGTGTGCGCTGGGTGCCTAAAAAGAGATCGGGAAAAATTGAAAATTTTTAAATTGCGATAACTTTTGACAGAGCTTTTCAATCATTACCAAATTTTCAGAACATATTGGTATTATTTAATTGTAAATTTGTGTAGCTTTTGATGAGCGTGCTGGCAACCCTGAAGCTAGGGCAAGCACTGAAAGTGAAAACTTTCAAATTATCGTTTCTCTTGAAAAAATGCCGTTTCTTCAAAAAAAAGCCACTCATATGTAAATTTCGTGCTTTGTTAACATAGGCAAAAAATAAAATTTGATATGGTATAACGGGCACGCCTGGTAACCCTTGCCCAATTTACCTATATTTTTAGCATCAAAAACTTCTGTTCACGGAAACTCACGATCCAATGAGCAGAATTAATTGAAATTTGCAGAATGTATTGGTCTTAACTAGAACCAGGTCTGATAGAAGTTATTTTGAAATGCAAGCGATTCTGTGCCAGTGGTGCCATCTTGAAAAATTACTAAAAAAGATAACTGTTTTTAGCCCTATAAATTCTGATTGAATCGTTCGATTTTGACGAAATTCACACAGTAGGTGGACCTTACTTTAAACCACGTTTGGTAGAAATTTGGTCGAAAAGTTCGGTTGGAGCTGCCAGCTATGATAATTTTGGTGTCTTAAATTTAAAAAAATAAAAATTTGGAAGTGAAAACATTCAAATCATCGAATATCCTAAAAATGTCCGTTTCTTACAATAAAACCAGTCTGTATACAAATCTTATGCTTTATCTACACGTTCAAAGGTAAACTTTGGAAATCTCATGTCGGACAAGAACGGTAACCCTCTCCCAGTTAACCCATATTTTTAGCATCAAAAACTTCTGTTCACGGGAATTCACGAACCAATAATCAGATACCATTGAAATTTACAGAATGCATTGAACTTAAGTAGAACCAGGTCTGATAGAAGCGATTTTGAATTGGGGCCAGTGTGCCAACTCTGTGCCAGTGGTGCCATCTTGAAAAATTACAAAGAAAAAAAAACTGAAATGTGAATAGTAACCAGATTTTCATGAAATTGACGCAGTAGCTGCACCTTACTCTAAACTCTGTTTGGTAGAAATTTGGTTGAAAAATTCGATTGGTGCTGCCAGCCATGGTAATTTTGGTGTCTATGGTTTTGAGAATTCGCTCAGGAAAATAAAACTTTTTGCCCTATAGCTGCCAGTGCAGTCATGAAATCAATACGAATTTCATACAATTAACGGAACCTATTATAAGCATTATTCAGGCCAAATTTGGTTGAAAAGCCACGATAGGGTTGCCAGCTATTGTTGGTTTTGTGTTTAATTGCAATATCTTTATTAAGCGGTTTTATCGTAGAATTTTCAAATGGTAATGATATTGTAGTGACAATAAACAGCAAATATTAAGCTTTCGATTATTTGAAAAAACTTCCTGTAGGTAACCCTAAATTTCTTTATAGATAGGGTTACTACGATAGGGTTGCCAGCTATTGTTGGTTTTGTTTTTAATTGCAATATCTTTATTAAGCGGTTTTATCGTAGAATTTTCAAATGGTAATGATATTGTAGTGACAATAAACAGCAAATATTAAGCTTTCGATTATTTGAAAAAACTTCCTGTAGGTAACCCTAAATTTCTTTATACACCTATAACTTCGAATGTAATATAACAACGTGAAGCAGATGTGATATATTCTTGGCTTTGATACTGGCAGAAGGTTGCCAGCACGAGTCGGTTGTGCTACTTTTGTCTCAATAAATGCTTTTAGTTAGTATTCATACCGGAAACATTTACAATGAAAATAAATAACCAATGTTTCAATTCCCAAAGTTCTGCAAATTTTTCGGATCGCAGCCCCAAACGCCAACTTCAGTTACAGTGCTGCAGGCACTGAGCATTTTCTTCATTGGTGTTATATGAGATGCTGCTTTCAAAGTTTGGTGAAATAAGCAACTGATAACGAATATAATTAACAAGTGTTTTTCTTTCATAAACTTTGAAACCCATGCCAATGGTAATATCTGAAACCTTCTACCATATGAGTTATAATGCATTCTTGAGACCAAAGTAAAACGTGGCATTTGAAACAGTTTGGCCGTAATAAGCAGCTCATGTGGTGGAATATGCACTCAAAACCTGCACGATTCTTCTACTGTTCTTCGAACATAAGTGTTTCTAGCGGTTCAGGTGCGCTAGAGTTTTTTTCCATTCAATCTTATTCCATGAACGATCAGGACAAGGTCACGTAATTTCAGGTAAAAATTGGTTTCGAGACGTGTCATGTCCTTTTGACGCTATGCAGTCATCACAGGATTGGTAAAAAAAACTGATTATTCGGGGATAGTCTGCAGAGGGCTGAGCTCCTATAATGTCAAGAATGAGCGTCGACAGAATTATGCCATGATATTATCTTGCTTTTTCATACTCCTATCCTGTGCATGACGTCACAAGTAGTGATGGGCTCAAAAACGCCAAACAGTTTGAAAAAAACGTTTGGCTGCCAAAAACGAACCAAAAATTTTTCCAAATAGCGACAAACAGTTTTTCTAAAACGAAATTTTTTTTCTAAAACGAACCGTTTTTCTACAACGAATAGTTTTTCTAAAGCCAATAGTTTTTCTTTTTTTAAAACGAATCGTTTTTTTAAAACAAACTGTCTTTTAAAAACGAATCGTTTTTCGTTTTTCTCAAACAAACTGTTTTTCTAAAACGAACTGTTTTTCTAAAACGAACTGTTTTTTTTTAAACGAATCGTTTTTATAAAATGAATCGTTTTTCGTTTTTCTAAAACGGAACGTTATTCGTTTGTTAAAATGAACTGTTTGGCAGTGGAAAACTGTTTAGCTGCGGAAAACAGTATTTTCGTACTTGCGACCATTTTCGCACTTGCAAGTATTTTATTCAGATATTCAAAAAGTTTTTAGGGCAAAAGGAGCTGAAATCGGACAAAATCGGCCAATTTTGGTTAAGAGTGGTTTGGGACATAACGGGCCAAGACTTATTGCTGTGATACAAAAATTTCGGTTTTGTAGGGGAGTAAGGAGTTTTTAGGGCATAGTTTGGCAAAAACTAACTGTACGGCGTTTTCGATGATTGAAAGTGGTCGGGGAGTACAATAGTGATATTTTAAGGGCGAAAATTTTTTTTATAGGGGAACATTTTTTTTTGTCTAGCATGAATTCGGGGACCTTTCTGAGTTGTTTTGGGCGAAATTTCCATACAAGTCTAGGAAAAACTAAAAACTAAAAGTAGTACTTAAAGTGCCAAAGAGGAAAAGGTTGAGATCCTTTTTGGCTCACCAGTTGGCGTCTCCGGGTGTGCTGAGGCCCTTCTCGTGACTGAAGGTCGCCACGAGGATGTCTCCAACCCTACCGGGGTTGTAAAATTTACGAGACCGCGGGAGGTAAGGTGCTCCTGGACTCATGTCCAGCCTTACGGAAGAGGTTGGCCCCCTAGGGTGCATGTTTAATCGGCAAAACATTTTTTTTATCATTTCTTAATAAAATTTTCGACAAACTTCATGCTTCAGTGAGCCGAAGTGGAAATCCGACTGTTTTGGATTAGCCAGGAAAAGTTTGGTATCAGAGATCGCTCGATGAAAGGTCATATAGATGATAACAGGATTAGTTGGTCCGATCTTAGTATTTTTTTTACTTTGGTCATTTGAACGAATACAGGAGGTGTTTTTTGCAAATAATAAAATGAAAAACAAATTAAATTGATTGAATTTGATTGTTTTCTTTTAGACGGTCACTAGATTGGAAAAGATTTGCCAAATAAATGGCCGACCATTGGTAAGTTACGGACAAGCTGCACGGACTAATGACTCGGTATCCTTTGAAGATCATCTTGCACCATCATCATTCTAGCTTGGAAACTTTGCGTCTGAATGGTGGGGAGGGCATATCATACCTTTTCATCACATCACTGCAAATCGTATGTATTGTATGTATAACATACTTCAACAAATACTTGCTAGTGTTTTTGGAACAGGTATTTTTTCGTACTCGTACTAGTTATACCTAGTATGTGAAAATTCTAGTGTGACCCAACACTAATTGTCGTACAGCATAAAATTTGTTTCTTTTCGTTAGTTAAAGCTGTTTTTTGCAAACAGTTTTAAAAAACAGTTGTTTAAAAAACAATTCGTTTTCGTTTTTTGAAAATAACAGAAACGCCCATCACTAGTCACAGGGCCATGATACGTTACAAAACCTATTTTCACCTGCAATGTTGTTATCTTGTCCTGCTCCTTCGTGGAATATCCCATACATGATGCAGCAATACAGTTTATATCCGAGAAGAGAGTAGCGAGCAGAAGTCCCACCAAGTTTTATCGCAAAGGGGGGCGGGGGGCGGTAGGAACTTTTCGAAACACACTTTTCCAACTATCCTGGAGTGTGATAGATAAGTTTGTTTAGATTTGTTTTATGGGTCTCTAAAACATAGAAAAACAAGCTGACAAATATTCCAAGTCGTTCTGTTGTGAAAGTGGATACTGTTAATTACAAATACTTGGATCAATATATCCCAAAAACTGTTATGATTACAAGAAAAAGAAATCAAATCTTTTTTGTAGAAAATTTTTTAAGCTACAAACTTGTCATACATTATTTTTCTGAAGACGTGACCGTTACTGAGATATTTAGGAAAGGTCACTTTTGGTGACCTTTGACCCCCTATAAAAAAGAACGGAGCTCTTGGATCGATGGCGACTTTTGACCCTTTGTTCAACAAACCATAACCAAAAATCACACCAAAGTTCAGCTTTCCCCTAAATTTCCGAAGTTTCGCCCTTTTATGTCGAATTTCACTAAATTCTCCAAGCATTGGAAATTGCTATGATGGCAGCCCACAAACATCTTTCTATCCCTGTAATTTTCGATGAAGCTATCGGATTAAAACGAGATTCACAGGGTACGTTGATTTTGACGTGAATCAGTGAATCAAATCTTCCTAATAATAAAATGAATAAAATTGAATATTGAAATAAAATATTTTTGTTGTTTTTCCTTGAAGATTAAAAGTATATTGACTTACATTCTAAATAAATTTTTAATAACAACTTTCTCAGCCTATTTTGTAATATAAATTTTGGTGTATGTTAAAGTGTGAAGTGTTTGTGGATTGTGGATGTTTATTTGTGGATTGTGTAATTATGTGTTGCCACAGACTCTTAGTTGCAGTGCTGGCAAAGTGTTGTAAGCACAGCATTTTCATCATTTATTTTCTAGGAGATGCTACTTTCAAAGCTTTATTCAGAATATAACTAACAAGTGTTGACTTTCCTAAATTTTGAAATTCATGTAAGTGGTAGCCCTTAAAATCTTTGCATTCTATCAGTTTGAATGCAATCTCGAAATCAAAGTGGTACATGGTGTTCGAAACCGGTTGGCTGTAATAAGGAGCATGTGTGGTAGAATATATGGATTCAAAATCTACTTTTCTTCGAACAATCGTGTTTCTAGCGGTTCCGATGGGCTAGAAATTTTTGAAGTAAAATCTCGGTTCAAAATCTCAGGTAGACTGTATATTGGCAATCTTATAATACTAATCGGTAATCGTAATCGTATTGTGGGAACACATAACAACACAATTACACATCCACAATCCACAAACACCTTACACTTCGACATACATCAAAATTAAATATATTTTCAGTAGGCTAAGATAGTTTTCTTTTTTAATGTCCGTAGCATGTAAGTTCAGTAAGTATTTTACTCTTGTGTATTGTCTTGTCTATTGTCTATTGTCTTGTCAAATATATTTTTCATACAAACAATTATTTTTTTTTTATTTTTTTATTTATTATTAGGAAGCCAAATACTCTTCCCATAGTATGTTGCGATGAGAAACTGTGTGACTTATGTACTTGAGAATATGTGACTATTTTTCAGTAGTGTCAAATATCAGCTGCGTTTTCAGCGTATTTTGAATATGTATATTGCCAAGTGGCCTGCCTATAAACTCTTCCAGCGTTAGGCAACCGCGATGAACTCTAGGCAAAAATATCACTTTACGTCTTTTAATTCATAAATAAATAAGAAACTATGCATTGTAATAAAATAAGCCAATTAGTACTATATAACTTTGCATTTCTTAATTCAGAAGATGAAACTTCATCTGACTGATCAAATAGATTTTTTCATTCTCATTTTATTCAGTGTATTCCGACATATGCAAAACATTCATATTTACACTAGACTAATAATGTTAGTATGTAGTTAGCTTTGCGCGATTCCATAGACATGTTGGATATTACATTCTTTCTCCGTAAATTTATTTCGACAGTTAAGTGGAACACATATATTATTTGGATCTTTTCCATATCCATCTCGACAGACACATGTCATTGGAGCTATGCAATAACCATTTGGACAGCCACTGAAAATAAACGAAAGGATTAAAAACCAGTTGAACCTTTCATTACCGTTCAAGAAATACTCACCGTTCACAGTAAGGCAAACAGGTCTTTCCCTGCCTCACAAATCCTGGAAAACACTGACATATATCAGGTGCAATACAAACTCCATTGGAGCATTCGCTGCACACTGGATCACAAGCCCCAGTTGTTTCATTGTAAGTGTATCCAGGATCACAAATACAGATATCACGCAAAACACATTTTCCGTTCCGGCAGCCGCTGCATACGAAAATAATATACATAAAAATGTAAAGTATGAAATAAGTTTCTTTCTTAAGGAGAAATAAACATAAAAAAAAATCATTCATAAAGTGTTGAATTGATTCGACAATATCTTGCAAATTATCAGCCCATTTGTTAAATAAAATTTAAGAAACATCACCTCGATATCGCACCGCAGTTAATATGATTACACCACACTTTTCATACCTCTTACATTCCGCTTGGCAAACACCATCCTTCAGTTTGTGGCCAGGATAACAGAAGCACGCATTCGGTGCAGCACACTCCATTCTGTGTTCAGCACTCGGATGAGTAAGACGGTTGCTGAGAGCAGGTAGTATTTGGGATATTCAGACTGGTTTTTGATTTGTAATTGTATTTCATAGTTGTTTCAAATTGTGAAATACTGTTCGTCAGGGACTGCGAATATTTTGAATATTTTTATTTGAGTAAATTTTGTTCGGATTATTATAATTATTCTATAAATAAACTGAATAGAAAGAGGTTTATTTTCCCTTATGGCGAGCGATATGCAATTTGATTGCATCGTGTCGCGAGGGAATGACGAGAGGACAACACATGAGAATATCCTCATCGCGTATAATAAACTCCATCAAGTTATGATGGAAAAATTTAATTATACGGTTGAGGATATTAGCCGCGCACACAAGGACTGCGCAAATACCCTTGGGTATACTACCGTCGAATCGAGCGGTAAAAGGAAGAAGCCATGCAAGGTCAAAACGGTTACCGAGCCCGAAGCATCGTGCAGCAAAAAGAATCGTTATGAGGTTCTATCAATGGACGGAGATGAGGACGAGGAACGAACGAGTCAACCAATGGAGGAAGGAGAGAAGGATACGACGATTTTCGATAAACCCGGAACGACCAAGAAGAGCAAAACCCCGATAGTGTGCGAAAACCTTAACGTGAGGAACTTTAAACAGAGCATCAGAGAGAAGGTAGGAGAGCTGGAAATCTCCAATCGCGGCAGGAAAACGATCATTAAAACGACGGAGCCAAAGAAAATTTTCGAGCAGCTAAAGAAAGATGGTGTTGAATGTTTCACGTACACACCACGAGACGAGAAATCGAAATCAGCTATTCTGCGAGGCATTCACCATTCGTTCTCCGCGGAAGAAGTTAAGGCAGCCCTAGAGTTAGCGCTGCCAGGCACTAGCTGGCAAAAAGTTCAACGCTTCGAAACATCAAGGTCCAAACAACGAGGGATTCAACTCGACATGTTCCTGGTGCAGTTACCAGCCGACGGGAAACTAGAGCAGCTAGCCCAAGTCCGATACCTTCTCAACCAGAAGGTTCATTTCGAAAGACTTCGACCACGAGGCATTACACAGTGCTTCAGATGTCAAGCATACGGACATGTTGCCACAAACTGTGGCATGAAGTATCGTTGCGTCAAGTGTAACGAGTCACATCGGCCAGGAGAGTGCCAGCGTGGAAAGAATGATGCCAGCGAGGAGTCCCCGGCGTACTGCGTCAATTGTGGAAAGTATGGACACCCAGCAAATTACCGAGGATGCAGTGCGTTTACCCATATCAAAAAACAGATGGAAACCAGACGAGAAGAAAAAACGCAAAGACAGCAGTTTATACGAAAATCAGTAAGTACATTTACCAATAATAATATTTCATATGCCAGTGTAGCTGCTAGTAAACCTCAGTCTCAAAAACCAAAAACATTGCACACGAACAAACCTAAAGTGGCTGAACAGGATGCTTTTGATTTCTGCATGAAAGACAGCATGGAGATCACAGGTATGGACCTATTCAGCCTCATAAAAAAAGTAAAAGAGTTTCTTCCCAAATTCAGGAAAATAAGTGACAAGCAAGAAAAAAATCTTGCTTTCATGAGCTTTGTTTTCAGCATGTGCTCACCATGAACTTAAAAATCACATGTTTAAATGTAGGGTCTCTTGTCTCGCATGCCAAAAGGCTTGCACTTCTAAAATTCTTACAGGAATATAAGCCTGATATAATGTTTCTTTCTGAAACTCACCTCACTTCTCGCCATAAACCTTCATTCCCAGATCACACCCTTCTCAGGTGTGATAACGGCTCAGGCACAGCAATTCTTTTCAAAAAAGAGCTGAATATTATAGAAGTAACTCCACCCACACTTAGTACCGTGAATGTCTGCACCAGTAGGCTTGCACTGCAGAATAGCGATTGTATCCTCCTATGTGCTCTATATGTCCCGTGCACTGCCAGATCAGCTGATTTCAGATCAGATCTTTCTATACTTAAAACCTTTTCTCGTAACTTTTCACATGTTGTTTTCGGAGGCGATTTCAACAGCAGACACCCAAACTGGAACGATTCACTTGTCAATGCACATGGAAGAGTATTGACTTCTTGGATGTATGATAACATCTTGGAACTTGATTGGGCTATCATTCCATCTCCAAACCCAACCCATCCTAGAGGTCATTCATTCATTGACTTCTTTATTATATCCGCAAGTCTTCTCGATCATGATACAAATCGGTTGTGTATTACAACTAAAACTGCTGAATCAGATCACATGGCAGTAGAACTTTCTCTCCACATTTCTTCAAAACCTTCTATAGTCCTACAAGAACCCCAGTTTCACTTCCCTTACCAATCAATAGACTGGCGAGATTTCGCTAAAACAATTGACGCAAATATCTCACAAATTCAATTTACAACAGATCGGAGTCTCTTGAATCCGGAAATCGATTCTCTCATAATAAATGTTTCAAATGCCATTGAATCCACTATAGACAGTTACAAGACGCAAACCACACCTCGCTCCCATAAGTATCAAAACGTACCACCGTTCATTGAAAACCTTTTCGAAGAACGGAAGACACTTCGAAAAAGGCTCAATCGCATCTATCACAGGAACCTTAATAGAGCTAACATCGAATACAGACAAGTGTTAGAGCAAATTAAAACCATGTCAGCAACTATAGCTCAAGTTGTAACAAACTGGCAGGATTTAAAGTTTAAGGCAGCACTAAGGGTAGTGAAACCAGGCCCAGATATGTTCAAACATATCAATAGGTTTACTGGCCGTAAGTCATTTTCTCTTCAGAAAGTCTCACTCAACGATCAACTTTTGAGTTCAGATGAACAAAAATCGGAAGCTTTTGCAAATCGGTTCGAAAGAACCTTCAACTCTTCGAATCATTTTGAAAATCCACAGCTTTCCTTTGAAGTAGAAAGCACTATAAAATCCTTCTTGGAAATCAATAGTTTCCCACATCTGACCCCATTTACAACAGAAAACTTGGCAATATGTCCCACTAACCAGCAGATATTCATTAACCCCGTTCATTTGGCCGCAATCATCAAAACAAGCAACAACAAAAAGTCCTCTGGCCCAGACAACATTTCTATGTGTGTTCTAAAACACCTTCCCATCAGTGCTTACTGTGCCTTTGCAGTTATTCTCAATAACTGCATTAACAATTGCTACTTCCCGATCCCTTGGAAAGTCGCAAAAATATTCCCCATCCCCAAGAAAGGAAATTCAAACGACGTGAGTAATTTCAGGCCTATCTCACTTCTTTCTAACATAGCAAAGATTTTAGAAAGAATAATTCTAAAGAAAATGCAGCCTCACATTGAAGAAAAAAACATTATACCTCCTGCCCAATTTGGTTTCAGGGCTCAACATTCAACTACTCATGCCCTCCTTAGATTTCAGTGTGACACCTCAAAGGCACTTCAAACAGGTCAATCAACCACTGCCTGCTTTCTAGACATTGAGAAAGCCTTTGACTCTGTATGGATAGATGGAATCGTTTATAAACTCATACAACACAATTTTCCAGTTGACACTATCAAAATAATACAAAGTTTCCTCACCAACAGGCACTTCTTCGTCCAAATAGGAAAAGCAATCTCTCCAACCAAAATAATCTCTAGTGGTGTACCTCAAGGCTCAGTTCTAGGCCCCATCCTCTTTAATATCTTTACTGCAGATCAGCCATGTGAACAAAATAATCAGGCCAAAACCCTCCTGTATGCGGATGACTCCCTTACTTACGCTTCAGCGTTTAATCCTAAGTACGCCACAATTCGTGTACAAAGACAAATCACGTCACTCAGTGATTATTACAAGAAATGGGGGATCAAACTTAACGTTGCAAAATCTGAAGTCCTTCTAATCAAACCATCTGGCACCAAAAAGAAGTCAATGCCCCTGAGAATAAACGGTTCTGAAGTTCAAGTAAATAAATCAGTAAAATACCTGGGAATCACCTTCGATGATAGAAATAAATTTCATCTTCATGGGAAAAATACGCTAGTCAAAGCTCACTATGCTTATCATCAACTCTATCCTCTGTTAAAAAAATCGTCCCCTCTTTCTCAAAGAACAAAGCTTCTTATGTACCGACAACTGATCAGGCCCATACTGAGCTACGGTTTCCCAATCTGGATGACAATATCTCAAAGCCATAGAGAAAAACTGGCAAAATTTGAAAGGAAAGTCCTTCGTTCTTGCACTGGAAAGTATTTTAAATCAGAAAATTGCTATTTCTCTAACACAGAGCTATATGAAGGAATTAACATGCCTCCTCTTCAGAAATACCTTCTTGAACTCGGCGAAAAATTCCTGGCGAAATGCCAGAACCACCTGAACCCTCAAATTCGTAATCTCTCCGAAATCACTTCTGAAACCCCTAGCAATATCTACCCTTCACCATTCGAGGCTTACTTGAACCTAGCGGCTACGCATAATCCTCGTGAAAACGAGACTTCTGCTTATATATTTTCAGGCTGAATCCAATAGAGGATCATCGAAAAATCATCAACGACACCCCAGAGGAAATCAATAGGAAACGAACGAAATCGACATCGAGAGCAGTCCAGCGCAACAGCAAAAAGAAACCTGTCAATTACTAATTTTAAGAAAATATATTTTAAAAAAATTTTGTAAAAATGATATGTTTTGAACGAGGAAATAAAGCTTAGGCACCATCCTCAAGTAATTAAATTATAAATATATAGGTTTATTTATTAAATTTAACATAGAAATAAGAGAATTGTATATATGATAAGACGCTGAATAAATTATTATCTGCAGCACACTCCCCGCCCAAACAATTTTTCTCACAAACCGGGCTACAAGCTCCACTTCCCGGTGGATCTTCTCGGTATCCTGTTTGGCATGAGCATACACCTGGAGTTGTACAGTTCATAAACGATGAACATGATTGTGAGCAAAACGGCTGACAGAATAGGCGATTACGCGATGGAAGATAACCAGCATTACATTCGCAAGTCCCGTCAGGAAGACAACGACCGTTCAAACATGAATGCGGGCACGTCACTACACAGGTTCCGGATAAATCGAGTGTAAAATTTGGAAGACATTCGCACGTGTTAGGTGCTACACATTTTCCGTTGCCGCAATTCGGTGAGCATACTGCGATACAACGAGCGTCAGCAGTCAGATTGTAGCCTTCGCAACAAATATCTTCGGGCGAAGTGATTTTTTCACCTGAATTAAATAATTTTAATGAAAAGGACGAGGACGATTGAGATGAGATGTTGTAATACACACCACTTTTAATGCAGCTTTTCGATGAAAATAAGTCGGAAAATAGATTCCTTTTGTTGCGTGTATGAGAGCTTACTGGGTAGATGATTGAGAAAACAAACAGACAGCAGATAACTGTGTAAACGCTTTTCATTTTAACTTGTTGTACGTTTCATGGACTCGGGTACTCGATACAAACTGAAATTCCATTCAGAAAATGTATTTTGAGCAAAAAGCATGCTGATGCTTTTGTGATAAGCGAAACAATCTTTTCTGCGTAATTGCTAAGCAGAGGGTTTTTGTTGTTGTATTAGTATGTAAAAGAAGTTGTTTTGCATTGAATAAGTATGCTACATCTACATGATAGCCTTGATATGTCATTAGATGTAGTGATATATTTTCTCGAGAATATTCCTTCGCATCAGATTTCCGGTTGTAAGATAACTAAATTTTAAGCTTTCTGTAACGCAAGTATTCTATCACATTGTTCAATACTCCCCGTAATAGTAAATTAGTTGTTTTTCATGAACAGAAGATTATACATACAGGGAAAAAACATGCAAATGAGATGCTCCAATACAAAGTTGATAAACTATCACATCCGAAAGATCAACGTGTAGGACAGCAGTAACATGATGTGGGTTGTGTACGAATTTCTTGACTTTTTTTTTATTTCACTATTTTGAAAATTGAATTCATTAAAGTGAACATAAACCTCTTTTACTGGCATTAGCTCTATCGATGATTATGAGCTGAACCCACGTTGGGCGCTGATTATTATTGTTGCTATTACTATTGAAAAAATGATTTTTTTGTCTTGCAATCGAAAACTTGATGTTTTTTTTTATATTATGCTACATACTTTTAATGAAATTTTAGAAACTACTACTAACTAACATATTGTGATAAAGAATGTTTTATTATGTGCTACAATTTGAAACTCACGAGTATGCTTATTCTTTCTATTCTTCTCACTCGCAAAGTATATGTGTATCTTCAAACCCAGCTTATTGCCAAAAACTACTCAAGGTACTTGATAAAAATCGAATTAATGAATTGAAATATTGCTCTGGTTTATAGGAACTATGGTTGCTTCTACCTGCAAATAAGTGTAGGTTCTACTTTGTATTCAGCAAAGTCAGCGAGGAGCTATGTCAAGCCATGTTTGCACTTGGACAAGAATATCCGCTTATATCCGCTAATAAACGGCAATACCTCCGTATGAGTTTTTGTACTTTATTTTGAAGGTCTTTTATCAATCCACTCCGAGTATTGAATCCTGTGGAGCATTGGGAGCTATGACATAGGCTGGTGTCTCATAATTACTCTCATATATCAGGGTTTTGTCCTAAAAATAGCTATTCATTATGCTTAGAATCTATTTTGCAGCCTGTATCGTTCAAATAATTTTATCTTTCAGCCTGTATCTTCAGAGAAAAATGATTGTACTATCGGCACCAACAGCATTTAAATGCATCTTATATTTTTCAAATATTAGGCACCTAAAAACGATTTGTTAAAAAATCGGACAATCCTTGTCTTGTTTTATGATTTGATTATTGCGCTTTCTTCCTATCACGTAAATCGCAGAGACCTAAAATAAGGTCATTCTCTTGTCATTTTTCAGCCTAAATGATTGAAATTTGAAAAAGCTTGCAAAATTTATATTCTGGATAGCTAGTCATTCTTATTTTCTTTGTTAAACAAGAAAACGAATAAGAATCAAAACACTGCCGAAAATTAACTTATCAGTCACTTTGGAATCCAATCGCGAAAAATAATAGTTTTTTAAACTCATATTGTTTTCCACTACATACGACACAAATAAATATAAGCGCAAAGGAATACTGTATTGAAACGCACAAGCTGCTTATAAAAATCACCAGTCGAAGTTGTCGAAGAATGATAGCACTCCGGAAGTTCATATCGGACAGCAGCTTACGCAGGCTAAATAAACATGAGAATTTGCTGAAGGGCAAGTTTCGTTCCTTGAATTATTATCTCGTCAATTTCCTTCATATTGTTATCAATGCAAAGCGTTTTTGTGCCAACTCTGATTCAATCACACGTTTGATTTAGTCCAACATGAGAACTGTAGCTACTGTGTTAGTTTTCCTGGTCGCTTCTGACTTGTTTGCTATTATTCGGGCAGATCGTGATTCAGCAGATGATGTGAAAGGAAAGTGCAAGAAACAGGTGTAAGTAGAGATGTACCTCTTTTACTGGATCAATTAGCCATGGCTGTGTTTTTAGCCCAGCTCGTCCGAATCCTGATGGAACTTTGCCCGATCCACCAACAATTGAAATCGATGTGTGCTGCAAAGGCTACAAACCGTATCAGTATGATCCTTCCAAATGTGTCCCTGATTGTCCGGATGGTTGTGAAAATGGTTTCTGTGTAGCACCAAATATTTGCGACTGTTTCCAGGATCATGTTCGAAGTTTCGATGACAAATGTGTCCCCACCTGTCCGATATCCTGCCACAATGGGGTATGTCATTCAAATGGGACTTGTTCCTGCAACCCACGTTATGTCCTCGATATAAGTAAGAAATTCTGTTTTCCAATGTGCCGCGGAAGCTGTGGCATCAACCGGTACTGTTCGTCGCCTGGAAAGTGCTCATGTGTTAGACGATTCCGTGAGAATCCAGATACGGGAGAATGTGACCCCATATGTCCAATGAATTGTTTGCATGGCCGTTGTCTAAGTCCTGGAATTTGTGCGTGCAAGCCAGGGTATCGGTTGATCGATGATGTTTGTCAAGCGGAGTGCTCAATGTATGTACCAAGTGTTGATGTAAAATCTGTGCCATTATAAAATGCCCATAAACGTTATTTTAATTTTGTTTTCAGTTGCGAAAATGGAAAATGCGTAATGAATGACGTGTGCGCCTGCAACCCTGGATACACATTTGACACGAAAACTCATAAATGTGAGCCCGTTTGCACTCAATGTTCAAATGGTGTTTGCGTGGCTCCGGGTATTTGCGAGTGCAAAGACGGTTTTGAAAAAGATAATGGAAAATGCGTTCCTAAATGCGATGGGTATTAGATTATTTAAAATTTGACAGAGTAGTAGATTCCATGGATTCTATGATTTCAGAGGATGTCCGAATGGATATTGCGTAGCACCGGAAACCTGCAATTGTAGAGAGGGATATGCTCGTAATATTTTTGGAAAATGTCGCAGACTCAGATGTACAATTGTGGATGACACAAAAAGTTTATGTTCGATAAAACATATTGGAAGTTGATTTGAAAGAATTTTATCGGATATTTTGATATATCCGACATTTTGATATATATTCATAAAAAATTAAAATGTTGTAAATGCCTTTTTAAACTACATAAACAGATATATCCTATCAATGTATTTACGTGTCACCTATGCTCTAGTATGATGGGATTAAACTCTTTTAAAAAAAAAATTTCCCCATAAGATTTATCCACTCTATTTTTTGACTGACTATTTACTTTGTGCTTTGTTATGTGCTTCTAACGAATCTGTCACTAATGCCCAACGTATAAATTTCACGTAAGCTTTGATGAATACTAATTCGTATTATATAGCTAAAAACGCTATCATGACTTTTACTTCATTATCAACCAACATCTAACCAAAGATAGCAGGGCTTCGCTGATTTCCCTTTTTTTAAATATCTGATTAATAAGAAAGTGCAGAGTAAAACTGTATGGTTTTTATTTGTTTATTTATAATCCTGACCAATATTTTTAACGATCTATTAAGCATGCATTGTCGCTGCACTATAGATCTCCTTGAGTCGTGGCTTCTTGCAAATGTCGCCTCCAATCACGAAATCGGCCATGCGAATCGCAGTCTTCTTCAACATGGTTAGAGCAGAGTTTCCTGAGTATTTTCGCTGGCCTTTGATTGCCTCACATATTATTCGAATACCTTTTTAAGTACACTATGATGCTCCATTCACACGTTCCAGAGTCGAATTATTTTGAAAACTATTGGCTGGTTACACATCTCTTACAGCTGAAAGTTGTACTTAATTTACCATTGGCTGTTCTCCCATCTCATTTCAATTATTCACCTAAGGACCGGGGTGCCAAAGGCTTTCAACATGTTCACGGATGCTTGTGTTAGGGATTATATTTTACATCTATAGGACAATACAGGCTTAGGTATCGGTTTATAGGCTAAGAAAATTGTTTTACCAGGCATGCAGCTGGTCTTCAGTATAAATAGAACGAAGCAGAAAGTTTTACTTTCGAGTTGTGTTTTTCGTTTTATTACATTGTTTGATACCGATAAAAACTGATTCACAGGGACGCTTCTCTACGGCAACAATGTTGGAAATGATAAGGATGATGATGGTGATAATTTGTCGAATATAAATTTTTTTTTAATATTTTAATTTACTTTGATCGCTTCACAAGGACGTTTCACTTGCCAATCTATGCAACTTTTTTCACTTTGTTCTTGTTCTCAAATTAACTACCTTCGCAATACCAACAACCAAATTTTCGATTAAGTTCTTTCGAGCATTTCTATCGATTTTCTTTCTCTCTCTCTCTCTCTCCTGCTCCTTTCCAATATGTGCAACCTGATCCTCATAGCCCTCGACTCTTGGTTGATGTTGACCTTAACTTCCAGGCAAAGAATAAATGTTGTTTATTCAGCGTTATGGCTTCATTAAAGCTGACTTTCAGAAAATGTCAACTTAAATCAGTTTTATCAATTGGTATTCATTTTTCAAAGGATTGGATGTCGATTGTGCATTGTCCAAGTTCTACTCTTCAAGTTCTAATATTATCTCTTGGTTTACTTCCATCAGACGTCCTCTCAAACCTAATGATGTGTCTTGCATCACATTGAAAGTTTCTGATGCTTTAAAAGCAAAAGCAAAAAGTTCGTCAAAAGCTGTAGAAGATGGGTTCAACCACTGGGTTCAATTTGGTAGTTTGCGTTTTGTTAGAGAGCGTTCAAGCAGGCAATGCGTGATTACTTCTCGAGCATTGAGGTTTCAATTCGTTCTAATCAACCAAAACCATTTTGGTCCTATACCCGTTTCCTCAAGTCCAATTCCTCAGTTTCTGATTCTATGTATGTTCATGATGTCATTGTTTCCAATCCTCAGGCTGTTTGCGATTTATTTGCTGCCTTCTTTTCCTCCACCTTTAAGAAGCACCCACTAAATACCGCTACAACTTCTGTTTTCTCGGGTTCCTTATCTCCTTTTTCCGTATTTAGTACCAATCTTTGGAAGTCAAACTCTTATGCATACCTTACATTCTAATGCTAGTTCCGGTCCTGACGGTATTCCCAATATGCTTGTCAAATCCCTCTCATCCTCTCTCTGTGTTCCTTTAGTTATCCTTTTCAATATTAGTCATACACTAGATTCTAATGTATTCCCTTCTTTATGGAAATCTGCCAATAGTTTCCCAATTTTCAAATCTGGTGACCCGCCCGTCATTTCCAGTTATCGCCCTATATCCCTCCTCAACTGTTTTAGTAAACTCCTTGAACGTCGTGTCTATAATAGAGTTTATCCGTCTCTACAACCTTTACTTGCTTCTAAGCAGCATGGTTTCGTCGAGGGTCGCTTCTTATGGTGTAGCAATCTTATGTTGTTCACTAATTTTGTCGCTTCTGCCTTAGATTATCAATGTCAAGTTGATGTAATTTATACGGACTTTTCAAAGGGTTTTGATTCCTTGAGCCATCAACTGCTGCTCAGTAAACTTAATGGGCTTGCTATTTTTGAACCCCTCCTCCCCTGGTTTTCCTTCTATCTTCATAGCCGTCCTTGCAAAGTCACTTTAAACGATTCCACTTCTTCTCCTATGTATCCCACATCTGAAAGTCCTCAACGATCTTCCTTACTTTTTACCTTTTTTGTTAATTACCTTTCTTCTGTTATCAACTCTTCTTGTCTTTTATATGCAGATGACTTAAAATTGTACAGGGCAATCAAGTCTGCGGACGCCTATCACAAATTGCAAGCTGATTTCTCTGCCGTTAGTCACTGGTGCCAAAACAACTTCTTACCACTAAACATTTTGAAGTGCCACCGGATGTCATTCTCATATAAAATTCTCCACATGTGTTCTCTTATTTCTTATCTGGTATTTCTCTATCAGTTGTCCAAGATTTTGAAGAGCTTGGCGTGGTGTTTAATTTTAAATTGAAATTTGATGCTCAGGTCATGAACATCACGCCCAGGCCTTCTAGGATTGCAGGCGCTGTGTTGCGTGCTTCGTATATTTTTACTAGCATTTCCACCAGTATTCAAGTATTAATCTTCTGTATTAATCTGGTCTCTTCGCTTGTTGTTTTTAAATTCAGCATTCTCTACTCCTCTTGTCTTTCTATTCTTCGTATGTCCTCGTTGGAATCGCGTAGATTGTTCTTCGATGAGTGTTTTCGTTTCAAACTTTACCAAGGCTTTTTTTGGTCAGGCCTTGTTTCCCATACAACCAGACGTCAGTCTAGTTGTTCTGGGCGATCGTCGGGAGGTTTTTTCTGTTCCGTTTGCACGTACGGAAGTCTATTTTTATTCGCCTTTGTTGCGTTTTCCCAGAATGCACAATGCTCCTAATCTTGGTCCTCCTCCGCAATATTTTATAAATTTCAAGAATGTATTGAATTTTTCAAATTTAACCTTAGCTTTAATTTTTGTCTTTAGTTTTAAATTACTTAATTCTTTTTTATATTTCTTTTTTATTGTTTTTATGTTTCATTTTCATTCTTGATGCTGTAATTGGAGAATATATGTAGCGTAATTAATAATAAATAAATAAATAAAGCGCTGCAACTATAATCAACGAATGGCGACTGATGTCGACTATTACAGTCGCTGGTGACCTAAAACGGCTAATTTTAAGAGTACCATTTAATCCTTTGTATTTAACTTAGTCGCGTTACCGCCAGCTGCTGATGTAAAACCGCTCATATAACACGGATTTCAGAACTGATATTAAAACGAAGATGAAAATTAAAAGTAACATGGAGACCTTAAAAGTAGCCAGACTACCAGTATGTATCTGAAAGCAATTGCCACATGTTAAAAACAAAAATGAAATATCAATATTATTTTTAAATATTTTATTAATCTGTTTATCATAATATACGTCCATTTTTACTTCTAATAACAAAATCCATTTCGATTTCTTAGAATTAAAAATGGACATGGTAAATGCTACCAAATTTCAATTATTCATATTCAATACATTTATACATACATATATCGGAAAATTTTTTAAATTATATATATTTAGAAATTGTCTATATGTACTATATTGCAAATACACAACACAAGAGAAAAAAAATAATAATAGTCGTATCAAGCTCTTATCCTTACTCATAAGCCTAATCTTTACATTCAAGGCATCATTATTTTTATCAGAGTATAAAAAAATTATTTTATTTAATAATAGTCACAAAAAACCTGACTATATTTAGCCACCTTTGCAGTTTCATAATTGAAGAAAGATTTTAAAAACAACTTAACACTTATTAAGATTTTTCTCCATTTCTTTCACTCGTATAGAATTATCAGGGCACGTAGAAGTTATCTTATTGTTTCTATATGTATAATATTATAATAATACAAGTCAATAGTAAAAGTTTCATATGCATAAATATTAGAGCGTTTTTTTGCATGGTTATTTTAAAAGTATAAATAAAAAAACTATGCAACGATAGCTATATTAATATTACTGGTTATGCAAGTGGAAATGAAATTCCGTTGAAATAGCTCTAGATAAATTGTTGTTTTTGAAAAATAAAATGTACTTTCAATTTTTGATAGATACACATGCATCCTAATCGTTTGAATCTGAATAAGTTTCGCAACAAATAATTTCTACGTTAATAATGTTGTTTATATGAGTCATGTCTACGAAACTTTCTCAAATCCGATTCAATGTTTTGGAAGAGTCTGGGTGTATATGCAATTTTAGATCATTCAATTTTATTTTGATTATTGACTTAGGTATTTATGAATAAAAACTGATTCGAACTTAACAAATTATGATAATTAAATTTAATGTTAATACAGTTTTCATAGCTGTCTAAGCAGTTCGATATTAACATTAAATTCAGGAATGTTTTGTATGAATTATTATTATCTTGTTGTTTATAAACAAAATCATTAACAACTTTGGTAATTAAAATTAGTTATTTTATTTTCATTTCGATTCGAATAAAATCAAAGATAAAATGGAAAAGATGTATGAACAAAACGATCAAAGATCGAGAAGAGAATATGAAGAAAATAATTAAGTTTTTAACTATATACTTTCACGACTACAACAAAATCAAAATTATTTTAGCTAATTTTTATTTAAACTTTTGAGTATTTAAATTTCTTTTGAAATTTGCATATTATTGGCAGTTAGTTTCAATGATGCTATACAACTATATTTTGTTCTGACTTTTTGTTTCGATTGTATACACTTTGAAATCATTTTTAGATACATTGTTGCAATGCAATATTCAATGACGAGAATGTTTTTCAATTTTTGTTATGAATATGTGGATTCGTCGATTTGTAGAGATGATATTTATTGCTTTCAAAATTGATTTAAATATCTAACTAAGCTGCGCTATAGTAGTCATTTTATTGTCCTTCACTGTCGCTGTCACTTTTTTCTGAAATAAGAAATTATAGGAAATTAGTACGATTGAAATAAAATTGGAGGGTGGACAGTGAAAAAGAAGAACGTTTGTATGTACAGAGTAATTTGATATTGTAATAAACACAGCACCGAAATTTAGATATCCAACAGGTTGTATGTACCTGATGTTGAATGGTTCGAAATTGGAATACCAGTAAAAGAATGTTAATGTTTTAATTGGAATTTTTCTAGTTTACCATCAAAACTATTGTCTTGAAAATTTGATCAACGAGTCTAGTGTTAGCAATTCAAACTTCCAAAGGTTAACTGTGTGAAAATCTTTTGAAATAATACTTGAACTTTCCGAGTATTCTCTCTTCGACTTCCAGATTAAGTAAAAAGTAGAAATCTGACGTGTTTTTTAACATTTTTGCCGGGTACTATAAGTAGTTTCGAGCACTTTTTTCCACAAGTATTACGAATCGATCCCACTATTTTTAAATTTAATATTTAACAACGTAGCTTAGTATGTGTGTATATAATAGACGTTTTGTATAAAATTGTCCCAAACTTTTGTATTTTGTAAAAGTTGGAGTTGTGTTTTCTAAGTACCCAAAGCAAATTTATACAAAAACCAAAGTATGCCTCAAATACGTGATGTATTTAAATATGTAGGAATAAAACAAATATTTAAGTTCTATTGAACGTATTTTACAAGACCCAAACCAAACGAACAATTGAGCAAAAAAAGCATCATGCAGGGAATCAGCCAAAACCATTTTCAAATTCTCGAAAACAAACAGATTAGAGTGAAATTTTGATATTATCTCAGCTTTATGTATTTTTGACTACAAATACATACATTTGGATCAAAAGCGCTATTCAATACAACGAAAGACTGGTAATTGAATGTCTACAGGAAACAACTAGCTCATTGAAGAAAATAATGCTTTAAAATTTGCTTAAGAAATAGGTGCAAAATAAATTAATTTGCAAATTCAAAGCGCTAAGAATACCTTTAAGCTGAAAAAAAGTAAATTACCAGTTTGAATCCTTTATATATTCTATATCCTTTTCTATGGTGTTCCTAAGGATCTCCTATAAGGTTGATTTAATTATCAGTTAGAAGATTTACAAATTCATTCAAGTTGTTAATGAGTTAAATTTGAGTTTTTTTTTGTGTTGAAGTCAATATCCTTGAAATGTCTGAGTTAAAAGGCAGAATAAAATGTACTTTATTTTACAAAAAATAATATGCTCTATGCCAAGAAAAACATTGCAACGATGCATCTATAATTTGTTTAATGTTCGTCTAAATGTATTTTAATACCGAGTTAATACATTTGATACTCATATCTATTCACATATTCCAAAGTTTTTGGGGCAAGGATAGTATCATTCGAACGTAGGGAAACATGGAACACAAACGATGGTAAATTATGTGTAACTATCCGTGATATTCCAAAGTTAGACTTTGTGGACAAAACTCACAAAAAAAATATCGAAATAAAATTCACAACATATAGTGGTCCACACTTAAAACTGCTATATACAATCAATCACCAATACCCTAGTCAGGCAGGGTGGCCAGACGGCTACTATCAAAGTAGCAAAATCCTCCAATTATGTCACGTTTTGGAAAGAATCCCCCATAAAGCAAAAGAACGAAGTAGATTCAAGAAGAATTCAAGAACTTAAATTTACCCCCAATTTCGGGAAAAATACCCTAATATGGCAACGCTGTAGGCATGCTGTATTAAAAGTCAGATTTATCCCAGAAAAAGAGCCACAGAATTTCACAGAAAACGTTAAAAGTGAAAAACAGTCGACAAGTTTATCAACAGTAGTGAAAAAGGGACGAATTTTCTTAACATGAAATATTGAATCCCGAAAAACAACATTCAGAAGAAATCAAACAATAAATGCGTTTTTCGCACTTCAGATCAGATCCACTTTGGCCGATTCGCAAAAAAACAGACTAGGTGTGGTAGGTTGCTGTATTCACTTAAGTTAGTGATTTCACAGAAACATTATCATAAGGAGTAACCCTAGTTGTCTAACATTATGATGTAAATGATTTTCAACTTCTGTTTAAATTTTATCAAACTGTCATTCTGTGAATAGTTAGACTACTGACACACTGCTGGTATTGATACCATGGTATCGTGCATACCACCAGTGTATCACCCAGTTCTGAGCTAATACCAGCTCGGCAAAGCGGTACACACAGGGTATCTACGCCGTTGGACGGTATAGATACCGGCTGAATTTTACCCGGTTTAGCGAAGATTTTACTGCCAGCAGAGCCATTTTCCAGCCAGTGGTGAGTATTGTAACCAAACTTTCCAATAAGTACAATTCATTGACAAATGTCACAGAAGGATTTCATTTTGAAATGAAAATGGATAAGAAAAAAAGGACTGTTTTGTCGCGTAATGAAACGGTAATTTTTGTGGATGTATGGAGGAGCCATTTAGAGGAGCTGAGAAGCTGCTTAGGCGTTTTCTTTCCACAGCTAATGCCTCAGCTTGGAGCTGTAATTGAACCGAACTTGCTAATAATTGCAATAATCGCTTTTCTGATTCCATATTGACAGGTGATGTCACACAATACCACGCAGGCGCAGTGTATCACCCTCACAATATATGAATACCGTGGTATCGATAACCTGGTATTTATACCAGCAGTGTATCAGTAGTCTTACTGGTCATCGAAACCATCTTCAAACATTTTTCCTCAATTTCTCGCTCTATTGTGAACTCATGAGTTTTGACTCAAGCGCTTTTGCTGCCCAGATAATCTGCTTCAATGATATCACTGAGGCAGCATTTCGTTGTGGTTTTCAATGCTACTAACTTAACCAAAACTCGATAGCAGTACAAAGTAGTATAAAGAAACAAAAAACAAAGAAATTTGATGTTTTTTTTGTTTGTTTTTTTTATAGTGCTTCCCAGACAACTGGTTTGTTGGTATAAGGGATAGCACAAGGTTTTTTTTTTTATACGTCCCAACGACACGCGGTGTTCCCAAGTGGCCCCCCATCTAAGTACTAACCGGCCCAGCACTGCTTAAACTTCGGTGATCAGACGAGAACCAGTTATTCCAGTGTGGTATTGCCGTATAAAATTAATCTAACAACCAAAATTTGCTGATCTTTTGAAATAGAGAAGGTGAAATTTTATCGAAAAATTAACTTTTTAAAACATATCAACGTAGGTAGAACTAAGGGCATTGAATAAACTAGCACTGGAAATCCATCACTAAATTTCTTACGTAAGCTGATCAGAAATTTTATTTTGACAGTTAATCAAAAGAACTTGCAACAGCATCTTTCCCTTTTTCCTTCCTCCAAAAAGACAGCCTGTCACTAGCCGCAATAGAAATTCGAATGTGAAATAATTCATTTTGACGACTCCAAATTTTGTGTCCCATTTTATCTCCCAGACAAATTGTCAAACACTCACATAAAAATAATTAGACTGCGGCAGCGCTAAATCTTTAAAAGAAATAATGTCTAATTTTCTTCTGATCTTCTCTTTTTAATGATTTCTCATATCAGAGCAATCTCATTCGATACCATTCCACATCATTGAATATGGCTCCACCTCTTAACTCAGTTCACGATTCAAAATTTGGTTCAAATTATGTGTTAATTCAATTGCAATGTATAGTCAATTACCTTTCTTTCCTGTATAAGCGTGTCGTTTCAAACGATCGTATAAGTCTTCTTTTGTACCATAAAGCGATGCATTAG
The DNA here is from genome assembly GCA_947369275.1 of Nemotelus nigrinus. Taxonomy (NCBI): domain Eukaryota; kingdom Metazoa; phylum Arthropoda; class Insecta; order Diptera; family Stratiomyidae; genus Nemotelus; species Nemotelus nigrinus. The sequence goes on along the minus strand of OX376375.1, from coordinate 71,056,849 downwards.
ATCTCGCTAATGTGCTCATCTTACCACCATGCAGACCTTAAATATAACAATAAATCAATCATACTTCCAAGGGCTATTCCCTACACAATATCCTTACCTTCCTTCATATAACCTTCATTGTAGAAATTGGGCATTTCCCAACCATCTTCTTCATCATCATAATAATGTGCATAGGTGCTATGATGTGACGGTGCTATCGATTCAGCATACGGTGTATGAGCACCATAGTAGAAGTTCACTTGTGACCCGGTCTGATCAACAGCCGGTGTCAACATTTTCTTCGGATCCTTTCGTTTGCTTGCGCGCACACAAATCATCCAGATCAATAGAACTATCACAATGATGAATATAACGGCACCAGCAATACCGCCAGCAACATAAGCGAATGCTGATCGCTCAGCGCAATGTGGTCCGGTAAATGAGCCAACACATCGACACGATGGCACTCCTTTACGATCCTTGACACACGCGCCAGAGTTTTCGCAATAACCATCGCATACATCGATGCAATGCATACCAGTTCCATTGAACCCTGGTTTGCATTCGCATTTGAAGTCAGAAGTTTCAGGCACCAAGATACAGTAAGCATTAGGATCACAGTGAGCTTGTCCTTCGGTTATAGTTTCACACGGATTTGTACACTCTGCTTTTGACGTCTATGGGAAAAAAAACCATTACCTTCAACCCTAAGGAAAAACTTAATTCAATCGACTTACAGCTCCTGTGTTCTTTGTACTATGGTTGGGTGGGCAAGGGACACACGAAGTTTGCTGAGTTTCAGATTGATAGTAGCCTTTCCTGCACTCCACGCACATATTCAAAGTTCCATTCAGATAAGTCCCAGGACTGCAGACTGGCAGCGAACACTCCTCTACTGAAGAAGCTCCAACCTTTGGTGTTGTCCTTCCCAACGGACATGCTTGACAAGCTGGCTGCACTCCTTGTGCACGGTAAGTGCCACGAGGACATGGCTCACATCTGCCATCAGCACCCAATTGCATTCCCGATGTGCATTCATCGCGACATTCGGAGCGAGATGTAGCTTCAGCGGATCTAGTCGTTTGACCCAAACCGCACAGCTCACATGAGAACGATCCTTCACGTGGTTGATAGAATCCATGTCCGCACGGACGACACAATCCTGTCTCGGGATCCAAGAATTTACCAGCTGGGCAGCGTTCCTTGCAATCAGCGGCCGATCTCGCTCCAGGGCCGGCAGTCACTCCAGGTCTTCCAGCAATTATTGGGCATTTCGAGCACTGCGACTGACCGGTCTCTGACTGGTATGTTCCTCGAGGACAAGGAGTACATGTTTTGTTGCTGCTGTCGTAGAACGTTCCAATAGCGCAAGGTACGCAATCCGGGACCATCACAACTTGACCTATTGGACAAGCATATTCCGAAGCGAGGATAAGCGAAGCTGGATCTGCCACAGTGTTTGGTAGAATATCTTGAACAGCGAATTGATCTTCTTCCAAAATCAGTTTTTCCAACAAAGCCTTCACGTTAGATCTTTCGCCGGTCGATGAATGCAATACAGGATCACTAAAATTACAAATCGATGATTAATTTCAAAAACCGACCAAAACGCATCAATGTATGAACGTATTTACAATTTCTTAAGCTATGATTAATATAGAATGCAAAAGTATGATCAAGTGACGTGCATATATGAGTTTTTAGTAGTGAATGGTAGTATTAATTGCCTTGTGTGCAATCACAAGCATCGCACAAGACCTCTTCACCAACCAAAGCAGAGAGAACATTAGAAATCAGTTAAGATATCTACTGAAATAGCCATTCCATCAAATTTCCTTCATTATTTTCATGATCCAATTAATAGTAATTAGTCCTTTCGCATTCAATTGAAAGGACCACGAATTTTACACCCTTTCATTTATTCAGCTGAAGAAACCTACTTGACCGCTGGGAAGGAAATTTCCAAAGTGTATGTGTCACCGGCTTGTTGTCGACCTTGACGTCCTGGACGTTCTCCACCCGATTCATCATCAGCGGCTGCATCTCTATAAATTTTCGATTCGTATTCGATTTTATCAAATGCTACTAAGATTTTCTTTTGACTAAATTTAAGTACAATTGTTTTTGGTCAATTTAGCAAATTATCTAAATTTTGACTGTGATTGTGAAAACCAAATACTGTGCTCTTAAAATCACAAGATATTACATGCGCACACACAAATGTTTTTCGAAAGACACAATATGATACCAAAAACGACTAGAAGTTCTTTCGACCGAAAGTAAATGAAATTTCACACGGAGATTAAGTTTTTATAGAACCATTAGCTACTCACTTTTCAACTGGAATCAAAGCATCTACAACATAAGTTCCACCGTCATCTGCCTGTCGTTTGACTCTGTTACCTTGTCCTCCGCGATAGTGGTCACATCGAACATCGATTTGAATGTCCTTGCACTCCCTGAAAACAGTTGAAACCAAGAATTAGCTTTACTCTGGAATCTTAAGTTGCTACTAATATACCTAGATCCTTCAACTGAATACGAACAGAAGTTCCAGTCACGATTTAAGGAGTTCACAGCGCTTGTAACGCGTTGTCTTAGTACACCCTGGCCAGCTTCATTGCACAGAACATCCGACGGGAAGAGCATTTTAATGCGGAATACACGTTGTGCAGGTTTAGATGCTGTAACAATAAATATACGTGAGATATTTACTGATTTAAGGACACTCAAACTAATAATCCTTACGCGAACAGGATGGATACACAATAGGTTGCGTTGGATCTGTTGTTGGTCGCCAGAATCCTTCCGCACCACATGTATAAAATTCAGGAATCGATTCGGAGAAACGCAGTCCTGGGTTGCACGAAATTTCACAGACCTTAAACTGACCGCCTGCACCCCAGTCTTTGCATACTTGCGATCCTCCAATTGGATCTGCCAATGGTGGACAGAATTCAGCTGAAACAAATATGAAAGTTAATTATAGAAGTTTCAGTTGAAAGACAAGTTTATTACCTAACAATGAGACCTTAAAAGTGCAGCTGGCAGTATTTCCTGCTGCATCGTAGGCAACATAAGTAATGTCATATGTACCCCAAAGCAAAGTCTGTCCAGGCCTATGTCCGCTTCGTTCAATGATTCTCGTTATGCCAACGTTGTCGCTGAAATGTGGTTCATCCCAGTTTACCACTGCTGAACCATTTCGTGCTATCACCCAAAGATCTCCTGGACAGTGTTCAACTTCTGGCGGCTCTTTATCAACTTCGAGCTGTTGGCAATTAGATCCCGAATATCCTGACGGACATTTTCTTTGTCCACATGAAGATGGTACGGATCTTTCAACTCCGCCAGATGTATCTTCATATCCAGCCCAGTTCAAAATCAGTCCACTGTACAGAACAGGTTCGCTTCGACAATCCCTCACTTGCTTCTGAATTTCTGACGTCACGTCTAGAGCTCGTCCCCAGATTTGTGCTTTGGTGATCTTTCCTTGGAATCCAGCCTCGGCGTAGGTAGTCGTTGCCGGTGACAATGATTCTTCTGGTTGTGGTCGACCAAGCACGGTCCATGCATATGGAGGAATGCTACGTCCACCACCATATTCAGCTTTGCTGGCGATAAGGCCTTCTGTAATCAATTGAAGAATTCCATTCGATCCATCCCAAACGATGGCGATATGATGCCATTGACCATCGTTGACCATTGTGTATTCGCGGAACGATAGGAAAGCATCCTGCAAGTCAGGGAACAATGACACCTGAACACCACTTGAATGAGCCTGCATTAACAGACGACGATTGCTAGCAATATGAGGCGAATCAACGCCGTAAAGCGAGAAGAATATTCCAGAATCATCTCTTTGAGCAAATTGAACCCACATAGCAATGGTGAGACTGTTGGCAGATTTCGTGAAGAATGGTACAACTTGTGCGGCAGTAGAACGTGTTGGATCGCTGAAGTACAAATCGTAGTCCACTTGAATAGCTAGAAAGAAATACAAAATAATATAGCTTTTATCCATAAATTATATAATTCGACCACTTACTTTTTCGACAATCATCTCCAGTCAAATTAAACGGGCACTGGCAATAGAAGCCATTTGTCAAATCAACGCAAGTGGAACCAGGTGGACAAGAGTTGTCCTTGCAGTCAACAATATCTTCCTCACAATTTTTTCCTGTGTATCCTTCAGGACAGACACATGCATATCCAGATCCATTGTCCATGCAGGTGGCACCGTTTTTACAAACGTGCGCTTCACATGCATCAAATTCGTATTGGCAGCCAATGCCTGAGTAGTCTTCTGGGCATGAGCAGTTCAATCCTGAGCCAAAGTCTTGGCATTTGCCTCCGTGCATACATGGGCTACCAATGCATCTTTCCGGAGCTGTCTCACACTGCTTGCCATCCGTCCCACTTGGACACACGCAGAAGTAATCAGTGAATAGATCAATACACTTCGCATCGTTCTGGCAAGGTTTTTCAACAGCACAAGTGGTAATTTGATTCTGACATCTGTCGCCAGACCACCCTTCTTGACAAGTGCATTCGAAAGCAGCGATTCTGTCCTTACAGATACCAAAGTTCAGGCATGGCGAAGAAGCACAGTCATCGATATCAGTTTCACATTTCTTCCCAGTGAATCCTTCGCGGCACATACATTCGTATTTATTGTCCAAGTCAACGCAACGTTCTGTTCCTACTGGGCTACAAGGATCACTCAGACACTCGTCGACTTCAGCCTCGCACTGCAAGCCCACATAGCCTGGTCGACACTTACAAACAAATCCATCAAGCTGATCAACGCAAGTTGCTCCGTTCTGACAAGGATTCGATTCACAGTCATCGATTGTATGTTGGCAGTTCTTCCCAGTGTAGCCTGGTTCACAAGTACAGGAGTACCCGTCAACCAAATCAATGCAGGTTCCATCATTCTCACAAGGATTGTTGGCACATTCGTCAATATTGACATCACAAGCTGCACCAGTCCATCCCGGGTGGCACTGGCATTCATGTTCGAAAAGCCGATCGACACAGGTTCCATGCTTACAAGGTTCTGATAAGCAAAGATCAATTTTTTCGTGACAACGTTTTCCCGTGAAACCTATAGATCGAAAAAAAACATTAGCAAACTAACACATTTTACCAAAAGTACAGTGAACATTACCTGGCGGACACTGGCAAACGAAATCGTTGATCAAATCCGTGCACTTAGCTCCCAGTAGACAAGGATTTTCAGCACAATCATCAATATTCTTTTCACAGTGGACGCCTTCCCATCCTGGCAAACAGTCGCATTTATACCTTCCTTGTTGCAAAGCGAGACAGCTTGCTCCATTGTTGCATGGATTTCCATTAGCCGTGCATGGATCAATCGTTATATCGCAGTCGACGCCAGTATATCCACTTCTGCAGAGGCAGGTCACATTATTGTAACCAGGTTCGTCCTTGCACATAGCTCTGGCAGGACATGTGTCATTTCCACAGTCACTCTTCTCCTCTTGACAATTAATTCCCGAATATCCACGTGGGCAATCACACCTGTATCCTTGCGGCAGATCCGTACAGATTCCGCCGTTGAAACAAGGCTGCGAAGCACACTCATCGATATCGATTTCGCAACGCCGTCCTGAAAAGCCTGCCGGGCAGAAACATTGGATTCCGTGTCCCATTGGAACGCAAAGGCCCCCATGTTGACAAGCGTTTTCACCACAAATTACTGGTTTACAATCTTCTCGACCAGTGGCACCAGGACCGTCAGTTTTCATATTGGTCGGGCACTCATTACAGGTCATAGATCCTGCTGCACTTTGGTATGAGTTCTGTGGACAAGGAGAGCATGGAGCTAATCCAGTTGATGAATAGAATCCAGCTGGACATTTTTCACGACAACGATCCTTTCCAGGCGCAGCCGGTTGGAAGGTGAAGGTATTGGCTGGACATGCGGAGCAGTCTTTAAAGCCATCAGTCGGTGGTGCTCCAGTGAATGAATTCCGTGGACATTCAAGGCAAGGAACTAGGCCTGTTGGAGAATATGTTCCAAACCCGCAAACTGGTACGCAAGCTTGAAGCGATTTTGATCCTTCTTCTTTTGTATATGTTCCTGGCGGACAGCTAAGACACGCCCCTTGTCGATCTCTGTTCTGGTAGAATCCTCTTGGACAGTATGTACAAACAGATTGACCGATTCCTGCATATGTTCCCGCCGGACAATGTAAGCATCTGGGTACGTCATTTGTATCCATATTTAGCACTTCTCCTACGCTGCATGTGAATCCGCGATTAATTGAACTTTTCAAAGCCCTCAGTGGTGGACATTGGTTACCAATACTTGATACGTTTAGAAGAGGCTCAATTACCGCACTCGCGTAAGGGACACTCAAATCGAAGACCAAATTCATTGTGGAGCCACAAAGGTCATATAGCTGAGGTTGTCGAATAGCCGGAATAATTACAAGAACAAAGTCCATTTTGACTACATTCTCCTCCACCAATGTCGGATTAGACTCTATGAACGAAACATTCATGTTTACATTCACCGCTGAGCACCGTTGGGAGAGCAGAGCGTTCAGATTGTCATAATATTGCGAGAGAAGATCCTGGTATTGTCCAAGACAAGATGATGCTACAGCTCCATTTGCACGATAAATGATGGTGGCAGTCACATGGTAGTCAGCTTGCTGAGTATTTTCAGACACACAATCTGGTACCACAGACGTTGGTCGCCAAAGCCTAGACGTCTCACACGAAAATGTTTTCGTTGGATCGCCGTCAGTGAATCTGTATCCAGGTTTACATGTTGCTATACAATCCACTCCTCGATCATTTGGCAGGCAATTTATAGCACCGTTCACAGGTGGTAGTAGCTCCCAATCAACGCACGGTGTCGCTTGCACTGAAACTTGGAAGTGGCACATTGCTCGATTGTTGTAACGGTCAGTAGCAATTACGGTAACATTTTCAAAGCCCCCGATTGGAATAGTTGAACGATCTGGAATGAACATCAATCTCACATCACCGGAGTCGTCAGATGTCTTGATGCGCTTCCTCGTATCGTTGAAATTAACTGTGTAGCTGTCTTGTTTGTCGACCAATTCAATCACATAGCTCTGTGGACAGCTAAGTAGAGGTGGCGTTACATCCGGGACGGTGATATTAATTTCACAAATAGCCACATTTCCATCGTAATCAAATGCAACATATTTTACAACGGTGTCAGTGAATATGTATGATGGAGTTCTGAAGCTTTGAGGTTTCACTTCCAATCTAGCAATAGATCCTGAATTATCCAGAGCTGTGGGTTCAGTGAAATTGACAGGCATAACTGCACCGTTGCTATCTCGCCGGACAACAATTGGTTGCTGTGGACAGTTTTGGAACACTGGTGGCTCGTTATCTACACAAGGCGAGAAACCGTAGTCATAACCTAACAAAGGCTCAACATTCGGCTCTTCACATCCCATAAGTTCGAATTTCAAACAGGCATTATCCATGTAGCTGACAATTCCGAGAATAACAAATCTGGCTTGTACGTATTTTGGAAGAGTTATCATTGCCAACTCGCCGTAATTTCCAGGATCACGCATGGTCAAATTAAAGTTAGGGAAATAAACAACGTAATTTTCACTTTCAGATTGTTTGTAGAAAAATCGAATTTCAGTGGGCCTTCCAACAATATCATTTGTCACCACACCCTTCACCAAAATAGCTTTCACGCGGTGCACCTTGCCCAGGTCAACGCTGACGTATGTGAACGCTTCCTGCTTTCCACACCAACCAGTCACCGAGTTCAAACGGATATTTCTTGCTTCATAGTTCGGTCGTTCAGATGTTGCATTTATGGCAGAATCAGGTATTTTTCCAGAGCTAATGCCAAGAGGCTTGATCACTTTGCACTCTGGCTCTCGGATACAAGTTATCGGGCGTGGATTGATAAGAATGTACCCTGGTCTGGTACAAGCAAATAGAACTTCTGAGCCCTGCTCGTAGCTTCGAGCAATTTGGGCACCATCGTTGGGTCGACCCGGATCTTCGCAAACGGGACCTTCACACCGCAAATCACCAAAGTCCCAGATGCCACTACCTTGACAGCGTACAACATTATCGTGCTTAGACGTCTGACCAGCAAGCTTGAAAGTGTTCTGACATCCAAAGAAGAATGAGCTTTGGAATTTCGTGTCAACATACTGTCCGTACTCCGCTCCAGGCGTCGGCATTGGCATACCACAATCAGCACGTGGACAAGCTGGTTGCGCTCCAGAGAGCCAATAATCAGGTAGACCTGGTTTGGGATCATACACGCACTGTCTGAAGTTCGATGTTGCAGTATTTCTCAGATGCCTGCCTAATGATCCGCACACTAGTGTAACGTTGTCTCTGAATGGAACCAGAACACTTTCTGGATCCGGACGTAAGACAGTCAGATTATCTTTTTTGTTATCAGGAAGAGAAACGCATTTTGCGTATTGACATTCTGGCATAGTAGCATTCCATTGTCCGTTGGACATACATATCAGTGATGAGCTGCCTGAGATTACATAGCCAAAATTACAGTTGAATTTCACGACATCTCCAAAATGGTGTTGAGCTTTACTGGTCAACAGTTTACCGTTCTCCGGGGCAGATATTGTGGGGCACATCACCGGAACACAAGACTTTTCAACTTGACGCGTATCACCATCGCGTGCTCCTGTCTCAGATGGTTCAATGTAATAGCCAGCTGTACCGTTTGAAGTGTACAATTGGAATCCTGTGTTGCAAGAACAGCTATAGCTTCCAGGCGAGTTGATGCACTTCTGATCACATCCACCATTATTTTTCACGCACTCATTGATGTCAACGCAATCCAGACGAGTACATCCCATAGCCTCTATGCGCAGACAGGGTGCACCTACGTAGTCCTGGATCTTGAATCGTACATATCGAGCTTCGATGGGTAGTGGAAGATTTAAGATAGACAACGTGGGCTCTAGTATTCTGAATTCAACAGCAGTTCCATCAGGATTGGCATAGTCTTTAAAAACGTCACTCAGGCTATCTGTATACTGAAGCCGAACTGCAGATGTGAACGCTACGTTTCCATCGAATCGTTGAACGGACATTGTACGGAAGCCTCTGATTATTGTTGGTGCTTTGAAATCAATGAGTACCCAATTTGATCCCGGTTCAACGGAGTTTCCACACCAGCCCACTGAATTCAATCGAACCATTCCAGAATCATATCCTTCTTCACTAATCGAGGTCAAAATACTTTCATCCGGAATCCCTCCGTTGGCTAAGCCTAAGTCACCAACCGGTCGACACTCCGTGGTTGGGGCGAATCCCTTTTTACATTGACAATAGAACGAGCCGGCAGTGTTCATACATTCGGTTGAAGCCAAGTCGCATTGGGTTGAAGTACATTCATTGATATCTGCAATAAAATAGTTTGAGTCCTGAGACTGAACAATATTACTGTAGAGTTTAATTACCTTCACATTTCGGTGGTTTCTCAAACTCTTGCCCCGGTCCGCACTTGATGATGTTACTACCAGTCAATTTGTATCCTTTGTAGCATTGTACACGTGCCTCATCGCCAAAGAAGTATTTCCTGGCGGGATCGACCACAAAACCGTTTGGAGTGTCTGGGAACGTGTGGCATCTCTTTCTTGTGCACTTCGGTACATCGCCACTCCATGTACCGTTCGACATACAAATGAGCACTGGCAATCCAGTCCGTTCGTAACCAGGATCGCATTCAAATTTCACAATCGTTCCGTAGCTTCTGCCACCTCCATTCAGCAAAGTTACGTTGGCATTGGGCACTTCTGCAAGTGGGGCACATTGTGATGCAAGACAAGATGGTTTCCGTTCCCAGTGTCCATCAGGCAAGCATGAAATCTTCTCAATGGGCGCTCCAGATGGGAATGCAAAGCCTGCATAGCATTGGTACATAGCCACTCCGCGGTACGTGACATTGGACGAACCGATCGAGAAACCGTTGTCGATTTGTGGAACTGGACCACAATATACCTCTGCAAAGAAATAGTTCGGTCGTAAATATTGCTCTTGGCAACGATTAATTTATTTCAATTGTGTTTACCTTGACATTTTGGTATGTAGTTCACACTCCACTTTCCACCTTTCATACACTCGGTTGTGATCTTATTCTTTCCAGTTGCAAACTCTTGGCCAATGGGACATGTGAAGGTTACGACCGTTCCAAAAGCAGTATCCCGACTTGAAGCCAATGCACCGATACCGGGTTTTAAGTCCGGGCAGTCTGCTGAGAATGTAGCTGACCATCTAAATTATGCAGAACAAATTTGTTAAGTTAGATTTTTTTAGAAGATACAACATTATAGAGCATACCCCACAGCGTTATGCAAAGCATCAGTAGCGAATTTAATAAGCATCTCTCCGGATGAAGCAGTCAGCGTAAGCTTCGGAGCAGTTGTTCCGGTGAATCCATTTCCAGAGTGAAGCCGCAGTCCTGAAGTTGATGAGCCATCAAAAACTTGCACCAAATCACTTTTATGAACTTCGAACTTGTCGAACTTCAGCGAAAGTGGTGATCCAAGTTTGTTACGAATGACGAAGAAGCATTCTTGATTGCTGGGATAATCTTCTAGACCAAAAGCTGGACTAGTAACAGTTCCGTTTGTTGCGACGATTGTTGCTTTGCAGCCTTGAGCATAGCGGATGCTGAAACCTTTGCCCGAATCTCCTAAGCTAGATTTGAAGTACAAATAAAGTTTGCTTCCGGTGGATATAACGACTTTATCATTTTCTTTTGCCGAGCCTGTCAGGCGAGCAATTGGTCTAGACATTGGACTATCACCGTCTCGAATGAGGATGTAGTCACGTCCTGCATTGATGTCTAAGTCTTGAACCTCAAGCGAAACTATTCTTCCAGGTTGGGCAGAAATGATATAGAGACATTCCAAGCCTCCTGGATACTGTCGTGGATATCCCGGGCTTGTGAGCACTTGTCCTTGATTTGTGGCCTGCAATTTGCCACCACAGGTTTTCGGTTCTGTTTTCCATGTAGCACGGAAACCTTTTCGTTCCACACTACCGTCTGATGTAAATTTGACGATCATGAAATTGGAAGCACTCACAAATGGACTGCTTGCGAGATCTTCCTTGCCAGATAGTGTGGCCAAAGATACAGACTTGTCTTCTGTCCTACCTCCAACTAAAATTTGCACGGTATCAAAAGTCTTTTCGGTGTCGAAGTCTTGGAACTGCAGAATAATATTGCTTCCTTGGGGACCTTCGAGCGTCCATTTGCACTTGCTCAATGCACCATATTTGTGTGGATAGTTTGGTGATTCGATAACATCACCACCAGATTGCATGTGATAGTGACAAGCATTGGGACAATCCAGTTCATCAGATCCATCACCGCAATCGTCGTTTCCGTCGCATTTGAACGCTTCGTTGATGCATAATCCGTTTGCACAATGCACGGAATTCTGCGGGCAAGCCGATGCCTTGCACATAAATGGCAGTAAGCTCTCGCATGTGTCCAACTCCCAGGCCTGCCTGGTTTGCATCACTGAAACTGCCACACATTCTCCAGCTTTCGGGTCGGGCTGATCAAGAGACCAGAATCCAGAGTATTGTGAAACTAAGGTACCAGCTGCCGATTCCAATGTATTCGTTCTGAGGTCATCGAGTGAAGTTAAGCCCAACCAGTACCGGTCAGCACCTCGCCTACTCGGATCGTTAGTCCTGGCTATCGAGAGCGTTATATTATTTTCAGCATAAGAGTCTACTGCGACTAGGTCAGCGCCATATCTGCAAGGAAAATGAATTGAGGCTCATTAAAAGCATCAGGAATACATGTATTGGTGAAAAAACATATCTTATTATCGATTTAATTCATCTTGATATGTAGAAGATTGATCATTTTCACATCGGATTGTTCAGCAAATGGGTCAGATACTATCAATGGCTATGTATATTTCGAAAGCAACTGGGTTATTGTGAAACTGTTTTCACAAAGGATTGTGGGCTCATACGCACTACTCATGTTGGATACCGAGTGTGTAAGGTCAGAATTGTCTTGATTCGATGCATCGATCAAAACCCATGGGCTGGTAGTACAAGCACTCAATACCTAACAAACAGGCATTCAATGTCTTCAGCACTTTTCCTTCAGATTCTATTATTTTTGCTTTTTTTGTACACCGCCGCGTTCAATTCGAACCGCCATCGCCATGACTAACCAACATCCAAGCTCTCAACATCGTTGTTGAACAACAGGTTCCAGTGAGGTCGACTGGTAAATAACAAGCATAAGAAAGACAGTTAGTTTTCGCACGTATGTACGTACAGTATTAACAGACATAGTTTCCACCAGCATGCCAGTGCTTGGTTGTTCGAAGCATACAAAATTATGAAAGGTAAAGTCAATTCGTTGTTAAGGTTGCGTACTCTACGAACGCTACTACTATATGTATGTATGTCTTTGAGGTTTACTATCGCGGAAAACCACAGCACTGCGTTTCAATTTTCTTTTCGGCGTGAAAGCAAAATTGATGCTGGTTCAAATTTTAAAGCGGTAAGGTGCACGAAGTTCCATTTAATTGTAGGCAAATTTATAGTTGACTGGTGAAATTTCGCTAATTTGATTTATGGGTTAGGAGTGTGAATGCGTTGGTATTTAATAGATTTGATCTCTGGTGGCTTTTGAGTGAATCGTGAAATTGGAAGAAAATCGTGGTAAGTTAGCTCGATATAAAGTTATGTCCTAAATAAAATTTCATTGACATTCTCAGGAGAAATATAATTTTGTACTATTATTATTACTGTATGCAAATTGTTATGGTTGCTTCATACAATTAAATGCACATGTTTACTATTAAATTTCAAGTGGTAAAGGATACGGTCATTTGCTCCAAGGAATTACTAAATGTCTCATTATTTTCACTTTCCTTGATTTTATCAAACAGATCTCGATCCATTTTCGATCAAAGGCTAATTGTCACATTGGAGAGTGAGAACATATTTGTCCAAGCTATTTCAATAGGATGCAGCTTTTTCTACAATTTCTATAAAAATATAGTTCAATCTTTTCCAGATTTTTATTTTATTTAAAAAAGTATCCTGACTAGATATGAGTGTGATTTTATTCAAATAGCTGCCTTGTTTAGATTTGCAGCAGCTGATTTTGTCCACTGAATTTTGTAAAACATTTTCAATGGTCCAGCTTAAGTTGTTAAGTGTTAATATAATTTAGACTACTAACAGTTTCCTGCCGAAAATGACTCATTAAGACATTGTAAACAGTAATCATGTAATACAAAATGAAATAAACAGTGAGTTCCTTCACGTGTTTAACTCGCAGTATGGACTCGAGTTTCCTAAGTGATCCTTAGAATGTACCCTTTTCTGGGCAGTTTTCTCTTGATTTTTTTCCGCATCTGCTTGGGTTGTCTACGGCAGACATTTTTGAAGCATGAAGCGTCTAAAGCACAAATAGCTTCTTCTTTTTCTTTTGGATTCTTCTGTAGGCTTTATAAATTTCTTCGTAGCTTTACTGAATTTTATTTTGACCAGTACTCCCCCTCTTTTATTAGAGGCGGCTTTCAAAGGTAGCTTCTTTTCGTTTTCAGCTACTTAACCCATCTCTGCAAGTCAAAAACAATTGAAATATCGTTTGAATAAAACAGCTAGTTATCGCACACATATTTTTCTGAACCTATTTTATCTTATTAAAAAGTCTTAAATATACATTAAAATAGTAAAGAAGCAATCAATACAAAAAAGAATTGTCTATCTTTCTTCGCAGTTTAGCTACTTATATATACGCATCCTAGCTAATTATTTTTTTACACTCTACCTCCCAACAAATTTCAGTCAGATCCGAAAATCGACCACTTGAAGAAACGCTTAACGGCAACAGGAAATGGCGGACTGCGAAAATTTCGCGAAAACCAGATAAACTTTTGAATTTGTAATTTTCCTGACAAAATTGTAGTTCCATTGAAAGCTATTTTAAGCGAAACTGTGCTTGAATGGTTTCAGTGTGTTCGGGCCCAAGTAATTCTGTACTTGGTATTATTATCCAAGCCGAAGCTTTAGATAAGGAACTAAGCTATACAACATTTAAGGGCAGTCCGATTTTTTTAAACCCTAGATACATAACGTTCTTTGATATTCCTCACAGCATTACGTGAGGTCAATGTGACTCACGCATCATTTCTATCTGATGGTGCAACAATAATTTGATATTTTGGTTTAGTAAATGTTATTATACCTTAACATTAGTCTAACAAATGAAAAAAAAACTTTCAATTTGCATTATTTTTATTTTACTTCAAATTAAATAAATAAATAAATATATTTCTTTTTCTTTCAGTAAAACCCAAACAAGGACTAGTAACCAATTCAAGTTTTTAATAATCATAAAAATAAAGCCTGAGAACCAAAATATTAACACATCAGTCTCTAAACAGGAACTACATATATACAGTCTGAAAATGTCAACACTTTATGCTCCCCACAGACCGTTTTTTTTTAAATTTTTTGCACTTTGCCTGCGTCTTTCTTCTAAGTATCCACGGGCAAAAGCCACAGTATTTCCTTTAATTTGCAGCAAGTTTATCTTCACCTTGTAGCGAGTTCGCAGCAAGAGGACTCGGTAATATGGTTGAAATGTTTCCGCGCAATTTCTGACTCAGAGTAGGAGTTTCAAGCCTTTTTTCCATGCATAATTGTGCTAAGTCAGTGCTCAGTTGCTTCGTAAAAGCCTGTCTTTTAAGGGTTTTTCCTTTTTAGAAAGCAGTTTGTGGCAATAGATACCGTAGCTGTTGACAACAGCCATATTCAGCATTCCGTAGAATAATGTCATAGGCCATCATTTGTTTTTCTGCTGCATGACATCTGGGAACATATCTGGTGAAACGAATCAGCTCATCCTTTTGTTTGATTGTAGAATTCAATCATGTATGGATTTCCGGAGACATCATTTAGGACACCCTCCTCATCACAAGATGATAGTAGATTTATCAGCTTTGCAGGTATGGGCTTGCGAAATCATAGCCAGTCATTCCGACAGGTCTAGACCTAGTATTTTTTTTTTGCTCTTCCGGTGTTTCCCTTTTATTCAATCGAAGTTTTAAACAACAACGCTCCAGTAGTAAAGATTTAGCTTACATGTTCAAATTAAACGAAAACAATCGAAAAACAATTCGGGATTTTAAGTTCAAAATGCTAGTCATTTTGACTCACGATGTTACTATGTATATCTACGTACATATAATGCTTACCGATGACACACATGCAAAATTTGGGAGCTCTGGCTGAGCACTAAGTTGGTTCGGACAGGCGATGCGATACATAAAATGGTTGAAAAGAGACAGATGAATACGTCTCGCCAGTGAGTCGTTTTGAGTCAAGTTATGTATCTAGGGTTAAATAAATTTGGTTGTTGTCTTCGAGTAAAATATTTCAAAAATATCGAAAAATTCTAAGTAAATCCAATAAATAGTTTTCGAGGTATCCTACATTTACTGAATGGCTCCCTGAAGAACTAATTTTGAGCGCGTAAAGTTGGGAAATAAATGTGCTGATGGTAGCTCTTGAGGAGGTATACTGCGACGTAGACAACAGCAAATCTATAGCCTCCATATTGGTAGAAGAACAATTCTATTTATATACATGAATCTAGAGTAAAATGTTATATGATTTTTTCTCGGAACTATGTTTTCAAAGTTCATGACCACTGTAATTCAAAAGCCACACAAGGTATTGCAATTAAATTTATACAGCTCATTGAAAGCATAAAAAATTAGTGCCTGATTGAAGAATTTTCCTTTTTATTAAATTTTTTTTTATAAGGAATGAACTAGTGCTTTTTTCTATAAATCCCGTGAGTAAATTATCAGAAGTCACCATTTTTTTCTTTTGTTGTTTTTTTTTTTCAAAAAACAAGAAAAAAGCTTAAGTCAAGCACTAGATTAACTATTCAACTACTTATTTATTTCTTGTTTGATTGATTTTAAGTGAACCAGCAAATTATAATGATGGTCATCGCATAGTATGACTTGTGGGACGGGGTCCAACAATCTATGGCAACAGCTTGGTCCATAATAAACATTTTTCGGTAAATGTTTAGATAAGGTCCCCCACCCCGGAGGAGGTTGATTTGCGGTGGGTGTTATTTGAAGGGCTCTATAAAAATTTAACGGCGACCACCCAATAAAAGTTACAGCCCAGTAAACTTTACAAATTATCATAGAAAAAACCACAGAAACAACGCCGCAAACTTTCACACTCAGCTCCCTAGTCCGCTCAAAACCACGTGCTCGATAACGCTCATAGAGCATACGTACATCGGACACGTCGACGTTTGTTTTTTTTTTTCTTTTTTGTTAATAACACGGACGATATTTTCGGAGCACTTTAACATCAATTAATGTTCGACAATCAGGACACCTTACATGCTCATGAATTACACTGTACATACTAAATAAAAAATTGAATTGTATTGTGGACATTTCTTTCTACCGATTCCACCACCACCCTATCTAAACATTTACCCATTAAAAAAAAACATTTTTGAAAGAGAGTGAAAACATTATGTTATAATTTTGTATTATTTGTTTTACAAAGTGAATTAAATTAATGTCAGAAAAATATTTAAAATGCTCAATTTTTCATGCCCCTGACTACTCGTAACTCCTTAATCTTTTTATAGCGAGCTAACTATTGCTGAATGATAGATTTGAAGAAATTATTAAACGATACTTTCCAAGACTTGGCAAACTGGATGATACTTTTGAGGGGAGAAACTGCGCAAGGTGAAAATAAGCACTATACGAGATTAACCTATAACGCCAATTTAATTTCATAAATTGAAACGATCTATATGTCGCTTGTTTAAGCACGACGATACATCACATCTGATGAAACTTAGATTCACTACTACACGCTAGAGATGAAACAATAGTAAAAACAATGGATGGAAGGGGGCGGTGCAGCTCCGAGAAAAGCATAAAACTGTCCTGTCAAAACGATCAACGGGGAATATTATGCAGCACTTTTGGATACAAGCGGCCTCGCCTGACAAGGAAAAAATTGAGCTTCCATTTCGACATTGGTCCGCTCACAAGTCTTCATCTGCAAACGCAAAAATGAGCTGTTGCCGCACGCACCGTATTCACCAGACTTAGCCCTCAATGACTTTTTATTGTCCCTGAATTTGAAAAAATGCTTGTTGAAAAAAAGCATGTCAAATGCAGACGCGCTTGCTAAGACGAATGCCTATTTTACAGGACTGGAGAAATCGAATTTTACCGACGGTGTTAAAAATTTGGAATACCCTTGGACAAGGTGTATTGAGTTGAAAGTTGAAAAATAAAAAGAAATGTTTTTCCTTGTCTTTCTCATTACCTATAGAACAACTCTAGTATCTGTTCCTCTTTCTAATTCAATCTGTGCATTGTGCAATCAGTGGCTCAACTCTGATGGCTCTCAACATTTTTCATTGATCATAACAAGCTAGAGTTTGTTTTCTAATTTCTATACCATTTTCGAGTCAAATGCATAGATGTCCGGTACAAACTCATATTATTTTCGAGTTTAATTTATATTCTTTCAAATTAAATTCGTCAGTTTTTGGTATCGATTTATAAATTTTCGAATAAAATTCATAATTCTTTCGAGTCAAATTCATAATTTGTTTGAGTCAAATTTAAAACTTTTTCGAGTCAAATTAATAGTTTTTTCGAAACAGATTCATAATTTTTACACGCCATAATTTATGAATTTGAAGCGTAAAATATTAGCTTACCTAACGAGTATATGAATTTAACTCGAAAAAACGATGAATTAAACTTGCAACCATTGTGAGTTTGACTTGCAAAAATTATGAATTTGAAAATATATGAATAAAACTCGAAAATATTATAAATTAGTACCAAAAATCTATAAATTTAACGCGAAAATGGTATAGATGGTCTTTGTTGAAGCTTTTGTTATAATGAATTCAAAATTACATAAATGTTTGAAAAAATGAACATAGTCGAACTCAAAATTGATTTTCATTATGTCCAAAATAAAAAAATCTGTCGTTTTGACTTAAATTTTCCTAGAAATTATTGTTTTTTTTATAAATTTTATAGAAGCATTGCTTTCATGAAGAATATCTTGTCAAGAAAAGCTACTATCGAGAGGATTCCCAATTGTTTCATAGTCCCAACGAATACTATTTTCTGTAGAAATTTACATGCAGCATGCTTAATGAAATTCAACTTCAAAGAATGATCAGCAATGTCATTTTGGCAAGCCAGACAAAAAAGTCCAGGAATATCTAGCTAATTTGAAGATGGATTGGTCTCTGAGTAGAAGATCCATGTCAAATGCATGATAAATGGCCAATTCACGAAATATAACTGAAGCAAATGATTCCTAAACAAAGAAAATAAGAATGGGGGTGACCATAAATAAAGAGAACCCAGGCAAGAGAGCCTTCTATAATTTTCATCACCAAATGATGAATCGAAAGCAGTCCAGATTTTTACCGTACAATGTGGAAGTTCCCGTGGTTTCCGATATTTCGCTTAGTACGTAAATAAAATATCTTTCTTTATCTATTTACAGGATTAAGCCAATATATTTTCGGCAGTCATTTTTGACAGTACTTTGAATCATTTTATGTTTAAATTTGTCAATGAAATAGACATAAATGAAGAAACAGGCTGGGAACTTCTTAGAAGTCTTAATAATTCAACTTTTATTTCTTTCGCTAAATATAAACCAATAGTTTGAATTATTAACCAAAGTCATTAAATAATTAAATATTGTTGTTGTGTTGTATCTCTGCATTTATTTTTCGTTGTCTTTATATGATTGTCTACGAAATTACACCTTCTGTATCCATGAAAGTTAAAAAAAAAATATTTTACTCCCGTCAACGGCAATTCAAACCAGTCCCACTTTTTCTCATATGCATCAAACTATCTTGATCTAAATTTGCTCATCGTCTCTTCATTTCCCATCCACAGAATATACAGTCCCCCGAAAAACCGATTAGCATGCTTAACACGTGATCACCCAATTTTCGTAATCCCCTCACATATTATTGTCGACTTCATCAGTCACAAAGAGCTAAATTTAATATATGTAAATGTTTCCTACATACAGGTTACTAACCTCTTCAACGTACATATCTCGATATGATTCAAGTGATGGGGGCAATATGTATCTTGCTGAAGAATAAATATTTCAGAGCAAGACATGTTTGGTATGAAATAAAGTATGCTCATAGAAACGTAACTGAGCGTCAATTAAAGGGCTATTGACATATTCAAAAATATAATTGATGTTTTTTTTCTGAGTGAATGAATGAATGAAATTCACATGGGGATATTGAACGGATTGATGGAATTGACAGGATATTAATGTGGAAAATATTAATTGGAATCTTCGTATTGGGTGCTATCTTGTTCACAGTGCTCAGCATAGAGTTATGGCATAACATTTATTTTTTTGGTCTGATGCAATGATGGTACACAAAGATATTCTGTTAATTGCCTCTTTTCAGTGTGTCACGCGAATCAAGACCCTGTATCTGTACAAATGCCTACAATTTCCAATGAATATTTATAAGCATACATAGGCTGTTGTGAAAACTGGTTGGATTATGGAAACGTGTGCATGCATGCATTTGTGTCAAAAGTACATCGAAGAAAAGGCAGGTATAGCATTTATATATGTAAGTATAACTTGAATACCTACATATGTTGAAATTGTTATGAAATCGATTTGAAATTGAATTTGCCAAATGCAAAGATCTAGCGTTATATCAAATTCATCATCATGCTTTTGGTAGAGATCTTTGAAATCAAACAGTGGAAGAAAAATAAATGTGTTTTTAACCCCTTAGTATCTGTCTTTTTTTAGAAAACAAACTGAAAACTGATTTGTGAAGCAGAACAATATTTTCTGAATTTGCAAGTTGCATCAACTGGAGAAATATTCTGGAAAAACATAAATCATCATATTAAAAACAGTTTCCATTGTTCAATGTTTTTCCTAAACATGGACGACCTTTTACTTTTCCTGAATACGGTCACACGCTATTTCACAAATGCCGACCTGTTAGCATGTTGACCTTATTCAGGCATCTACTGGAAACATTTAACTTTTCCTCAAAGAACTCATCAGAAACAAACTTTCACTTCAATTTTTTCACTACAATCCACCACTACTAATGCCAACAAATTTCAAATTCTTCTGCGCAAAATGCAGATCATAATCGAAATTCGTAGCATTAGTCAAATGATTTCATTTTTTTTCGTAGGTACAACGAATCTGAGAATTGCTGAGTTGATTGAGGAAATGAAAGGAAATTGCGCTAACGACATCGACCGCGACACATCATTTCCGAAAGAATCTTTTGACACAAAAGCAGAAATGGAAAATAAGTACGTTCAAATGATCAAGCCATCATTGTCAACAGTCTTCCACACAGATCGAGATCCATGTATAAAGATTTAAAGCAGCACACAGCACGAAGAAATATGACTCGTTTATAGCTCTTTTTCCTTAATTCTCTGTACTATGTGCCCGTTTCACGGTGTCAACAATCTGTGAAGCTATTTACTACTTTCAAGAACACTTATTGCGACTGAAAGCGCTCTATGACCTGCAAAACGATGATGCTAATATATCTCATCAATGTCAGACGCAGAGAAGTATTAAAATAAAAAATGAGAAGATCTTTTCGGAGAAGCAAGCCAGTTATGATGACCCCCGGCCAGCTCGTACCGTTGTGGTGTGCCAAGTTCTTTTTCGTGCTGCTCCACCTCGATTTTCGTGAATTCCATACACAACGATACATTTACGTGTGGCGTTTATGGCACAAAACGTATGGAGCTCTAAACAGGTAAGAGTTAAGGTATGCACAAGACACCTGTTAAACGAAAAATGACCCGTCGAATTCCATTCGATTGACTGAATGAAACGACACCACGGTGAAATCGAGACCATTGCTCCAAGAACTGGGACAGTCCGGTAGATGTTTGAACGAAACGAATAATAATTATTTTTTATTTGTACACTCTATAATCGAATGAAGATGATCCGAAAATGCATTCCGAGAATGCGAGTTGTTTGTTGGTTCTAATTTTTTTTTGTAACTGAACTGTTTGTATATTTGAATAAGATGTTAGTTAAATGTTGGCGATTTTGTGTGGCCTAGTTTGGATGGTTTACATTAATTGATAGAATATCGGCTTTTGGAGACTGATTCTATATTTCATTTAGTTTGTAGGATTTTGTGGTATTATAAGTCAATGTTGTTTAGTGGTTCAAAAAACTGACACTAAGTTCTTTAATATCTCATATTGCTCTTTACGATAGTTTGCAACAATGGTAGGCCTAAAATCGTAACTAGAACACTTTAAAGATAAGGAGTAGTTTACTAGAGAGTACTGCAACTTTTTAAGTAATTTAAATTGTAAATTTAAATTATTTGTTGTTATTATTTGAAAACCCATATTTTTCTTTCCTTATTATTTATACGAGCACTTGAGGGCTGGAATTATCAACTCACGAAGTTTAAATCATCAATTGATCTCTCGATGAGTGTATGAGTGAAAATGTCACCAAAATAGCTGCTAAATGGACCCAACTCTAAAATAATATGCCAGTCTAGATCAAAATTAGATCAAAAGTTTGAATATTAGCCCACAGAAAATATTATTTGAAACGCAGCTTTATAGCAGGTAGCCAACAGTTGCGGCATCATTAAAATAAGAAAATTAAACTTCCACATCAAAATCCATTTTTCTTCGTTACCATAAGATAGATCAAAAACTTTTTTCAAAACAAAAACAATTGACACAATCGCTGTTTGCCGAACAAACCGAATAAGCCTACGAGTAATTCTTTCAGCGCCATTACAATTCGTTTAGTGGCTTGTTGTATCGAACGCTATTTAGCCATTCTTGTTTTTTTACTGATTTTCGAAGAATATATATATATATATATATATATATATATATATATATATATATATATATATATATATATATATATATATATATATATATATATATATATATATATATATATATATATATATATATATATATATATATATATATATATATATATATATATATATATATATATATATATATATATATATATATATATATATATATATATATATATATATATATATATATATATATATATATATATATATATATATATATATATATATATATATATATATATAGTAAAGCAATCCCACGACAACCCTTGTACGGGTCTAGGGGTTGAAGCTGGTAGAGAGCTTCATTACAATTTTTTTAATCATTGTGAATACGAGTGTGGAGTGATTAGTTCCACGACTCACTTTACCCCTGATTTAAATCAGGTACCTAATCAGAGCTAGGTGAACTCAAAGCTTGGTGCGCGGACCCTCGTCCGAACCTGGATTCGAACCAGGGACCTCACACGCAAGAAGCCAGTGTTCTACCCACTAGGCTACTCAATATATATATATATATATATATATATATATATATATATATATATATATATATATATATATATATATATATATATATATATATATCTATATATATATATATATATATATATATATATATATATCTATATATATATATATATATATATATATATATATCTATATATATATATATATATATATATATATATATATATCAGCAAAATGATTAAGGGAGATAATCTCTGGAGTGGCTGATCCGATTGAAGTAAAACGTTCGGAGAACATAGATGTATACAACAGGTAGGTCCATGATTTGTTGGAATTCAGATATTTTTAATCCTTTGGTGGCGGCGGGCATTTTCGTGAATTTTCAGGTACCCTTATATTTCTATGGAGAGTACATTTTTTCTAAAATTAAATATTGGAAATGAAAACTTACTATGTTTTATGTTTGTATATGATAAAAGAATAGAAATTTTTAGCCTTGTGTGGGCACTAAGTACCTAAAAGTAGGCAAGGATTTATTTTCAAAATTCGATTTGTTATAACTTCTAACGAAAACAATGGATCACCGTCAAATTTGCACAAAAGACTTAGCTCAAAAGACAAAAGACTTAGCACACATGGACTTTCAAGATTGTGCGGACAACCCTGTAGCTGTAGCAGGCTCCTTCAAATCACCGACCCTCCTGAAAAAATTTTGAAAATAAATTCAAATTATTGATAAATTTTTAATTTTGTCCAACAAGTCAAATAAAAATTTTCGAAATTCCGCATGATCAAATGATCTCTATTTTCAGCACTCGAATCTTCTGTTGACGAGAACTGAAGACCGGATAATGCGACGAACATGAAATTTACAGAACATGTTGGTATTAGCTAGGACCAGATTTGACGGTAGTTATTTTGAAATACGGGCAGCGATGTGGTAGTGGTGCCATTTTAAAATATAACGAGAGAAAAAAACTTTACTTTAAGACAGATTTGATGGAAATTTGATTCAAAAATTGGTAAAGGGTTGCCAGCTATGACAATTTTCGTCTCCTAAATATTGTAAATTTGCTCACGAAAATAAAGGTTTTTTCCCTATAGCTTCCGATACAGTAACAAAATCAAAACGAAACTCATGTGACAAGTGGACCTTGCTGCATTTCTAATTCTGTATGAATTTAGTTGAAAAAGCATGAAGGCCTGTCAGCTATGATGGATTTCATAATTTATTAACTTTCTTTATCGTGCGATGTTATCATAAAATTTCCAAGTGGGAATGACCCTGCAATGACAATTAACAACAAATATTTAGTTTTCGAAAATTTAAAAAGTTTTGAGGGTGGTAGCCCTAAAATTCTATTCACTCCTATTACTTTCAGCGCAGTCATTCAATCGGAACGAGGGTTGGTTTAACACCCAGGGAACCCAGGGTTGGTTTAACACAATGTGAAGCAGCTATGATGCCAACACATGATTGTCAGCACCAGACAATTTCGTAAATATTGCACCAATAGATGCTTTCATTTTGTATGCATAAGCAAAGCATTTACAATAAAATAAGCAACCGATGCTTACATTTTCTGAGTTTTGGCAATTTTTCGGATGGCAGCCCCAGACATAGATTAATCGCTGAAATTTTCGATGATATCCTTGGATGAAAACGAAATTCAAAAGATAGGTTGATTAAGCACGAGCATGTTATGGTACACTTATTGCTGCTGATATGATAATACAAAAAAGTGTATTACGTCTTCATACATTTTTGAGTCACTCAAAAATAATTTCTTCGAAAATTGGTTTTCTAGCGGTTCTGATATTCTAGATTTTTTCTGGCGACAACTTCGAGATGGAGAAAGTTTAAAGTCATAGTTCATTAATTATGAAAAAAAGTGTAGGAGCCGATGGTATTCCAAAAGTATTGCTCGAAAATCCTCCGAAATATACCATTCCTTATGCTGTGCTATGCTACAGATGAGTGAAGGTACACAAAAAAAAATAATTCAACTAACTTATGCCGTTCCAAAAGTTTCAAGAAATGTCAATTTAACTCAGAAAATTTTATAAATCTACAAGTAACGGACGCAGAAAAATCAGCATTGTGGGGCATTACAATATCCAAATAATACTTAGCTTCCCACTTAATAATCCCACTAGTGAATGTTTACAGCTCCTGCTTCGATTTATAAAACATAAAGCAAAGTAACAACGAAAGAATAAGAAAAGAAACCTTCTCAATAAAATGATGTCTAGCTTCATTTTCAAGCGCCTTCGACTCCTTAAACTGAGAATCATTCTCATGATTTTCAATAACACCCTGGCCAATGGCGATGTTTTCGACTGTTGTAAGAAAAAAAAATTAATCCTTTTCATAAGACGGATAAATATATACTAAAGTATCTGATATATCCACCCAATCTGTCTTCTTCTAAGCCTGGTAAAATGTTTTGAGAAAATTTGTATGGACATATTTTTTAGCTGTTGTGAGTTCGACAACGAACAGTTCTATCTTGAAATCAATGGAACTAATGATGACTTAGGAGTGTTCCAATGTTCTTTCTTTAAAACCATAACATAGAAAACAATTTTTAGAAAGTACGGGCTTCACTATTGAAAAGAGTTTATCTCAAAGATTTTAGACTTCTGGATTTGGACTTCCGGAAAGAGTAAGTTTTTCAATATGAAAATGACATCATTTACTTTATAAGTCAAAATTCGTTCAGAGTTGGGAGAAGCCCGTACAAATACTTGGTCAAACTGAGCCTGTACTCTGATCAATGAGATAGTGATTATAGTGAAATAGCAGGCTACAACCATCCAACTGCTTTTTACAAATAGCAATAGCATCCTGCTATTTACAATTCTACTATTTTCCACAAATGCTACTTAGATAACAGAATAGCAAATAGTAGACATCGAGTAACGGCAGCAAATAGCAACATGCATAAGAAAACACATCACAGAGTACCTACTGCTGTTTTATCTTCATGGTATTGACCGTGTTAGTTTTATCATTTGTTTGTATGAATATTTGCTGACTTGTGTGCCGTTTCCTGCACACAAGCTCTTCGCATATAAACCGTTCTGCTGACTAAGCGATATGGCTCCATTCCACACATATCATACATGTGAAAGGCTAGAAACCTTCGTGCCGTTTTCAAATTGCAATCGAAAGCTACCTAAAGCAGTGAAACCAACGAACTGGTAGCTAAATAACACAGGATTTAGAAATAGGAGCGAGATCTTAGCCTATTTCTAGTAGATTAAAAGTAAAAACGTCGCAATATAATAAAAATATTGTCTTTTGAATTACAGACTGTTATTTTTTAGCTGATATTTGAAGCTGTTTTTTAGGAATAGCAATAGCGGTTGCTATTTGAAAATAGCAGATATTCCATCGCTATACATCCAAAAAAATACTTCTACTTTTTGAGGGAAACTGAACACATTATCAAAGAAAATTCGTAAAGATTCTGCGCGAAAGAAATGTTTACTCAGTCGAAAAAAAGGAATTTATTCATTTCAAAGAACTAATATTGAACTTGCCCTGAGTAAAATTTGGTATAGTTTTAATGCTGCCATAAATCTGGCATCAATCGGCTTTCGTACGATCACCGAAGTTAAGCAGTGTTGGGCGCGGTTATTACTTAGATGGGAGACCGCTGGAGAGCATCGCATGTTGTAGGCACGCAAAAGCCCTCCCTTCTTTCATTTAAACTTACTTTGAATAGAGTGAAAAAAAAAATAATAGAAAAATGTTTTCGATACACAGATATAAAGAGAATGGATTAGAAATCGGCCGAGAGAAATGTGCTAATTTTCGACTTTTTGCTTACTGGTGTGAGAATGAGGTACTGGTGTGTGCCCTACACAGATCACATGGTAACGCTCATGAAAAAGCTACGAGAGATCGCCATTTTGAACATCGTTTGACATTTCTTTCTCCGAACCGACGAGTGGAGATTAAAGTGCTTTTTGTGAATGAAATTTATTATGATTTCACACAAAAACAAAACAAAATTGATGAAACATTTTCAAATTTTATTTGACAAATGTTGATTGAAAGTCAATGTTTTCAGTCCCCGACACAAATCAAACTGACATTGACGTTTCATTCCGTGTTGCCCGTTGCACGCTTTTACACCGATCTGGTGTTCACAGCATTAAGACAAAACATTAAGGCTTTTCGGTTGTGAGCGCGGTAGAAAGGGGCGCACTGAGCGGAATTTTTGTGAGAGAGCAATGTTTTGCGTGTATTAAAAAAGGGACACTCACGTATGGGTACACAGATAGCCATTTCGTATTCATATTCTTTCATATCTGTGGTTTGACCTCAGATAAATATTGAACTTACAATAAGTAATTTTCTTTTTTTTGACATTGCCGAAACTCAGGGGATTACCTTTTTGAAGCGAATGCTTAACTATAGCGGAAAGGAGACACATATGGGAGAAGCTGATACCAATTATTCCATTATTCTTTTTATTAAGTGCCACATTTTTTTCTTATTTTCTGAAGCGCTAGTGTTATTTATGCCTCGTCACCGCTTTAAGCTGTAATGTGACATTTAATTAATGGAGCGCTGGTATTATGCCCAGTCACCTGCTGTTAAGGCAACTCAAGACGAACCATGATCCCAGCAGGATTCAAACCTTGAGCTGTAGATCGCTGCTTTGGACTGGCGCGTTAGCAAGCTACGCTATCAACATATCATTTTTTTCAAGGAAAAGTTGGCAGAAGTAACAAAAACTATTCATTTTTCGTCGATGTCGATGTTGAAACATGTAAAAACTTGTTCGCGTTTTAGACATAATTTACTAAATTCGTAGACATAATTTACTAAATTGTAGGAATTACTTACTTGAAATAAGTTAATGTAAAAATAGCATTCCGTTGAATGTCAGAAACTTTTACACGATATTTATACAAATTGCTGACATCGAATAAAAGTTTATTTGATTCACATTATCTCGTAAACATGTAAATATATATAAAACATATTTTTCTTAGAATAATGAGACGTCAGACCATACTCATTGAATATTTTGAAACATTTCTAAATACAGCTGAAAATGGGTTGTTGGAGAGTGAGTTCAAAAACTACTCGCAATAACGAACAAAAACATACTGTAACGTTTGAAAATTGAAAGATATTTTCAAACATATACCTTGGTGTAGACTTTCATAAATTTTTGATAAATTTTTACATTGAATGCAAAGTGAAAATAGTCACATACGAATTACTTGCAGTAAGTATCTAATCGCTAAAACGATTGGATTGACCATTAAATCAAACACCATTCGCAATGAGGCTCTAATCCACTAAATTGAACCTTATTCGCAATGTACCTATAACTATACTTTGTACCTTATATCTTATACCTTGTTGTACCTATACTTTCTTGAAAAAAGAGGTTGGTCCTCTTATAAGAGCTCAAGAGCTCATCAAGGACTCGATTTAGACGAAAGGGAACTGGTCGAAAACTGATTTATGGTGGTATATATTATTCTATATGGACTTGCATTATAGGCCGGACGTTGGACCTTCTTATTCCGAGAGAGGTGCAAATAGGACTGGCATTCTGCCAGCAATTGTGTCTGTGTCTGCATCTAATTTGCTACTGGTGGTTTCTTCTTACCATGAAACAACGCTACTGGTTGGTAAATCTTTCAACTATGGTAATAATGGTGAACACTTCCTTAAAACTGAATTTTGAAGCTGACATGCAGATTTTACAGACAAACAATTAGGTTTCTAAGCTTCTAAAGTTTTATCTGAAAAAAACAGGCTCATTTTCTAAGCTTCTGCCAAAAATATGGTCTCCAAATCACCAAAGTCGAAGTGCATAAAAAGATATTTCGATTAAAACTACTCAATAATTAATGGCGTCTCTTAACTTAACTTGAAAAATGAAATTAAAACTGGAATTATATATTTTCTGAGACACTACATTATACCTTGTCTTCAATATGCATTTTTCACCGCCTATCCTACAAATGACCTCTTAAGCAAATGGTATCATTTGGAAAAAACTCAGTACTGAAGCAAATGTAGAAAGTTTCTATACCCATGACCATAATCTCGAGGTCACTTATCTTCTGACCTGAACATTTATCGAAAGCACTCGCCACATGCATCTATCAGGTCAGTTTTTTCATATGTTTTATAATTTACCTAGTTTTATGTTGTGCGAAAAACACAATGACAATACAAAAACAACAACAAAGCTATGTTGGGGGGAAAAAAATGTTGCAGGAAAATTTTGAAATCAACATAATTGTCCCCCTTATGTAGGTACTTCTTTATTACAAAGGAATAATATTGCGACCGTCAAACAAGCAATTACAAAATGAAATCTTATTCTTATTTTCTTTTTGCATAACTTGTCCTATTATTATAACGGTGTCGTTGCGGTTTTTCATTATAGTCTAGAGTACGTCAACAGTGAGATGAAGTACGTCAAGTCAATAGTGTAACTAGAAGTTTACCTATACGACAAATTCTTCAGTAGCATAGTACATACGGTTTGTCTACAGCATAAACTATAAGGTATAGAGCAGACCATTATCATATGATCAACCTGCATTGCACTGGTATGCAAAGCAATACAGCCAACAACGGAATTATTACTAGCGTCCAAGCATAGCTTCGACTTTATAGGCTAGTTAGCTGTTGTAGGCATGCTGGTCTGAGAGTATGATCATGCCACATAAAGCAATAAGCTCATTCTTCGTACAAACATTCCTTTGAATCATTTGACTGAAATCTTTTTCTTGCGTTCTTGCTCTTGTTGCCGCCGGTTTTTATTGCTTCGTATGAAGGCATTTACAAGCGGCACTAAGATTTGCAATGCTCCATTGTACAGAAGAGTATCATTTTCGATCGAGGCCAATTTGCATGCTCGTAATTGCTCAGTATCTTGATAATAATTGCTCGAAACCTGTATTTGTTGTAGAGTTAGTTGCCTTTGAGCAGCTCCGTTTCTATGTAGAATGGAAAGTGGAACACTCTACAGCTACTACTGTTTGAACCTGCTTACTGCTCTTGCTTGCTGCCCGTGCACTAACTTACCAAACATACTGTACAACGCTATGTAATAGATAGGAACATGTTATGTTGCTCTGTTTCAACAATGTATACATACATAACAGGTTAAACAGTTTTATTAGACAGAACGCACATGGAAGATAAATCGGATACGATGATTTGATGCAGGAAGTTTCGATTTAGAATGATGATATGCAAAATTGTGATTAATACATATTTCGAACTAATTCATCTTGTTGAAATGTCGATTTTCTAGATAATTATGAAATGGAAACGTGAAATGATACAAGTTGTTAACAAATTAGATGGCTAATAGAATGTATTTGTTCGAAGAGGATGTTAAAAGCAACAGTTATAATCGTGAACTGTTAGTGAACTAGATTAGATAGATCGAAATGCAGATATGGAGATTTTATACTTGTTGCCAGCTGTAATACAAATCCATTTCATCATAAGTTGAGATGTTGAATTTGCAGGTGTATCGACACATAATTAGTTGACCATGTATCGTATCATGTTGTAACCATCAGTTAAAGCATGAAGTTATTTCTAAGATAGAGATCAATCAAACGCAGTTTCTTCTTCGTTAGTCAGAGGTTGTGAGAAAAATTACTGGAGTGTCTTTTCCACAGCAGTTAAGGCCTTTTGCAAATCAAATTCAACATTTTCTATTTTAATCGTTTCCATTTCAATTGAATTCGTTTTTACTTCGAATGCAAATATCAGTAAATGTAATAATTTAACACTAAAGTCTTTGTAGAGTCTAGGGGCTGAAATTGATCGCGAGTTGGTTCATACAAAAACATACGACCTCATTCAGAGATAAGCGTATGGCTGTGTAATAACAAGTTTCAAGATTCGGTTCAACTCTGATTTGACTCAAGACTCTTTGAATTTGCTGGGATAATTCAAAGTCTGGTGTGGCTTATATAACACATCGTGGCTTATTTTAAAAAAGGACACTTGCCTCAATTCATATAAGATTCTTTGAGATTTGAAGTCGGCTGATTTCCACTTTTGTCGTAAATTTGGTCTATGGACGTTGGAACAGCTTCAAAATGATTCTGCTTTTTACACCGAAAAATTGTGTTTAGCAACGAATCTCATTTTTGTCCAAACGGATAAGTCAACAAGCGAAATTATCATACTTAGGCTTATGAGCAGCCAGAAACAATTCAGGAGCTAATAATGCATCCGGAAAAATGCATTCTTTGCTATGGTTTATGCCTTCATCGGATCTTATTTTTTTCAAAGAAGAAGGTTTGCATGTACCCATCGATTGCGCATCTATGAATTTTTATTGCTAAAAATCTGAGATATTCTTTTAACTGACTCAAGCTTTCAACAAGATGGTGCAGGTTCCACACAGCAAACAATGCCATCGATTTATTGAAAGAACATTTTGATGA
The DNA here is from genome assembly GCA_947369275.1 of Nemotelus nigrinus. NCBI lineage: Eukaryota > Metazoa > Arthropoda > Insecta > Diptera > Stratiomyidae > Nemotelus > Nemotelus nigrinus. The sequence goes on along the minus strand of OX376375.1, from coordinate 71,025,948 downwards.
CAACATACTCTCAAGAAATAGACCCGCAATTTAGCCTTCGACATCTTGTGATTTAACACCGTTGGATTTCTTTTTGTGAGGGTATGTGAAATCACTTGTTTACGTAAGTAAACCACAATCGATTGATTTATTAGAAGCAAATATAACACACTTTATAAACGGAATACCAGCCGATACGCTGAAAACAGTGCTCAAAAAGCTAGGTTGTAGAGTTGACTAGAAAAGAAACAAGGTGTGGTGACAGTATTTCGGTTTGTACAACAAGAACTGATAGATTGAAAATAGATCTTATTTACCAGGCTATATCATTCTACAATATGTTGCCAAATACGATAAATAATTCAGTCTACATCATAAAGCTTAAAGAAAACTTAAAATTGTGCATAAATAAATTAAAAGCAATGCACTATGACAAAATGCCAGACCTTTTTCTACACTTTTCACTTGATGCACGTCACTGAAGACAATATTAAGACAGTACCATACCAGTACCATATTGAAAACGATTGTATAGTCCCTTAAACCAATACACCAGATGTCTGTGAATCACTAGAAAAAAAATTCAGAGGGAAAAAATGATGCAAACGGACCGTGCATCCTGGTTAAGTGATGGAGAGAGTAGAAGGAAGGAGGAAAAATAATTATGATTGAATTTTCGTTGGATTGATCGCTCTTTTCAGATGATGGAGAATGAAATTTTTCAGTCAAATACTCAAGTAATTTCATACTTGTACTAGAAAAAAAAAATTGTCAATCGTAGAATACAACTTCAGAACAAATTTTCGAAAATGTTTTTTACACTACACGTAATTTAAGATTTAGTCATTCAAGATTTTTAGTTTATTGCTTACCTTCGGCAGAGTTCAGCTGCTTTCTCCCACGAATGTTTTATACTAAAATATTTATAACAGTTAAGTCCTCTTAGCTCCCAACCTGAAAATAATCAAGAAAAAGTGAATTTATTAATCTCAACTATTTGACGTTAAACTTCGATCAGAATAAATGTAATTTGATTGAAATTTTAGTTTGAATTAACCCTCAACAAGTTTCAATTTATTATATTTATTCTATTTAATAATTTACTATATAATTATATAATTATTATAATTATTTAATAATATCCATAAGAATATTGTAAAAGAAAGTAATTATTATAATTTCCGTTAGAAAGGAAAATGATCCTAAACTCTCCAAATTCTTGCTTATCACATTTATTTAGTGAAAATTTCATTTTATTTAATTAAGTATATTTTGCTCGGAAGTCTGTTATTTAAAACATTTCATCTTTGAAAATTCAATTTTGAAAGCCAACATTTTAGCATTTTTCTCCATACCCTCAATAGTTTTTCTTTCCTCAAGGATAAAAGGGCTACTTACGAAAAAAAATTAATTTTTTCTATATGATCGGTTTTTTAGTTGTATTTTGAAAATTTTTCCAAATAATCTTGACACTGCAACCTACAACGCTAAAAGCAAGTATTTTTGCGTTTTGATTAAAGATTTGTCATGAAACGAAAACCATAAAAAAATGTTGCAACTATAGAAGGGAAGATGTTGGAAACGTGAAGCAAGTAATAAAATTCGGTGAAGTTTTGGATAATTCAATTCAATATAGTTTACATGAAGCCAAAAGGGTTAAATTATAAGCTTACTGAGTCATAACGCTAACCACTTTATACTCACATCAAATAATTATAAATTAAGGTATCTACTTGCTTCACTTTAATTCTAAAATGGCTTCAGATGAGAAAGTGCTATCTCCCGAGAAGTGAATATTATGAACTATACGGTCATAAAAGGAATGACAATGACAGTTTATACCAAAATTATGGTAAATTCGTAAGGTTATATTATTATTATTAATTATTATGGTAAATTTGTAGTCACAAAAAGAGAAATTGGGAGCAAAAATTATACATATATGAGGGCAGTTCCGATTAATTTTACCTGTTTGTCTGACAGCTAAACATGTGTTTATTGGCACTAAATTAGTCTGGCATAATTTGCTCATCGGTACTAAATTTATGTCAAATCTGGTCCACGTTAAGGCCAACTTATTGTGAGAGTTTCGCTTCGATTCAACGACTGTATTAGACGTTATAAGCAAGAAAAGACTATGAAGGTTACAATACTTATAACAAAATATTTTTAGCATCTCTTCATACAAAAATGATCAGAATGCCGTGGGCTGACAACTTTTTAGCAATGCTACAACCAAAAACTGATCGAACTTGCTTCATTTTTAAATCAAATCTCTCAGCGAATTTCGTTTCAATTCGATGGCTGCATCGGAAGATGCTAGTAATTGGAAGTCATAGGGCTGGAAATATTCACCTCGTCCCCACAAAAATATCAGGATTTATAAAATTAAAACAAAATTTGTTTATGCTCACTGCAACGTGATTACAACTTGAAAGCTTGTTGATAGTATCATCTCTTTGCAAAACTAAGTAGCCAAATATTTGACAAATTAAGCTTACGTTAAGATGAATCTCGTTTTAATCAAATGACTGTATCGAAAATAATGGGGAAAGATAGTGTTTTTTTATTGACGATATTTCAAGAAGGCACCACAGCCACAAGGGTGTCTGTATTATTCATTAAACTACTATCAAATTTATTCTTACTTAAGGTCTATACACTCTATGAGTTTCAATTGGATCTGATGTCTCGGACAAATGTTCGGGCGCAAACAAATTGTGGGTGAAGGGCTGCCGTTCTTGTGCAAAGATTTATTTCAAAAGCTTCAGACTTCTAAATTTCCCTAAAATGCTTACAAATATATTTTAAGCAGTTGTTTTTCCTTGTTTTTTTTTCTTTCTCTTTCAAACCTTTTTCTTGAAAATTTAACTTTTTTTTTATTTTTTTAACTTATTTTGTTAGTAACTATTTACCAAAACTAAGAAAAACAATAAGAAACTGAAAAATAATTCTGTCTGACTATCTAATATTTTCTCTGGAAAAAATAAATAAAAACACTGATGGTTGAATTGCCAACAAACATTTAATAAAAATTGTGTCAAGTACGTCCACAGGAACCCACACTGGGCGCTAATTTTCCAGTATATATTCAAGCGATATGTAGTAAAAAACCGCTATGTTCTTGAATCGAAAATAGTCTTGCAGCAATAAGAGTATGTCTGTTGAAATGATAAAACAATTTATATAAATAAAAATATCCAATACTATGAATTCAACCCACTGAATCGTTTGAATTTTGAAAAACAAAAAAAATGAAAATTTTCGAAGGGACTCGATGATATAAAAAATAATTTTCACGTCGTTGATGTAATTACAGAATCGCTCACATGCTCATCACAAATCACATATATCTAGTTTTGGTAAAAATTAATACGTCCTGGAATTTCGTTATGATTCGAAGTTTCTGTTAAAAGTTATCAAAGCCTGAAGTTTGAAAAAAAAAAATCTGAAAGATTCCCAAATAAGTATTATCAAAAGACAAAGATATCTTCATCAGTATCCAAATTTCACCCAATCCTAGTATGTATATGCATCAATACTTACTGAAAATTTAAGAGATTTGAATCTTATCACTTTGGAAATGAAGAAGAAGCAAAAAGAAGTGCTCCATTTTTAAGAAATTATTCGAAACACGCTAACAGAAAAAATATTTCTGCAGACTGTGTGAAAAATATAATCCGAAAAACAAGATATCATGGGAGGTTCAGATAGATTCGAATACTTCCAAAAGCAGTTTGGGCTTTTTGCTTTGAGAGACGTACATAATCGATCCGACTTTGAAAGCCTAGAGTTCTACGCACACAATTTTTGTCTTCTAAATCTTAAGACAGTATCTTCAAGGAGTACGGCATTATGGTCATGCTCCGTTTTTGATGCTATAGTCGTTGAAGCTTTGTCCAATAAGATCATTTTCAACAATTCCGAGAGACAAGCTAGACATACAAGTTTTCTTATTATTAACATCATTCTGAGTATGGAGACAAAGAGTGAACTAAGAGATGCTGCAAAATATTTAAACATTCTTCTTCGTCAGTTTCTAAGTTCCAAATTGGACTGACCTTTTCAAAGTTATACTATTTAAGGATAGTTCCAGAACGGAAAGGGACCCTTTCGTTCTCTAGATTTTGAATGATAGTATTCGGATCTTATAAGCAAGAGACTAAACTGTGAATCCATCCTCACTAGTTCTAATTTATCAGCCCTCAAATCTATAAATATGTGACAGCGCTACAAGCTAAATGCAAAATTCAAGATTGGTTTGGTTTTCAGATTGAATAAACGTAAAGCTAGATGAGATTACAAAAACTAGAGAAAAGTCAAAAAAGATTTTGGCACTATAGTTCGAAAACAATTATCTCTCATATATTTAGTACATATTTTATCAAAGTTTCTTTTCAATCGTAGCTACCATGCGAATTTCAAATATTTTAAATTATTCTCTCTCAATGGAAATTTGCAAATTGTGCGCAGATCATCAACTCATACGTCTCTTGAAAATCGAACTTTCACTTGTCAGCTTTTTGCACTCGTCTAACAATTAATTTCAGACATTTTCAAATATAATTGAAATGTTTAAAGTGCACAGCATCTGAATTTTAAATAATTTAATTCCAAAACCATGTTACTTTCATATCGTTATGTGTCGGACCACGCGCAACATACCGTTTGAATACATCATTTCCCGACTACTCTCGACGAAGAAAAGCGAAAAAGAAAAAATTTGTAAAATCTTGGAACTGAATCTACAGTAAGCATTAGATTTACTATTACAATGAGTAGCTAAGTCAGGGACCAAAGTGTGCGTGGCGAGCTGGTCGCATATTGCTAGACTATGCAATACATTATGATATCCTACCTTACCTACTACATATCTGATAATGACCTCGATGCTTAACTTGCCGTGTAATATGCGACGACCTAGAAACATTCAGTTTCGGTATTTTCGTTTGAACTGCTTAATACTAGTTTGACATTTGAAATAAAAACTAGGCACATCCATTGTGCAGCAAACAGGGAAAAGTATTCTCACAGAAACGAAAGAAACAGATAAATTGTTATTATTTTTTCCAGGTGAAAAGAAACATGAAAACAAACCTCCTAAGACTGAGTCAAACATTTTTGTTAGCGCCTTACTAATTCCATGCTGAGTCTACTAGTCTGGCCGATTTTAATGACCTTTCAAAATATCTTTTCCGTTTCGATGATGCAGATAAAATTTTTGGGTGATTCACACAGATACATGCCATACTTCGATGCAAGTAAAATTCCAACCACGGAGATAATATTTAAGTATAATTCAATTATTACTCTCATCGTAGACGAGTAGTTCACCTTTCATTGATTTATCTATGGTGAATTTTTGATTCGCTTCGACGAATGGTAGTTGTTTTTCTTAAGTGGTTTCTTCGTCATTATAATATTCGCGCGATAGATTTTTACAAATTACATTCGTACACGCAAAGCTCGTGAAATTATCTCGAACGTCCAAACATTTGTATGTACGAATGTATGTATGATGGATAAGAAAGTTTTTGCACGATACAGTTATTCGACAAGCGTGTTTATTTTATTTTATTCAATTTTCATTTAAAAAGCTATGTGCATACAAGCATGTGCGAAATGAGTTAATGGACTGATAAATGCAAAAACGTGTACTGGCGTCACCGTCAGTACTCAGCGAAGATGCTTGAAACGATATTGACTTGTAATATACATAAATAATTTCGATTTCACAGCACGTATAGATAGTGGCAACGATTTCGCAAGGAATGGGTACACTGAAGAACTACTGAGCTTGAAGGAAAAGTTTAATGAATTTGAAAGAATGTGTAGAGTTTCGTGAGAAATGGTAAAACGAAAGACATTGACTTTGCCAAGATTTTTACCAGTGTTTTCATGAATGTATGAAAAGAAGCAATTTTTTTTAGTTTTAACAACATGAGGGTCTTATCTCTTTACTTCATCATTTTGTATTATCAACTAGTCGTAATTTTTGTAGCCTTTATTCAGCCAATAGTGAAAAAAAAAAACAAAAATTTGTTTAAAAATGTCTTTGTGAAGGTCTTCAAGGATAAAACCTAAGATTTCAAAAATTAATTTACTTTCCTAGTAATAGAAAAGTTAATTTCAGTAATTAGGTACTGCCGCTGTTGCGAACAGAACTTCAACCCCGTGGTTCCTAAGAATCCTTCAAAACCCCAATCACCGCACAACGAAAGAAATAAGTAAAAAACCAAGAGGCTACTCATACGGTCCTTACCGTATGTTTCACAAACCGTATACTCCACAAACCGTATGTTTCACAAAACAGTCTTTTTTAAAATCAAATTTATATAAAATCAAATTCACCTACCATCTTTTGAATAAAAACCATCCAACTTTGCAAAGAATCAAAAGAACTTTGACTTCTTCAACTAATATTCGATTCTGTTAAATAACATCAATTTAACAGAATTCTATTCGTGTTTGCAAATAGCACACGAAATATGTAAAAGTTTGTTGTTACTTGTCACTTACTTTGAAATGTAAGTAGGTAGGTACTATGTACCAACTAACTAATTAGACACAAGTTGCACAACATGAATTAATGAGTAAGATACTTTGATATTTTGCGTGCTGTCGAGGTTACACAGAGTAGGTAGATATGAGTTACTTTTGCGTATATAGGAGGGCAAGATAGTGTTTCGAGTCTCGTGTTATGATTGTTTTTTGATGCAAACAAAAATTAAGGTCACTTTTCAGATTTACCTTTGTAATGATGATTGCAATGCCATGAGGATATATTGGGTATTCACTGTATTGACTATAGTATTGACTTATCAAACATTTCGAATTTTTGTTTGGACATGAATACACAGATATTTTCACACGGTAGTGTTTTAGTAGCTCTGCAAAATTTAAATTACAAGTTAACATTTCTTTCAAAACGATATAAGTATCGTAAATTGACTTTATAACTCGAAGTCTATTCATTTCGGTCATGGAATATTCGAAAGACCGAAAACGAAATTCAAAATTTCCTGAAATTTGCAGACATCAAGGTAATATATTACGCTGCCATCTTTGATTTTTGTGAAGTGATTGTATGATGATATTTGTGGAATACTCTTAGTTTTAGATAGAATTCACATTATTGATTATATATAATGATGCATACTATGCTAATTCGCAAATGCGCTGCAGTCGTGCCTCAATCAAAACTAGGCCGTGAAATCATGATGTTGATTTAAGTTTAAGTTAAATGTTAACAGTGCTAAGTAATTTTTAAACAATAAATAAACTATGAAGTCACAGGAAAAGGAAAAGTATAGGAGATAACCAATTTAAAAAAAAATAGTCATAAACAATTTTTTCGTCTGAAACACAATTCCTTAGACAAATTAACCTACAAGGCAATTACAAAGGCACAGTTAACAGGTGAACAGTAAACAGGTGAACAGTAAACTTTACTGGAAGTCGAAACAGAAATCAACTAATGAATTCAAAATCAGGTATTACTAAAGGTTAAAAAGTACTTCGACCAAAATTTAGATCATTATTATATCCTTTAGAATAAAAAAAATTGAAATCGCAACATGATTCCATGCGTTGTTTAAGGGGGTATTCTGGTCTAGAAATTTGATCAAATCGATTTTTTTCGTTTGCATATTTTCAAAGTTTAGACCTTTAAGAATAAGCTTTTAAAAGGATTTTCGGAAATTCGAATTATATTTGAAGTTACAGCTATTTTTGTGACACGCCAACTAACTGTCCGAAACGAGACCCCATGTTTTGAATGCGTTTTTCTCGGAACTACTTTTCTCGATAAGGCTGACATGATATCTCTAGTTGTAATGGACCGATTTACGTGAAATTTTGCACAAACCCTCTCAACATTATTAGTTTTGGTTTAAGGTAGGGATTTTTGAAAATTGTTTTTCCACTATTTATTAAAAATTCCATAAGTTGAAAAAATGAGACAAAAAAACACCATTTTGTGGAAAAAAAAAGTTTTTTAAAATCACCTACGTAAGACGAATTTGACCAAAAATGTATGTTTTAGACCACCAGAAAGGTTGGAATCATGTCAACCATGAGACAGTTTTTTTTTTGAGACTTCACTTCGCCGACCTGTATCTAAATCAATTTTTTTTTTTAATACATTTTTGTACTTTCAAAGTGTTAATAAAAGACTGGTAAAAAATATATATACCAAAAATGTTTAGTTTTTTTGTATTGCGTCCGTAAAAACACCTCAAAATCGAGCCTCTAGACCAGAATACTACCCTAAAGAAAAATTCCCAGCTAAAATTTTTGTGTTTCTGAATTTTATATTTAGCTGTTGCTTAAAATTAGGCTCTTCCAAAAGAAAGGACCTTGTTGGTCGTACAAAAGGTGAATATTCGGCTAAACTCGACTACTTGCCGTTAGACAATTTTACCGATTGATATTTTTTTGTACGTTTTTGCTAGAAAGGCCCGTTTCACTTGCACGAGGTTCCATTCGGTTCGGTTCGGTTTATTTTCTGTTCGTTTTCGGTCGCTGCCAAAAAGTGTGAAACGGTGTTTCTGTTTCTATTCGGTGCCTAATAGAAACCGTATAGCACTGAATACTTCCTGAGCATGAATAGGTTTCATCAGGTTTCTATAAGGTGCGTATTCGTGTCTAGGGAACAGAAAGCAATCAAGACGTTCACACACGCACGGTTTAGTTTCGGTTTTATTCTAGTTGAATCATTTGTATTTCTTTAAAATTGTAAAGCTATCAGTTTGGATATCTTTATTTAAAATATTTAGACGTTTTACCTAGTTATTTGAATCAGTTTTAGATAGTTTTATTATTACCTCTAATTTTTTGAAATTATCAGTCGTAGTTTTTCTGATAAAATGAGCGATTTATCAGATGGTGATGTGAATCCTCTGATTTGTTCAGGGCAATCTAAAGTTTTGCTGTGGCACAAAACTTGTGCAAAATATAATGATAAATTTAAGATGCAGGAAGCATGGAAAAACGATTGTGTGGAAACTTTTGAAGACTTTTATGAATTTGGCGTCACTACACAAAGTTGAGGAAGCAAACACAAAACCTAATATTCACCGTGTGAGAACCGTGTATGTGTGAAGGGGTTTCGCTAGGTTCAGTTAGTTTTCGGTTACAACCGAAAACGAACCGAACCGAATGGAACTTCGTACGTGTGAAACAAGCTTCATTCTTCAACTTTTGATCTTTGCTCGTCCTCTGGTGGTAAGAGGGGCAAAAATTTGAAGAATAACTAACAAAAAGGTAACGTAAAGGAAAAAATGTAAACGTACAAAAAATACAAAGGCAGCACATTGAAGATAAACAAACAAACAAAAAACACCCCAAAATCAAACACAGAGCCACAAAAACACAAAAAAAAAACACTATCGGCAAAATAGTCTGACGGCTAAAGCGGGCACGTTTTCGAGTTTTACCGAATATTCTTCTTCACTAAGAATTCCTTCAGATGTGCCTCAAGGGTCTTGCATGAGTCCATTGCTTTTTAACGAACTGAACTCTGAAGAACCCAATGATAGCGGCTATGTATATTCAACTTTTTGTCGATGCTACTTGTATCTGCGCTTCATAGAATACTTCTTATATTCGCATTGTTATTCGACTAAAAGGCCATTTTCTTGAAGAATATTATTTCAAATAGATATTTCAAATTAGTCCATCGAAATAATAAGCAATATACAGCAGCATGTTTTGAGGAAACATAAGTAAACAAACTAACCAGTTAGGAAACTAAAGTCGATCTATGAAGAAATCGAATGTTTAGATAATAGTATCCTGTCTACTTGAGACATGTCCTTGACAAAAAATTAGCCTACAAGGCTCGTATCAAAAGTTAACACTGCAACATTTCCAATCATCTTTACGCCCTATATTTACTAATGAGTAAGAAATTGAGTTATACACTATAAATAAATTTCTGGTATACTGTTAAATGTGCTATTATTCACGCAAAAACAGTTTCAGTTTCCCAAAAACACGTGCTTAAAAATAATGTTAGATAAACCCTATTATTCAATTAATTATCTCCATCTAATTGCGAAAATGCTCCAAACCTCTGAGCTCCAAACAGACTGCAAAAAAAACTTTCAAACCTTTTTTCTCAAATTTAATTAGACCATTCAAATACATCCAGACAAGATCTAGATTAGATAGAGTAAGTAATATTGTAACATCCATAAATGTTCTGGGCGGAAATTATCTAGTCACGCACGCACATACATACGAATAAGTGCATAGAAATTAATTTCAAAGTCACAATGCACGGGGCGAGCAAAACAACATTCCGTTCCTGTTTTTTCGAACTTCTATTTAGTTTCTATTAGCGGATGGAGTTGAAATCGATCCACCACACTCAGGAGTTGCAGATCGTTCTCTACCTGTTATTGTATTAAAATGTGCTTCTTATTTACTTTAGAATAGTTTTTGCTTTTTATCCCGAATTCCCGACTTTTTTCCGACCTAATAAGAAGTGAGATATAAGAATAGGTTTATTTATATATTCGCCTGAGCATTTGGTAGTAGATCTAGCCACTAAGAAATTAGAAGAGAATGTATTACTGTATAATTTTCTATGACCCAAAAAGGTTTAAATAATTATAGAGTCCTAAAGTTTAAAGTATTTACTGATTATTGAACTCGCTTTCTCCCTGTCAGGTGCCACTTGGTCTGACTGGGCTTTTAATTTTAGAGCAGGACGTTCGCCCAACTTTTCGATGTCAAGGCATAAGATGTCGTAGACTCTCACAGTATCTCAACCGGTGGCTGCCATTTTCTAAACAGGAATCGACGCATTTTGTCCACTTATGTTTGTGTGTTTTTCAGCTCCTTTATCTACATAAGGTCTGACTTGCTGGCCCATGCTCGAAAGCCTTCTGGTCCTTTCTGGGTAAAGCTCTTTTGTCTTATGTTTTGCTTTATATTGCGACTACAGTGTTTGATTCGTGACGGATGAATAACACTTTATTGTTCCATTCACGCCATTCCACCCCATTGTTTGAATCACCTACGCCAGCCGAACAGAACTTGCATCCGTCAGGTGTAGATTAGAAATATTTAGTGTATCCCACTCCAAAAGTAAAAAGTCTTTTTTGTGTCCTTACACCTTGGAAATATTATTTTATGTCGATTGAGGGATCACCATTTTCCAAAACTTGTCTATTACCTTACAAAAAAAATTTGTTTCATATGAAGCTTTAGACTCCTGATGGTGAGAAATTTTAGGTTTGATTTTTATCAGTAATTCAATGAGTCGCGAAACAAACCTTACAAACTAGTACATATTACTGAAATTCAAACTTCGCATTCATTTATCGTAATATTCAATTGTTTATCAGATCATGCATACCATTGTAATTTTAGCACTGCAACAAAGTCACGAAATTTTATCAAATCCACAGCACAAATTTCCACCGCAACACAGAAAACTACTCACATTCAACGACTCAGTATAATAACACTAAGAATATCACATAGGTGCTACATTTTTCTCAGGTTCCCGATAATTATAATCGGCTCCAGTATTGCATTAGGTACATACATATGTACATACATACGATATTATTCAAGTTAATTTCGAATACATACTACTGACATAGTGTTCATGTGAACCACTAAGAACCGTTGTATCAACATTCAGTGAATACTAGCTTATGGTTAAATGCGTGAGAAATTTCAATGAAGTCAACAATACACGAGTTTATTGGAATGAGAAAAATCGCATTTTTACGCAATCTTTTTATCCGTTGCTGGTTATGGTTACTTCTTGGAAAAAAAATCAAATAAGGCAAACGGCATGTTGAGAATTGTAATGACGGTACAATTAAGAAAATCGTGTGGCTGGATAAAATGAAGTAATTCGGTGAACAATTGGTTTTCAGTCGAATAAATTATTAGGACTATGAACCAGTGCTGTCGTTGTACTCCGATCGGAGTATTTGTACTCCGTTTTTAGTGAACGTAGTACTGTACTCCCTTCACTTGCAAAGTACTCCCTTTTCATTGGGAACACTTTTAATACTCATACAGTGGAGAAAATTATTATAAAGTCACTCTCTTTATTTAAAATATTTTATCTATAGAAATATTTTTTCCAACTTTAATTTCTATATTAATCACAATAACAAAAGCAAATAAAAAATAAGAAAATGAACATAATCATAATTCATATATGGGAAAAAAATGAAAAAAAATAATTTTGGAGGAAATAAATATAAATCCATATTCGTATTACCGGTATATCGACTAAAATAGAGTTCTTTGTTATTAATTAATATTTGGTGTGTCCTCATTTCTTTTGGAGGACCTCAATGAATATATTTAGCATTGATGAAATTAATTTTTGTATTATATTTTCTTCAATTCTATTCCAATCTTTCTCTAAACCAACGTTTGGTGAATTTTGAAACATGGATAGCCGCGTTGAATGTTGGAAGATAAAATCCGGTCCTATAATCTGTTCGGCGTTGTCGATTAGCATATCTTCTAATAACTCTGTATACATTGCCGAATTCATACGAGTGGGAACCCATGCCAATGGAAGCTTACCATGATGGGAAAACGCTCCCCATACCATAACAGGGCCACCCCCGAAATTTCAGCTCATTCTTATTTCCGGAGCCTTTCGTAAATCATGCCAATAAAAATGGCAACCATTTGGGCCATCCATATTAAATTTTTTTTCGTCGTTAAATATAATTTTCTTCCACTCTTCGTCATATTTTATAAATTTTTGGCGAAATCCATTCTGGCCGTTTTTTATCCTTCATTTAGCCTTGGTTTTTTAACACGTTTTCTCCAGACCGCATTTTTATTTTTATGCAGGATTTGCCTTATGCGTCTGGTTATCACTGGCCCCTTCAATTCAGCCTTAATATGAGCAGCTGTAAGGTGTAACTGCGTTGCCTTTGAAAATATCTGGCGTTTGTCCCTTTCAGATATAGTTGGTTTACGTTCCAATCGAGTTTTTTTGCCATTGTATTTCGGAAAATTCTGTGAAGAATATTTCAACTGCTTGTTTGGAGTGAATGATGAGCTCAATGGTAAGTTGAGAAGAATATTGGGCACAAACTTGCAATGAAATGGTCGAATTTTCAGTTTGACTTCTACTTTTGATTTCACACTTGAGATAAAATGCTTTGAATTTTAGTTTTATGACACAAGTTATTTTTTCCATCACCAAACACGCTGGTAATTATATTTTCTTGGACCAAACGCAAACAAAGCAATGGAACGGTTGGTTTATTAGACAAATTTAAGGTAGATTTAGATCAAAGTTTAGTTTGACCGCTTTTTGATTAAATTGGATAAGAATAGAACTCAACGGCACACACCTGCGATAAATATGATACGCAGTGCGACTAATGATACGTGGGGTAGCATAGAGTTGGATACTGACGACTTTAGTCCAGGATCCAATTGCGAAACCACCCAAATTTATATTGAAAATCAAAGACGATATCAAAAGTTTCTGAAAATTTTGCTAACACAGTTTGATTGCCTTCAAGATACTTCGAAAGGTATATATGAAAAAAGATCGTTTTGTAAATATTGCCAAAAACTGTTAAGCAAAAATGTATCACAATTATTGTGAAATAAAAAAAAAATCGCACAGAATTCGAGTCTTCCTTAAAAATCAACCAGAGATTCACAATCGAGCAGCAATTGAATCATTTACTAAAAAATCCAATAATATTAAAATGGCTGAGCTTAGAATAGTTAAGTTTTTTTGGAACACAATTTATCATTCACGTTAATCACACCATTGATTTTGTTGATTATTACAACTGCCCAAGATTCTAAAAGTGTAAAATTGTTTAAGTGTTGGAAAAGGAAGTTTACTGATGTCACCAATTGCATTTTAAAGAATGAACCATGTGAGCAAATATTAAAAGTTTTGAAAAAAAATTATCCCTTATCATTGACAAAACGACAGGCATAAGTACAATTAAATGTTTGGCCTTAGTTGTTCGATATTTTGACTTTAGCTGGGGAGAAGTCCGCGATAGGTTTTTAAAAACTCTCTTTGTTTTTGTATCGTCTTTATTAATTCGTATTAATTCGTTAAACTCTGAACGTTAAAACTCTGCACAACTAAAAATGCTTGGCTATGGATATATTTCAATTATAACTATAAAGTGAAAATTTCCAATAAACGGAATTTTAACTTGGAATGTCACGTACGTTCAATGATAATTTTCCATGATGAACACCATCTATGGACTAACACATTATTCTAAACCTATTGTTACTAAACATAACATAATTTTAATTGCTACTTGTTCTCTGCATTTCGTATGACGCATGAAGGATCGCCGACAATCTCAATGTGATGCAAAGTCAATGTATTACAATTTGCCAAAGTATTTAAACGATTTGAATATTTCTTTGAAAAATTTAGTAAGATTCGCTTTAGACGAAGCTTCGGTTATAATGGGTAAAAAGCAAGGTGTCAAATCTTTCCTTAAAATAGATTTTCCAAATTTGTCTGTTATGACCTGCACCCGCAAAAAGGCTGCCCCAGCAAATTGAAGTCCTGGCTCACAATATTTATATTTTCCCCCCACAGTTCTAAATGGCAAACGGAATACAGCCAATTTCAACAGAGCTTTAACGTTAAAATCCATGAAACACTAAAAGCATCTGCGACCAACATTTTTATCCCACCACCACTTTACATACGGACAGCTCATAACAATAATTGAGTGAAAAATTGCCCAATGTCCATGGGACTTTTCTGGCAATTCAAAAATTTGAGTTTGGGTGCAATATATGCTTTCCATGGCATGGCGGATATACTTCGCCGCGTAACCAGAATCATGACTTGTTGGACCTTTATTCATCCAACTTTCGTGAAACCAGCTAGTCTAAACTCTTAGGATCTGTTTGACTACCAAAACTTGTTCGGTAGAAAAGTAACTACATAGTATATATATGTATATATATATATATATATATATATATATATATATATATATATATATATATATATATATATATATATATATATATATATATATATATATATATATATATATATATATATAGTATATATATATATATATATATATATATATATATATATATATATATATATATATATATATATATATATGTATATATATGTATATTTAGTATGATCAAAGTTATTGTACTCCCTTTCAATGTAAAGTACTCCCTTTAGATTCGGAAATGTACTCCTCTAAATATTTTCAAAACGACAGCACTGCTATGAACATGTAAGTGCATTATTACATTGATGAATTATTTGAGTCATGTAATTCTTGTTTCTTTGGGTCGTTAGGAGTGTCCTTGTGAATGGATTAAATTCAAATTAAACACAAAATCGGTTCCATGGAATTTTGGAAATCACATAACTAATTAGGTTTAGAGATTAAGCGGACGGGATTTGCCAAATGTCGGTGTCCGTAGCAGCAGTAGCATTCATTTGACGATAAATAGAACTAGATATTTCTAGCTGCATAAAACTCAAAAATTAACTTAAGGCGAATGATATGAGCTTCCTGGACCAAGTTGTTTCACCAAGGGACTCCCTAGCCTACAAATGATGGCCATGCTAAGATCTACGAGTGTGCAATGGGTTTTGGATCCTGAGATTTGCAGTAAACTGCAAAATTGAAAGAGTGTTAGGTGAATCACTTTACTTACAGATGTAGATATCATTTCACTTAACCATATGCACACCAACGAGGTTTTTGGGGACAGGAAAATATCTCGAAAACGTTGATATTTCAATGATTGATCAATCATAGGCCATAGCCATAAACACGATCCACATAGTCTTGGTAGAGCACTCGTTTCCATTGTCTGTGTCGACCATGTGTTGCAATATATCGTTAGATGGAGTTATTTCTTCAAATGCCACATAAGCTTGATGAATTTTTCGTTTTGGATGTGCTCAGATAAATGGATGTCCTCAGATTGACAAACTTTTCACTTGTTTACCATCCAGCAAAAGTATTCATAGGGTACATTTTGCATCGTCATTCATCCGTCTAAAAGGAGGCCAAAATGGAAGCTTCAAGTATTTGGCATTAAAATGGTAATAAAACTGCTAGATATTGGAACTAAAATTAAGCGGACTAAACCGTTTTTTATAAAGGTGTGAAAACCATTGCGATTGTTCGGAACAAAAACTATCAAAACCATTCGTTTTTCATTAAGATCATTCGCGCCGTAAAATTAAAACAAACAACTGTTCGAAAAATATCGTAAAATAAAAAAATGGTGCGAAATGTGTGCGAAAAAATTCAGTTATATCGAAAAATGGTTTATTGGTAAAATAGGGAAGTCTTTAAAAAAAAATTGGAATGACCTAAATCAAAAAAACTTTTCGGGTTTCTGCTTAATTGATTGAGAAAAGAGCCATTAAAATTAGTTTTTAACATTAAAAAAAATATCGTAGAAATCCATGTTTTTAACCTAAACAAAGCCAAATTTGAAAAATTCAAACAAATTTCATGATTTAAAGAAGACTTAAGATGTCGCTTGTGCTCACGTTGCATAAACACATCCTAAAAAATTCAAGGAAAAAACGTAGAAGGCTAGAGAACAACAAGGAGGATGTGTTGCAGGCAAAAGTCTTAACTTTCAGAAAATTGTGAAAAGGTTTGATTTATTCTAATGCTGCTATTTTTGGTAGATTAAGTTTTGATAGTTCTTAAGCTTCCGATGGCATTTAAATTAAGTTATTAAAATCAAAAAAATAATGTATTGCCCAAAATTTGTACTATATTTTATATATTTAGCAGCATATTTTTCTTCTATTTTAAGCTTTTTCTTATTGTTTTTGCCAAATAATAATAAAAAATATATAGAAGAAACGATAAAAAACAAAGAATGGACTCTTACAAAACTCTTGACGTTACCAAAAAAGGAACGCAATATCAAAAGGACAAAGAAGTACAAGGGATATAAATTGATGAGACGAGCAACATTGAAGACGATAAAGTGATATACGTTTGAAGATATTACGGAGACAGCCATCAAGAAATTTATGACCACCAATTAAAATATCACCTTCAAATGGATTGCAAGAATCCCTGCGAAGGAAAATGTGAAAGAGTTTAATTTTGTTGCCGAACAATGGTAACTCCACACAAACAGGTTTGTCGGTTTTCGATTGTATGGAAAGAAGTTTTTCGAAAATGTTCATGGAGGGTCTGGAAGTTAAAATGATTTACGTCGTCATGTCTTTTAGGATATAATTTTTCTGTTAAATAAGTGCTTTTATATTTGAACCTCAAATAGCCTTGTGAGTAGAGAATTGGTTTCTTATGTGTGAAGCATTGGTTTCTTATGTGTGTGTCCAGATTCAGGCGAGGGGTAAATTAAGAGTAAAGGTACGTTGGAAGAAAAATGAAGTCTCTTCCTGTACCTCGGCTGTTAAACCACCATTGAATTTACAAACAACTAAAGCCGCGTTTTTTGCACCTGTGCAGAGCAGATTAACTTAGGGTGATGTAAAATAATTGACAATTACGGAGTGCTATGCCAATTCATTTAATTCAAACTGCCGGTTTCTCAATAGAAAACAGCAATGGTACGAACCGTTTAGAACATTCTTACTGTTATCAGCACACTCTACATGTAAGCTCATAAACAACCGCTGCCTAGTGACGCACCATGTTGTTGTTGTATTTAATATACTTAACCAAATTTGATAAAACTGGATTTGATGCCCCACAAAGCTGTTACATGAATTTCGCCGATAGATGTCGGGCTAATATGTTTGTGTTTTTGTGGCTGTGCGTTTGCTTTTGGGGCTTCTTTTCTTTCTTTTTTTTTGTTTTTCTTAATTGTTTTACCTTTTTTTTTTGTATAATTTTGTTTGTTTTTCCTCAATTTTTCACCCCTTCTACCACCTTTTCGCCCTCTGGTGGTGTGATATCCCGGATGTGGGGCATCAAGTCTAGTTTACCAAATAATTTGATCTGTTTGGGTGTGCAAAAAAATGTCACGTACGCCAAATCATAGTAAAAATCGTCAATGGACATAAATTAGATGAAGAGACGAATTTAAGTTGGCAGTAAATATCAAGCGACAACATTTCGTACAATATTTCACGTCTGTGATGAATTTGAGACCCAAAGAATTTAAAAATTCATTACTTCTACCAAAAACTTAAATATAGAATAACTAAAAGGTTTATTGGAAAAAAAGGTTTTGAAGAATCTAAAAAGATATGCAAACACGAAATCGGAGACTGAATTTTAGTGGATCATCGTAGTTCCTGCCACCATAGTCGTCTTTCAATAGAACTCCTGTAAACAAACGACGTTTCAATAATAGAGTGGCCGTCTAGACCACCAGACGAGAATACTTTTCAAAAACGAAAAAGATGATCCGAGAAATACATGTTTTGAAGCTAAAAAAAGCCTCAATCTATATACATTTACTTTCATGTGAACTAATTCCACTTATCTGTCGACTGTTTCTATAAATTGAGTGGAGAATAATCTCTATCCGATGACATCACGCAAATGGAGTATGGGAATTTCTGTAAAATTTAGTTGAAAATTATGTGGTGAAATAAGAATGTTGGGATGGAAAGTTATTTTTGAAGCATAACTGGAGAAAATAATGAAGTACACAGTCCATTCAAAAAGTTCCGGAACTATTTTTTTTTTAAATTACAACTAGTGATATCTGTTATTTGATGACAGGACTTTGTCATATCAGGTCTTAGTTACATGCACTGGTGATAGGATTGCTGTAACCTCATTTATTTGCCAGCTGTGTTTGTTTACCTAGACAGGTTTTTATCGGTACGTCATATTTTTCGCTATGGAACAACGTGCCGCGATCAAATTTTGCTTTAAATTGGGAAAAAGCGGTTTGGAAACATTTGAATTATTGAGGTTTGCGTATGGTGAGGATTGTTTAAGCCGCAGTAAGGTTTTCGAGTAATTTGCACGATTCGAGAGTGATCGACAGTCGCTGGAAGATGACCCACGAGAAGAATGCCCTTCAACCTCGACTAACGCTGAGAATGTTGAACGTGTGCGCATTGCACTGTATCGTAATTGACGAATGACGGTTGAAATATTGTCAGTAGAACTGAACATCAGTGTAGCAAGCATGCATCACATTTTGCACGATGAAAAAAGTTTGTGCAAAGCTCGTTCCACACTGCTTAACGGAAGATCAGAAAGAGCGACGTGTTGAAGCGTGTTCCGCTTTTGTTGAATGGCTCCGGCAAACTTTTTTTTATTCCTTAAACTCAAAATGACCATGAAGGGAGAACGTTTTGAATACATTGAGACGATAGAAAGGAATGTAACCAACGCTCTGAAAGCTATTCCAGAAAAGGACTTTTCCAGGTCATTTCAGCGGTTGTATGAGCGCAGCAAAATTTGTATAGAACGAGAGGAGGATTATGTTGAAAGCTAAATAAAATCTTTTTTTTTAATCTCTTCTTTTAATTCACAAAAAAACTTTTTGAATGAACTGTGTATATCCATGCCACAAAGAATATTACATAAGTTTAGCTTCTACAGTGATCCTACATTTGCTACAAAATTTTATTAAAAGATTATAATGCGCTAAAATATTTCGTAAATGGCATGGAAATCTTCGAGCAAATCAATCTAGAAAAGAACATTAATAAGGGCGTCAAAAGTATTGTTCTGAAAGATATTATTACTTGCAGAGCACTTTTTAGGAAAATTGGTCATTCTGATAACCAAAGTTTTCCGAATAATTGTTCACAGCATCGGGTTATAGGGGTTTTTGAATAAGATTAGATTTCTGTCGAAAATCAGCGACGTAAGTCAGGATATCAATGAACTAATTCACTAATTATGTAATTTTTTACGAGTGAAACTAACGGAATAATCACTTGTCTCATTTTCTCAATAAACGTCCTTGTTAGATTTGACAGTATTCTTCCCTTGCTTTTGTCCGAAATGAGAGTCTTTATATTTCAAGGCAATAACTGGTTGAAAATTATCCTTACAGTAATAGCAACACCACTTTTTTTATATGATACAATCTTTTTTCGGCTGGCGATGGCCATCCTCACGAATCATATTTCGTTTTTCATCTCCTTTGTAAGCATCCGAATCTTAATAGAGCAGGTAATATCTTTTTTTTGCGGTCTTCTGTGATGTCCTGTCTGAAGTCTCTTCTTCTGGTTTAAACAATAATTTGTCTCCTTGAGGAATCGAATCAGTTTGTTCTCTTAACTTAGTGCCAATATTTTTGGCAACCAGAAGGTATTACGTCAAAAAAATCGAATACCTTCAAAAATTAGTTATCTTATCTTTTCTTTGATTTACGAACTGATTGAAGTCTTAATACTGAAGCAACCAGCTTCAACTTCTCTAAACTTCGGGTTGAAAATCTAAAAAGATATATTAGTCATCGCTATTGTTTCAAACCAGGTAAACTCTTTAGAAATGAGAACAAAATTGCACGTATCTTATTGCTGATTTATGAGCATACTGTATAAAATGTGGAAATTAAGCAGTAATTACACGTTTCTGAAAGTTACTCGTTAGTCGATCTCACGACCAAGTATAATGCTAAATACACATATGTATGTCTATTCCCATTCAAAGATCAGGAAATGCTTCGAAATTCGTATTTTACGTTCCACAAAAAATTACAATTTCGAAACAGTAGTTAAAACAACTAGGCCTCCATTACTTTCGGGAAATCAAAAGAACAATACACATTCCAGGAAATGTAACATTTAGAACTTGTAAAAATCAAACCGTACAGCTAATACGACCATGTAACTTGTTGCATTCGAATACCACAAAGCATCTTATGATGGATGCCAAAGAAATAACAATCCCAAAAAAACGGAATCGTGCTCATATCTCTGACGCAAACAAACAATTTCACAATTGATTTCGTACATCAAAGATGATATAGTGATGCTGTAAAAAAAATAAACAATAAACCTAATGTGGTTTAGATTTGTTATAGCTATCGTTAACGAAGCTATCTTCATAGTTACCAGATGGTACTTGTATCTGCACTATCTGTGTATCTATTTCAATACTTCATCTTTAGCTATTCATTCACTTTAGTGTTGCATGAAATCACTATGATTAGGTTTTCAGCACTGCATCGACCCCCCTTCCCACCACCCCACCGGATCGTCGCATGCCAGTCTACTTACATACATACGCGAGCATGTGGCTCGATATCTTAGAATAATAATAAAGTGTGTGTACTGTAAAACGATATAAGTCGGTTACCGTTACCAAGATCAAACAAACGGTTTTCTGATATAAATTGCAGTTTTTTCCCTCCGAATAGCGAGCGAATTTACGGATTCGAGTTCACATGATGTGCTATTCATATGTGTAAGTTGGTATGATCAAATATGAACGGAATATATCTGGTTAGTTGAAGATCGTGGTCGAGGGATATAATAGGGAAATTCAAGCTTGAATTGCTGACTCAATTTCAAGTTTGAAATATTGCAGCGCAAATAGTTTAGCTACTTATATGTGTGAATGGAATGAATTCGTTTCAGAGTGAAACATGTTCTGATACAAGAATCAGATCTAATTTTTAGGTGATTTTGTTAAATTGACGCATGAAATGATTGTGGTTTAGATTGAGAGTTTATCGATTTGATTTCAAGAAACTTCTAAGCTTCTGGGTTTTTCCGCGTATGGTTTCAAATTTTAATCGAAAGTCTTTTCTACCGATTCACATCTTGATAAAACGCAGTTGTTTAGAGAAAAAATGGGATGCCTATCGTCCCAACACAAAATAGTATCATTCCAACTTAGACTGTAGATACTCTGATTCATAAAACGTTAACATAAATATTTCTGTAATTTAGATTAATTGGTTTTTCTTTTAATTTTCACTTCAATCAAACTAAGGTAAGATTTTTCGTAGCTTTTAAACAGAAGAAACGTAAAGCAGACTTATTCATCGAAATAACGATCATACTTCAAAACATACTATCAAAATTTTTTGCAATAAAAACTGCTCCATTTAGCCTGTTTATAGATACATTAATGATACATAGATACATTCATACACGAAACACTTGCTACATCAGCCATGGAACGCAATCCGTTTGCTCATTAAAAACCTAACCGATTCACTGATTCTAAGCAGCCACGGCACGAACTGATTATAGTTAATAAATCTAATCGTTAGAATGTGGCTCTCTAGCTTTCTTGACCAGTTTTACTGGATTGTTTGTATTTAATCAGCTAAACTGGCTCCAAAAGCCTACAAATATGCATGTTACTGTATCCCGTCGATTAGTGGCTATCAGAACAGTACGTGAAAATCGATTGAAATAAGCTGACTTTTTCACTCAACCCATTTTCAAAAGATATTCTGATGGTTTAAGTAAGCTGCACTGAACAGAACGCATGTTTCTTCACTGCTGATGCACATCATATGCCTGCACCTGACTTGCAGATTGTCGATATCAAAACAATTTTCCAAATATAAAGTTTGTGCTCTTTCTCTTACTTTTTCTATTTTTTCACGGAGTTTATGTTTTTCTTTCGCAATAACTCAAGTTTTCTACGATATTTTCTCTTCGTTGGATTTTCTCTGATTCACGACATGCAATCAAACAGTACGAACAGATTTGATCTAAGGCCAACCACTTTTAGTTATTAATGGTATTGGCAGCGTCAGTTTGTCGATAAGTAGATAGTAGTTAGACAGATACGGTGTGAAGAACAGGTAGATACACACCAGAAATAATATATGCGAAGAAATAGTGGAAGAAATGAGTCAATTAGATATTAGTCCAGTGTTGTATGTAGGTTAAAATAATATCGAAGGCGGAGAAAAAGGCGGAAAGTAATCGACGGATATGAAGTTTCCGCATGGCCTTGAATGTAGTCGGTTGTGTGTTTAGCGAATGGGTTTAAATATTTTGAATGAAACTGACCCTTTTCGTGTGTTTGTTGTGTTATTTTTTACCTAAAGTTGCGTAGGATTGGTACCAAAACAATCGTTTTTTTCGTTAGATTTGGTTAATTTTTGATAGTTTTAACAACAATGTTTCACATTTAGTGTACAAATTTGCTCAGATTTAGTTTGACTGTATTTACTATTTTTCACTATGCAATCTTGTTCTCAAGCCATAACGTGAATAAAATGAACTGAATTTGCATGGCCTAACATACACTTTGGCTAGCACACAGTGTCACCCCTCTACAGTTTGTCTTGGGTCTTGTTTTTAGCATCCAGTCTACGTTTTAATATTGCCGTTTAGCATTCAAGTTCAATTTTTTTTTCGAGTTTTTTAGGTTTGTAAACATGATTAATAGTGACGGTGAATAAAAAATAGGATAGAACTAGAAAAGTTGCATAGAATTCAGCACACTTTTTAATTTTCTTAATCAAAAATGCATTACATGTCCGTAAAGCAGGTGTATTTTATGGTAGGATCTAGATGTTATGATCAAATATTATTTAATTGGTTCATTGACAGCTCAAAATTGCTGCAGAAGAGATATGAGTAGCCGAAGAAAATGGCGCCCGACGTGGGTCCATATGCTGTGACACACTACCATGTCAATTAAATTATTCCTTAAGCACAAAGAAATTATAAAGCTTAACTTAATTAAGAATTAATACTTTGAAACATTCAACTGCATCAAAAATAAAACGTATACAAAGCTGGAATAACTCCTTTTCTGTCACCGAGAAACTGGGATTATTTGATATAGTTTGCGCCACTTCAATAGGATATCGATAAGTGCAGGTATTTTGAGCTATTCTGTGGGCCTTTTTAAATGTGATAAAGTTACACTACTAGGATATTTATAGCACTTTTCGGGTATCTATATATTTTGTCAAAAAAATTCAGTGCTCTTTCTCGTATATTCATTGACTCTACCCTCATGTGTTTGTGTGTTGCCTCACTGCAAACCATTCGAATTCTGAAGATCTTTTATTGACCGAGATTGGGGAAGCAAAGCTATCATACGCACAGCATACTAGCCGAAGGATTCGAACCTGACACGCACAAGTGCTGGACATTCACAAAAGAAATACTCCGCAGAGTCGGCTTTTTCTTAGCAGGATGGGCAAACGTCATATTGAGCAACACCTATTCGGTACATATGTCTTCCTAAGTGATTGTGCCCAGCCAGTACGTATGTCATGGTTCTGCAAACTTTCCTACTCTTGTTGAGGACGAATACTGCAGTCCGATGGTTGGTCTCTAAAATAAAGGCCTGGGCATGCCCATTCATTTCAAAAGATAGGCAACCGTTTTTGTTAACATCAACTACCCGCTTTCGAACAAGGGCATGTGCATTTGTGACATACCTAAAGTGTGTTCAAGATCCTGTAATGAAAGCGTTGAGCGCATCGGTACTCAGGGCAGATGCACCTTATAAAGCCAGACGTCTGAGTTTAATTCTACTCTGGTATTGTTGGTATTTTTAGAAGTAGCCAGCAGTCTGCGTAGCATCAACACTTCTCATTAATAGCCAAGCACGAAAAACAGAAAAATTCTCTCCGAAAAAGAAACAACTGTCATTCGATGAATGCAATAGATATCAGCTCCAGATTTAACATCTGTCATCCAGCAGTTCATGCTGAAGATCTCGAAGCATATCTTGGTACAGACAGCTGGGTGCTCCGGGCTACTTCTGCTAAAGAAAATTACTTCATTTCTTCTCACGAAGTCGAGTAGAGGCACTCGAGCTCCTAGATATTTGAAATCATCCAAATCTTTAATTTTTAGAAGCACTAGCCCTTCCAGTTTTCTTTTCCTAGTAAAGAAAACAAGTTTCGTTTTACTAGGATTCGCTGTAAAGGTACGGTCAGACATCGCTACTTTTTGCGCTGCGCAGCACAAAAAATGGCGTTGACAGAAAGTAGCGATGTGTGATCAATGCAGCCAGACTGCGGTCGCAACTTGCAGCTTAAAAAGTAGCGATGTATGAAGAGCTTTTTAATGAGTTGCAAGTGCAGCAAAAAAATATTGATTTGGTTGAAACTGTGCTGCGGCTGCGGCTGCGTCTGCAGCTTTTCGTTTTGTTATTGCCGATTCAATTAGTGCCTTGAAAAGTGACAGTATTGTGTGTACGGTAGTAATAGCAATTTTAATATTTTTTACGGTATGTATTTCAAAATTTGTAAATGGTAGAATATTAATTTTGTTTCAAAAAATTGGATATGGCTAAATACAATTGGACGAAAGACACAGTATCTTTGATTGAAATTTTGACACAGTATCTTTGCATTTTTAATTAAGAGAAGTTATGGGCGATACGGTTTATTCTAATTATAAGTCTATTTTATAGCTATTTTGCAAAATCTAACTTAAATATTAAAAACTGATAAATAAAATTTACGTAAATCATTCTATTCTAATGTTTCAAAACAAATTTGTTTAAATTTGTTTAAATAATTGAAGGAAGAGAATCGTTCACTTGGGCTTATTGATTTTCTAATCCAAGTTGCTTTTTTTTTATTAAAGGAGTCACCAGTTGTAGAAGTTCATCAAAATCACTACCCGATATTCTCAAAAAGTATTTATAAAATGCTTCGTCATCTAAACGCAATTTATTTAACTATTTGCGAGCCACGTCCTCACCCAGCAGCTTCTGCTTTTGCTTTTCTTTTTTCGTTTATTTAAAACTATAACTAAACAAGCCGCAGCCAACACTTCTGGATCATCGAAACACATACTAACACAACTGGTTGAAACTAACCGGTTGCGCGCAGTAAAAGTAGCGGGTTGCACCCACTATGTGTGAACAGAGTTAGCAGTTTTTGCTTCTGCAACCTAAAAACTGCGCAGTAAAAGTAGCGATGTCTGACCCAAGCTTTAGGCCATACCTTAAGCATCAACTCACGATTAAATCCAAGGCACATTGTGTATTTTTACGGACTACATTCAGATCCTTAGTCAGTGTTGGTGTGACCAAGCAATCAGCAAAAACCTGAGCTTTCAGCCATTCTTGCTGCAGTTCATTAATCAGAAAATCAATTGCCACTTTACAGGAGCGATATAAGACATCCCTTTAAGGTCGCCCATCTCCCAACTCCTTTCTCGAGAAGCCCTCTGCTTCAGCTTCCGACAGCAACAATTTCTACGTCGGCATGGCATGCTTTGCTATTGTGAAGAAAATTCGGCAACGTCGCGACAGGAAGCGCAGCAGATGTGCGGGTCGGCAGGACATGGGTGCAAGTCGACCGGCAGTCGTGGCTAGGCGAGTGCGAGCGACGGCCGGATAGTAGTTGCGTATCTACTATATTGCAGATTGATATTAAAATAACCGTGTGTCTTTTGAATTAGCGTTCTTGTCTTTTACAACTTAATAAACGTGTGTCTTTTGAATTAGCGTTCTTTTCATTTACAACTTCAGAAGTGGGATAGTAATCCAATCAATAAACGATAAAAAGTGCAGTGACATTTTAGTTTATTCGTGAAATATGTCGGAGCCACAGGACACTGTGAAACGACTTAAAAGTCGACTCAGAGATTTGGGCCTGCCAACGAGTGGACGTAAAGAAACGTTAGTTAAACGCCTGCGAGACGCGGAAATCGGGACGGAAAACGTGATTACCCGGGAAGCGGAAGCGGAGGTAGTGAAAAACGCGAATAACGTTGATGCTTGTCAGGACAAATCGAAGCATGTCGGTGCCCGATCGGAGCTGGAAAGAGAACGCGAGCTCCTCAAATGGGAACGCGAGTTGATAAACCGCGAGAGACAAATTTTGTTCGGAGCAGTTAAAGAAACTACACCACGGTACACGGTAGCAGAAGTAAGTGCGTTGTTGCCAGAGTTCAATCCGAAGGACATAAGCGGTGTGAGCGTAAAGAAATGGCTGCAGAAGCTAGAAACGCTACAAACGGCCTATGCGTGGAACGAAGCGCTATTGTTGCTTGCCGCCTGCACTAAGCTCAAAGGAGCCGCTAAGCTGTGGTATGATAGCAGCGTTACGGCGACGACCTCATGGAAGGTATTCAAGAGCGAAATAGAGAGGGCCTTTCCGACAATTACTAACGAGGCAGATGTGCATCGGGAGCTAGCCAATCGTAAGCGGAGAAGCGAAGAAGATTGCTTCGAATACATATACATAATGAAAGCGATAGCGGAACGAGGTGAAGTATCGGAGAACGCGTTGATCACGTATGTGATTCAAGGTCTTCGTGACGCGTCACTGGTAGCTGCATTGATGTCATCCAGGTGTCGAACGTTGGAAGAGCTGATGGAGCAAATTCGATGGGTGTCGAGTTTTCATAGCGAGCGTAACACAGAGCCACACCAAGGAAAAAGTAATGATCAGATACTGGTGAAAGACAACAGCCGTGGTAATCAAGGCAAGAAGTGCTACAAGTGCAATGGAATCGGGCACATTCGAAGAGAGTGCAAGCAAATGAACAGCGCAGTGACAGAGAAAAGGTATGCTTCAGCCTCGGCAGGTCATGTAAATCTGATACGGCATGAAAAATCACCATATATCAAAATGGCGAAGATTAATGGCCGAGAAATCACAGCGTTTATTGATCTTGGGAGTGATTGTGTGACAATAACTCAACGTACCGCCAGGCAAAACAAGTTATTGTATCAGCCACATCATTCAGTTCTAAGAGGATTTGGTGGAGGAGAATCCATTACGATTGGAAAAGTTGATGCCGAAATAGAAATCGATCAACTCAAGTCGTTGTGCACCATCTTGATAGTTCCGGACGAAGCTCAACATTATCCGCTGATGATTGGACGTGCGCTTTTGGACCAACCTCAGGTAAAGATAATTAAAACCGCAGGGGAAATGGTAATTCAGGAGGTGAAGAATTCCGACGAAGAACAGCACGTGATATATGAAGCGATCACAAACACAGATCTCGATGTTGGAGAGATTTCCGAGAACGATGTACAAGAGTTATTCAACTTAGTATCCGAATTTCGACAGTGTTTTGCCAAGTCATCAAAAGAATTGGGACAATCGAAAATAGGTGAGCTGAAGATAGAAGTAACAACAAAAACGCCTATCTGCATCCAGCATGATCGTATACCGTTTCACAAGCGAGAAATAATAGATGAGATTGTGAAAGAGTACGAAGAAAAACAAATAATACAACCATCGACTTCAGGATACTGTGCGCCAATAGTGCTGACCCAGAAAAAGGATGGAGGAACAAGATTTTGCATAGATTATAGAGCGCTGAATAAAATCACTGTCAAGCAAAAGTTTCCAATGCCAGTGGTGGAAGAAGTTTTAGCCTCGTTGGCGGGTAACAATTTTTACACAAAGCTGGACCTAGCAGCTGGATATCACCAGATAAAAGTGGAGAAATCGAGCAAAGAATATACTGCCTTTTGTACTTCAAAGGGATGTTACGAATTCAACAGGATGCCGTTTGGACTCGTCAATGCGCCGGCAGTTTTCCAACGAGTTATGAACCAGGTCTTAGGAAAACTGGAAAATGGTGTAGCGGTCAACTATCTAGACGATGTTCTGATTCCAAGTAAAACTCCAGAAGAAGGTATTTCTAAGCTCCGTAAATTTTTGGAGGTGTTAAGGCAAACTGGAATGACGTTGAAGCTAAGCAAGTGCTCATTTCTCAAAAACCAGATCGAATTTTTGGGACACGAAGTGCACCCAGAAGGAATGACACCGGGAAAGGGTAAAACCGAGGCGATTATGCAGTTTCCGACACCAAAAAACGAGAGGGAGATAAGGCAATTTCTAGGACTGTCAGGGTACTTCCGGAAATTTATTCCTGAATATGCAAAATTGGCAAAACCATTATCAGATTTAACGAAACAAGCTGTTCGGTTTGAATGGGGACCACAACAAGATAAAGCATTTCAGGAAATCAAGGTGAAATTATCGATGGCTCCCGTTCTTGCGTTATTTGACCCACAGCGAACGAGTGAAGTGCACACAGATGCAAGTGCAGATGGTCTCGCTGGGATTCTGATGCAGAAAGATGACGAAGGAAAACTGCGGGCAGTGTGTTATTTCAGCAGGCGAACAACTGAATTGGAAAGAAACTATCATTCCTATGAACTAGAAGTGTTAGCAATCGTTGAAAGCTTGCAAAGGTTTCGAATCTATTTATTGGGAAGCGAATTCAAAGTAGTAACAGACTGCGAAGCAATTGTGGCCACCAGTAACAAAACAAAACTGATTCCGAGAGTCGCACGTTGGTGGCTGAAGCTTCAAGAATTTACATTCCAGGTAGAACACAAACCAGGGAAGCAGACACAATATGTGGACGCTCTGAGTCGCTGCCCTGTGGACCAACCAATAGCAGTCGAGGAAGCATCTGTAGATATAATGAAGGTAACTCAAATGGGAAAAGATACTGAAAACTGGTTAGCGGTAATGCAGCACCAAGACAAGGATGTGAACGAAATAATGAAAACATTACGAGGGGTGGATAGTGCGGCCAAACGAGAATGTCAGAAACATTACCAAATAAAAAACGATAGAGTATTTCGAATTGTTGATGGCGAGTTAAGGTTCGTGATACCCCATGGCATCAGATGGAGAATATTAAAAGCCTGCCATGATGATGTGGGACATTTCGGACTCGACAAAACGATGAATCGTCTCAAGAAAACGTATTGGTTTCCCCAGATGCGGCGTTATGCGCAACGATATTTGAATGCTTGTACAAAGTGTGCGTACATGAAGCGGAAAGGTGGAAAAATTGAAGGCCAATTACATCCTATCGATCGAATACCAGTTCCTTTTAATACAATACACCTCGATCATCTAGGGCCTTTTACACCAGGACACGAAGGAACGTCGTATGTTGTGGCGGTGATCGACAACTTCACAAAGTTTTGCATTCTGCGAGCGGTTAAAACACCGAACACGAATGGTGTTTTAAAAGTACTACAGGAGGTGACTAGTTACTTTGGGTGTCCGGAGCGGGTCATCACGGACAGAGGGACAGCTTATACATCCAAAGCGTTCGAGGATTTTTGCGCGTTGAATGGAATTCGTCATGTGAAAGTGGCGACTCGAACGCCTAGGGCGAATAGTCAAGTAGAGCGTCTCAATCGCACTATATTATCAGCTCTGAAGTGTATGCACGAGGATCGGAAAAAACACGACTGGGCCAACCATTTACGGGCAATTCAATGGGGATTGAATACAGCGCAGCATTCGACAACTAAAAAAAGTCCGCATGAGCTCTTGTTTAACTATCGACCACGTGACATACTGCAGAACGAGGTGCTGTTGGCACTTCAGGACGGCGAAGCTATCGAAGAAGAGGATATTGATCGGAGAAGGCAAGAAGCCTTGAGTCGCATATCTAAGGAACAGATTAAACAACGGCAACGTTACAATGAGAAACACCGAAATCCTTTCGTCTACAAATACAACGATGTAGTCTTAGTGGCCTATGAGCCGCCAGCAACGGGCCAGTCACGTAAGTTGGAACCGCGCTACAGGGGACCATACATCGTTACGAAGGTGCTTCCTCACGATCGATATGTTATAGAAGATGTACCTGGCTTACGACTTTCGGGAAGGAAATACCAGTCGGTATTTTCTTCGGATCAAATGAAACCATTCTGCCTAAGTCTCGACGAACTCGAAAATAGCGAAGAGGACGAAGGAGATTTCGAGGACGAAAATCAGTCAGGATGGACGAGCTGTGAAGAAAATTCGGCAACGTCGCGACAGGAAGCGCAGCAGATGTGCGGGTCGGCAGGACATGGGTGCAAGTCGACCGGCAGTCGTGGCTAGGCGAGTGCGAGCGACGGCCGGATAGTAGTTGCGTATCTACTATATTGCAGATTGATATTAAAATAACCGTGTGTCTTTTGAATTAGCGTTCTTGTCTTTTACAACTTAATAAACGTGTGTCTTTTGAATTAGCGTTCTTTTCATTTACACTATGAACTTAAACTACTCCCTTAAGATAGCGTAATCAAAAAGCGCCATCAATATTCACCAAGCGCCAATTCAAGAGATGAGAATTTACACCCTAGTGCGTGTGTGTTGTTCAGTAAGCCTCTTCAGGCATTTCAAAATAATGCTATTATGCTTATTGGACTAAAGTTTCTTGGATTTGAATACTAATCTCTTCCAGGTTTTGGAATATAGCCCAAAGATAGGTATGCCCAAAAAATGTTCTTTAGGAATGCCTGCATTTGGTCTTTCCTTCAACATAGCCGAAAAGATGCCACCCAGGCCCGGCGATTTGAAAGTTTCAAAGGATATGATTGAATCCCTGACCTTTTCGCTGGTGATCACAAACCTAGCTGTCTACCAGCATTTTTTCCTGCTGTAATGTGCAGGAGGTTTGACCAGAGGTACAAATGCCTTCGATGTTTCAATCTCCGGTGCGCCCGGAAAATGATTTCCAACTAAAGCCTCTAAGGGCTCGTTTTGAACTTTTAGAGAATTCAGCTTAACTTATTGGTTCCATGCCAAGACTCCAAATAATTTTGACGTCTGAATAAAAAAAAGTGAGGCGTCCAGTACCTACACCGATATGAAATTTTTGGTTCCTGAAGTTTCATAGAGAGAATGGAGCTATCGTTTTCGTCAAGAGCGATTCATTTGTTTGAATAGTTAGCATTTACCAAAGGTTTCTTTCAGTCCTTTTCGTTGAATTATGCTGTAAAAGTAAGTGCTAATTCACATAAATAATTGTAGACATATCGTTTGAGTGTTTCAAAAGAGCTAATTCACTGTTACTGCTAGAGATACCTACAAAAAAATTAAGATCACCCGGAGACTTAAATTTACAACACGTTCTCTTTTTCCTGAGACTTAATTTTTTATTTTTTGTATGCTGTCGTTCCAGGAGCTTTAAATTATGTTGTTGTTTACATAGTTAAAGCAATTTGCTTATAAATAAACCCTGAAGTGTAAGAATAAGACGATCTGGATCACAAGTAGGATAAGATCGATCAACCTTCGGGTCCAGCAAAGATTGGAGTGTGACTACTTTATGTTAGTTTACTCAAATACATTGCTATAGTATTGCTATTAGAGTTAGAGTTTGAATGGAGTCTTTGCAAATAAAAGCTTTCCAACTGGAGGAAACTTGAAAATAAGTGTTTGATTTAATTAAAGCAAAACTTATTTTTCGTCCTACTCTTTTGCTTGTAGCTTTGAAACCCATTTTCAGCAAACTTTCATCAGCAGAACGAACAAATTCTTTGACGAATACCGCTGTTATGTATTTTTTGGTAAATATTTCGAAGCTCATTCTCATTTTCATATATCTCATACCTCTTCCTAATTGCTTTTAATATCTCATAATACCTTCAAGTCTGATTGATAGACAAAACAGCATACATAATATCCGATGATCGTAATGTCTCGGCATCCTAGCAGATTGTATACTAAATTCATGAAAATTCATGCAAAAATGCATAAAAATGCCATAAATTTAGATGCATTAACATTTAGCACAAACATTTTCGACTCACATATTTCAAACACCTATGTCCGTTACTTGACCTCATCTCCTCTACATTTGGTGTTTATTAATTAATTTACACTGACCGTATATTGAATGGCCATTTCCTTAATATGAATCATCCTTTCTTATATATCAAACAACTACATTGTAGTAGCCATTATTGGCAATCCAACTTCCTGTTCAAGTACCAAATAAATGCATACGTTCGATTCGATTGTCTTTTGTTTCACTTTGCATTCGCTGCAAAAGCAAACAAAATATTTCGGTCATGATGACCATACGATGTTGTGTTTTATGGTTAACCGTGCGTAGATTTGACGATTTGTGAAGTTACCGGTTACTTGAACTTTTTGCATATGCACATATATGCACTTGTATGTATGTACATACGAGTATGTCCGTTTGTGCGGGAAAAGTTGGCAACGTGCGTCTATAGTATATTATAGTAGCACCTATAGACATGACCACTTAAAATTAACGGAACTATCTGGCATTCTTCCGGTCTACCGGAATCGTCTGCTCGTCGGTCGTCGTCATGGTTCAAGTGATATCATAAGAAGTTTTTTTTTCTTCTTTCTTGTAATAAAATGAAAAGACGAAGAAAATCGCTTTGAAGAAAAAAAATTAGCAATCTGTTCGTTGCCTTCACATATCGTCTGCACGGTGGTCACGAAGTGTGTTATAATGTACGTTAAGGGGGACTTTGCCGGTAGAAATATGGCTGCTGACTTATTTTTTAGTGATTTTACTTCGGAAAGAGATTGTTCAGGCTGCCAATTATAACAGATAATACTAAGCATATTCCCTACGCTGAATACCAAATTCAATCGCTCAAACATTTTCATACAATACTCGCCTACCTACATTGTATCGCCATGAAACCAAGAGTATCTTTAATTTACACCTCGCAAGTGATGCAAAACGATCGATATGAAAATCTTCTTCATTAAAGTTCAGCACAAAACAAGTTACGACAACCCCGAATTCCATTCAACCAACACAAAACGTTACGTTCCCAAACAATTTCTATAGGCTATCGAAAGGCAGCATCGAACTTTGGCATTTTGATGCAACTTACCATAGATACTGTCTAGTATGATGGATCTATCTAATTTTAGCGATTTCAGTTGTTTTTCACACTGCATTCGAACAGTTTCAAAACAGAAGTTGAATTAGAATTACTGCATTCATTGCTCCTAAAAACTATGAATCGGTTTTATATGAACATTAGTGAAAATTTTTCAATTTCAACGTGTAAAACTGAGAGTTTTCTCTTAATTCATATGCATATCAATATTTGGCAGAAATGAAAAAGTGCGACAAACATATATTTCGTTTCGAGTTGACTACGTGATAAACTCGCATTGTTTCGTTGGCACTAACACTTAGCTATACGAAAATACTTTCCATGAAGACAAGGCCTCAATTCATTAAGACCTGTAACGATTAGCTTAATATCTGCAAGATATTTATCGATCGCATTAAACTTCACCGAATTTCATTCAAACACCTGATACAGTGTTGTACATATATGACCATCTGTATGACCATATGCTAGCTGGTAAAAGAAACGTATTTGACTCGGGAGCTATAAACCACTTTTCACTTCGCATCTTGTTATTTGTAGGTCATTATGGCTTTGGCACATTCTTCTGGTTTGTATTTTTCTTTTCTTTGACAAAACGATACGTTTTCAGCGCTAACCAGTCAATTTCTCATATTCGTCAATAGATATGATTTATTCAATGAAATTAAGCTATGCAAATTTGTTTGGATCGTTTTTGAAACCCATATTTTGTCGATGGTCGGAATTCAGGCATTTCGGCTGGACTGGTTTACATTTCTCTTAATGGTAGTCATAAATTTATCTGATTGCTAATAACCAAAATCAATAACTTACATGGACGCACAAATCAGATCCAATATTCAAATTGACATTGAAATATTGTCTAGGATGAAGATGGTGAGTAGTAATCATTGTGATTATTGTGATTCAGAGGAATACAACTCTACCATATTCTACATGAGTTTTCCCCTTGTCCCCAGCAAATTTACACAGATCATGATACACGAGAATTCGACATCTTGCACAAGAAATATTTGCAGTATGATTTGGAGTTCAGTTTATGTACTGGACGTGCTGTTTTTTTAAGGTGCTTATCAATACCGATCATGAATTTTAAATGTCAGTTTCAATTATTGTTTTTTCGCTTTTAATAATTATTGTTTTTTCGCTTTATTCCAAAACTCAATTTGAATGGAATGAAATGATTAAATATTCTCAACCATAATTTCTAAAAATAGAATTACAACCGCAAGTTCTAGAATTCGTACACTCATTGGTAGAAAAACCAGTTGATTCGATTTCATATACAACAAATCATTTCCTTATTGCTTGTAAAATTCAAGTATCTACACATGAAACATAAAGCCGGATCTTCTTTAGCATTTTTTTTTTATCAACTCTCTATAATTGCAACTCAATAAAATTCAACCGGTCGAATCGGTATCCGATATTCCCCATATTTTCATGCGTTTTACTACACAACGATGGAAGAACGAAAAGTAGTTTTTCCAGAATCGGCATCATAGCCCCAACATTATTGACCAGAAAGAAAACCAGCTACAAACATATTATAGAGATGACAACTAGGTATAAAAACACTTTTCTCTGCCGTTTTTCCGCTTTTTTCTTCTTGGAAACGATTTCATTTTAGAAAATCCGTATCATAACAAGAAGAAACTTATTTGACTTGGAGGGAAAATCTAAACAAAACTATCAGTCTATCTAATGAGAAAATACGTACATATTACAGAAATAAACTCTACTGAATACGAGTAGGTAAGTGCAAAAAAAAAACGTTTGCTAATGAGATTTCATCTATGATGAGTAAAATACCTGTAATGACTAATGGTAAGAGCTGGTAAGTTGATTGACAACAAGTTGAATACATGAAATTTTTTGCAGCAATTTCTTTCTGCGACAACGAAGACATATTGTACAATACTACGCACAGCCTACTTATTGTAGGTATAGTACATAGAAATCGAATGAGAGTTTCAGGGGAATTTTATTACAGTTAAATCGAATACAAGTGATTAAGCAAACTTAGATTTCTTGTTTGAATTAATACGATGAGGTGTCATCGTTATAGAAATCGAAAAGATGAGGATTTTGTTTGATTTATGCGAATTGTAATTATTGATTGTGGATAGTAGTGAAGATAAATTTAACCCATTACTTTATAGTTTTGCTTAATGGTTTGCTTAATTTTCAGTACACAGTGGAATAGCGAAGATCATAGCTGCCGCTAAATGCATTTGTAATATTTCCAATACGTCTGTCTGGTTTGTGTGCAGACATAGAAAGAAATTTCAAGAATTTTAATTTTCAAAAATTCATGTTGTGTGTTTCGCATAAGAGCAAATTAAATTTGAAAGCGAGATGGTTCAAAATGCATTTGAATCAACATGTGGCTAATCCTTCCCATCGATAGGCTAAAATCGTTTTTAAACTAGGTTTACTACGTTTTCACTGCGGTTGATTTTGAATTGTCAGGAAACATCCAGCCCTTCATACTTTTTGTTATGCGGTGCTGCACATATAGTAATCTATGTTACACGAAATGTACTTATGGGATCAAAATCAAAAATGGTATTTATTTTCAAATTATTTATTCTTCTAAATCTGTTTCATCGCCTTCCAAGAAATCCTGTTTCAACTCATGATACTGATGCCAAAGTTATTTTCTAATCCTCAAAACAGTTGTACAAGCCAATTTCCAGAATGGCCTTCAAAATACGCAAGGACTCGGCTTTGATCTCCTCAATCGAGTCAAAACAGTATCCCTCAATAAGTTTTTTTTAAATTTTTCAAATAGCCAGAAGTGCCAAATCAAGCAAACAAGGTGGTTGTGGAATGATATGAGAGTTGATCAACAAGTAATGATAATGAATATAAAGGTGATTAAACTTTCAACATAGTCTTCTAGCAAGTTAATACATTTAGTCCATCTTTTTCCAAACCCAGGATACCCTTAGAAAAAAATTCTTTATCTTGGCTCTCCCAAAATGCCTCAACAGCGGCTATCATCTTCAAATTTCTTACCTCGAAGGTGTTCCGGCTCGCAGTTTGCTGCGTCTTTTTTTCCGTCATTGCCTCTCGCAATCTTCTTATTTGGTCTGCGTAGTAAAAGCCTGATATAGTGGCTATGATAATTCCTTCAGCGTCTCAAAAAAATCATGCATAACCTTCCCTCGAGCTCGACAATTTGAATTCTTTCGACGTTGGTGAAGGGGGTTGCTTCCACGTCATCGATTGCTGTTTAGTTTCTGGATGAAAATGGTAGATTTAAATCTCATCCGTGATCACGAAACGTGACAAAAAAATCTCCTAATCTGCCTGGAACTTTTCAAGATTTACTATCGAAATGTCAACTCGTTTCTTCTTTTGCCAGTCGGTTAACATTCTCGGCCCCCAAAGCGCAGATACCTTCTTCATATGTAATTTGCGGGCTATGATTCTTTGAACACTGCCATTCGAGATTCGTTTGACCTCAGCTACTTCTCTGATGGCCGCTCTTCGATCTACCAACATGAAATCTTTGGCCCAATCCAGGCCAAATTGAACGTATTCAAATGCTGTGGTCCGCACCATGGCCGCAGGTGGTTAGCTTCCATTTCCAGCAATTATTTGTTTCAAAATCAATAAGCTATCGCTAAATGCCATCATGTCATATTCATGAATGAAGCAAGAAAATAAGATCATGACATCACGAGTTTCAAATTCGTCAAGTTCTGAGTATTCCCAGCCCCGCAACATTGACGCCACGTACCGGATAATGATTAGTGCTTGCAATAAAACTAGGAATTGCATTCAACCAAAAATAGCACTTTCATTCACCTACAAAACAATTCGTTATGGGATGATTT
The DNA here is from genome assembly GCA_947369275.1 of Nemotelus nigrinus. Classification (NCBI taxonomy): domain Eukaryota; kingdom Metazoa; phylum Arthropoda; class Insecta; order Diptera; family Stratiomyidae; genus Nemotelus; species Nemotelus nigrinus. The sequence continues at coordinate 70,988,639 of OX376375.1, read as the reverse complement.
TGGGCGTGTTTCACACCAGTGACATGAAAAAAGTGTGTTGACATCCGCATGGTATGATCGTCTTTTTTTCCGTTCACGATATTCATGTCAAACCTTCATAAATGCCAAAGATACATTGACGTAAATAATATTATTCAATCTGATCGATAGATGTTCACTCTCGAGCAGGCAAACGATGACTGTGCCTGTGATGGAGAACTTTCGGTAAGCGGTAACAAATCCTTTTAACCGGTGGTCTAAAAACCAGCACAAGTCAGAATTAGGAGAAATGGTGATCAGTATTGATACAACGTGTATTTATTTAGTATGAGCCAACGTGTATTTCTTATGTAGGAAATACATATTGGCCCAAGTAAGACTAAAAGAGGCTATGTACAATATGTGTGCACCCCCTTGGTGCGAGCTGGGCTGAAGTTGGGCTCACTCCCAGCCTGAGTGGAGTTTTGGCCAATATGTTGGGCCAATATGTATTAGAAGCATTTCATTGGAGTTTGAGAGAAGCTTTATGTAGCGGATATTTATTAGTTGCATAATTTTTCTGCTAGAACAACTTCTTATCCAGGTTATGCATCTTTCTAATAATGTTTTGATCATTTTTCAAAAAAAAAAGCACAAAATGAGTGGTATGGCTAGATAGGCTTATGAGAATGAAATTGTAAGCTGCAGCATTTTTCAAAACACGTCAATATGAAATATGTCAACTATAATCATTCAAAAGCAAGAACATTTTTCGGGCGGTTTCCATGGCTACTTGTCTATCGGGTGTCTTGAATTTCTGTTTTTATTTGTTTTTCGTTAAATACACATATAGGAGGGGGAAAACATCTTTCAGCAATCATACAGCTATTTTATGGTTTTATAATTTTTGGAACTGAGAATGATAGCAGCGTACTCCTAACTAGTCACTTACACCACTGTATTGTCAACAGAACTCGTGGTGGACAATATTCGAGATCATAACGAAAAATTTGTTATTGGGTCATATTTCCCATATTTTCATAGTATTCTCCTTTAATAGTACTTTAATATGCCTGGTAGAGGTCAAAAATTCTTTTGGAGAATTAACTGACAGAAATGCAGCGAATATGTTTTTGAAAGAAAGATGATTAGAAAGTCGACTGTTAGTGAAATTATGTTAGAGTTCTGTAAAGAAGAATAAATGAGAATGAATCAAGTAAATTTGAAGCAGACTCATTCTCAAATAAATCAACTGATTGAAAGCATTTGATTCATCTCTACTGTGGACATGCTTACGCGGTCTTAGTATTCGACCATCATACATTTAACTTGACTTATGTAAACGCTCACAATAAACGTAAATTCTCTTGAATTTCTATCAAGTGGATGATTTTCCCATAATAAAGCGAAAAAGAAAATACCGTCAAATTCTATAGTCCGATATTCGCTCATTTTTAATTTCACTCTTATGGCAAGCAACAGGTTATAACTTTTTGGCAGTTCGAAGTACAAACGATTTTGGCATAAGTGGCGTTTAAGTAATCTGAACTATACGAAGCCGCCTGAAAGTACATTATGGTTACACTATATATTTTCTCTGCATTCAAGCATTTACTTAAGCCAACCTAAGCTCATTTAATACGATTATTGCTACGCATTTACAGTAACTGATTAACTAAATACTTCTAAAAGTTTCGTCAGAGTTTTTTTTTGCAGCTGATATTTACTTTCAATCATATACCAGTTTGTCTTCTCATCGTACTTTACTTCACTGGTTCTACTTACCTCATCTCTTAAATGCAAGTGAAAAGTTCACTTTCCAAGTCGCTTCTCTAATGAGACGAAAAACATAAGATATTTACTTTAAAAGAAAATCTCAACATTCCAAAATCGACTTCATTCCTTATACATTATCTTATTAAATTCGATTACAATCTCATAACTCAATTTCCTTAATTTTCAGTCAAATTACTGAAAATCATTTTCGCCTGCCCACAAATTGAGCACTTTCTAACAATTAAGCAATCGAAAGTTTCTATCATTGATGTACTGAATCTTAATGCTATCTCAAGTACGATTTGCCTTACTCGGCACATTATCAAGATACTGTTTTTTTGCAAACATCCGACGGTATTCCATAATCACTGCTTGGCTCACCTTTCGACAAAACTACCGTTTTGTTGTGCTAATGGCACTCGAAGTGTACAGGAAACAAAGAATCATCATTGATCTCGGAACTACCTGAAGACGAACCACGACATCATCGCATCGAGTCGTGGCGTCGCATTGTCATCATAACAATTGAAAACGAATAATACTAGCCACGCTTTATTATTGACTGCGTCAACAAAAATATACCCAAACAATTATATTTCAGGTGCTTTCCATTTCGCTTGATGGCCTAAACCAAGACGAATTCAGTTAGTATAAGAAAGTTATTATTTTGACGTTAAGTTGCAAGATTTTTCGACAGGTTGTTTTGGATGATTATCGTATTCGTGTGTTGGAAGTAAAATTTTGATACTGTTCACATTGTTAGAAATTAGTTTTGAGGATATAGGTTCACTCAACTCAAGAATATTTCACTATTAAATAACTAGACCGAAACTAGAAACTGAAACTTACCATTTGGGCACGAAAATAAATCCTAGAAATAGACAAAGTAATAAAGAAAGTTAATTAAAATCTCATTAACGATCGGAGTTTTTTTGAGGTGGTTATGCGAATTTCTGGCGGGTGTAATGCAGACACGCCAGACGGCCTGTTTGATAATTACCTCTGTTGCTATGCTCTGGAAACAAAATGCGGACAGCCAAATTAATATGGCCGCCGATAATCTCCCCATGGCGTCCCCTGAATCTTGTCGCCTCAATCACCTGAAAATATAGAAAAGAATGCAGTTGTAGAAATATGGTAGTTGAAACAAAAGAATGTAAGCAAAAATTGTAATTAGGGGCGAGAAAGTGAAAGAAATTAAATTGTACGTTGGCTTATATTGAGGTTCTGGAAGAGTGAGTTGATGAGGTATGTTTGCGTACACTGAATTTTCCTGAATCATCTCTATACTTCATGAAAAGTACAAAAACACTCGCACCTGAAAATTGACAAACAAAACCGCCAGTTGTTGGTTTTTGGGAGAAAAATAGTGATTATAATGTCATCTTCAGCGGTTATAAATTATTGGCACAAATATATTCGACCTTCATAACCAGATTACGCAAAAAATATGTTGCTTGCCACGCACATTTGAAAATATTTTCTCGCGCCACACCGTTTGATATTTTTCAGTATTTTTCAGTAGCTCAGACCAGACCCTACTGAAATTTTATCGTATTTCATGAAAGGGGGAAAATTTTCAGTTTTCAGTACAACGGCATATAAAAACAACTGCATAGCAATCAATTGCGATTAATCGCAATAATCGTAGTACCCGAACAGACCTATTATTAGTCATAAAGATTCTGGTGTTTTTTTTTTAAGGAGAATAAATTAGTTGCAGTCTCAGGCATTTGTTATCAAGTGTTTTAGATATTAAGTGACACCAAAGCATAAGCCAATGCTCTTCTTTGAAAGTGATTTAAAAAAAAAACTATTTATTTGGGAAATAATAAAAAATTCAATCATGTTTTCTCCTGTTTCACTCATTACTTCAAAATACAAAATTTAAGAATCAATTTTTTCGCACCAAACTCCAAAAGAAAGTTGTCAATTTATTCAATCACTACGATTCCCAACAAAATTACGCAGCAAAACAAATTATTCAGCCACTTGGAAAACAATTTGCATCTATTATATATAACACATATGCCAGTAGATTCCAAAAGAAAACAAACAGCTAGAAAGCAATCGAATTCATTATTCTCTTTCTTTGCCTGACTGTATTATAATACCTAGGCTAGTATTTTCTAAGCTCTTGCATTTAAGTCACTAGGTGATACAGTTACGCTCCAACAAATTCATAAGAATTGCGAAAGACTACATTAAAGATAAGTGTCTCGTTTCGAATGTATAGAAGTTACGCAAACAACTAACTGCACAGTAGCGGGCATTTTACATCACCAGCAAAGTCACAGGCAGTTTAGTGTCGAGCCGGATCACTGTTTTTTTGGGTAAAGAAAGGTGAAAAAATTAATACCTACTTCCGAAATAATGTATCTATGTTTGAATCGTTAATTTGAATAGATTTGACTAGACAGTAAGTGATAGATGAATGAATGGATGGGTAGAGATAAGAGGAGCTTTCGTGAATCTATTTTGCAGTGTTGAATACATAACCTCCGAATTTTAAGGAATTGAATTTCGTCGTTGTAAAGTCGGCCGTATTGAGTTTTAAGACTTAATGTTTGAAATTCCGATGACAAACGTAACAGTTATGCAAGAGCAAGAGCCGATCAACTGGAAATTAAATCAAATATCGCATACTAGCTTTGTTGCTTATTTTTTTGATACTTGCTAAGTTTAATAGGCTGATATTCGCAAAAAAGTATCTGAGCTGAAAAAGAGAGAATTGTGCACCTTAATTGTTACCAAAGATTATACGAAATTGACTTCAAGAGCTAGTGAATTTAAATTGAACAATTTTTATGTCTAAATTTTTTTTTTTTTTTGTTTTTAAGCTATATCTTTTCCATCTGGAAATAATTTCAACATCAGTTTTTCAACTTTTAATGCCTTCTTGAAAACTGATATGATTTAATAGACAGTTTTGCCGGCGGTAGTTTAATTAATTGACACAAATCTTTTCTCACATGGGCATTTTTTTATGTTAAACTTAAATTATTTTTCAATATTTCTACAGACGAGCAAACCTGAAGAATTTACTACCCTAATTCCACAAATTTTTGCGTGCTTTTTAAAACTAATACGTCAGATGTGATAGACAAAAAACCTAAAAAAAAAACTATTTGTCCCATTTATAGTTAGTTGAGGATAATTAGATTGATTTTAAATGTTTAATAGCTTAGCTGTTTCACAAAACTTTACGAATTAAATTGAGACTTTTTTAGCCTCGATTAATTTCGGACAGACATAGGACCCCATATAACATGTTTTATGTTCGGTTATAGGAAACTTTGGTTAACTATTTGTGCACTGCACCATACAAAACTATCTCTTACATACCAAAAAAGTTTTAAATACAACCACATAAGAAAAAACGCAGAAAATTATGCTGCATTAAAGCATAAAATTCAGGTTTCCCTATCACGGGGAAAACAATTCAATCATTTACTATCGCGAATACTTAAATTTGCTGTCTATATTTGAAAAAAAAAAAACACATATACAGTGACTCCCAATTTTACCCTGATGATAGGCACAATAAGTATCAATTGTTTAATTAGGTGTAAACAAACGAACCAAAAATAATGTATTGGAAACCATCTCAAACAAAAATTTTGTGAAATTTTCATTTTATTACAAAAAATAAACCGTTATTTCAATGAAATAAAAACAATAATTCAAAATCTTATTTCAACTATAAAACTGCACAAAAATTTCATTCATTTAGTATTTAACACATTATTTCTGGTTTACTTATTGATATTGAATCAAACAATTGAAATGTATTGAGCTTGTCGTCTGGTTAGACGTGTGAGTCCCTTTACTAATTATATTTCTGAACGAAGATAGAACATACGATTAAAACATTATCTCTACTCAAAGCTATCACTTTCCCTTTCAAATGATAGTCTACATAACTTTTTGCAATTACATATATAATTCCGAGAATATAATGATTTATTTCCATCAATTTTTTTGATTCTGTAACATAATGTTTTGTCTGTTTTTTCATCGCCTAAACTCCGTCTATCATTAGAGTCCTTCACCAGTCAGTTCATAGTTTTACCTTTTACAATGAAGGAAAACAAAATATCAATTTGATTATAAATGTAGCCAAGATAAGCGAAATTGTTGTACCATTTAATATACAAATTATGTTCATTCAATATTTTTTTTTTAAATATTTCCCTAATCCACATGAATCGATTCACTTTTTTGTTAAGGCTGCTTTCCAAATAATGGAACTTATTTTTTGACCTAAACACTGACAACTCATGTGGCAAGTCTAAAAAATGTTCTGTGGTCTTTTGAAAATTTGACTAAAACACTTTTTCTCAGCACTCAGCTTTCTCTCCATTAATCTATATTACCCAGGACAGAAGCTTTTCTGCGTTTTTGAAGAAGAACAAAGCATGAATAAATAGCTGCAGATGATTTCTGATTCATTGGAATGATAGCTGTCAATCGAGTGGATAACCAAGTATACCAAATCGGTGACTCTGAATATTCTAACGGTCTCTCGATTGGTTCTACTATTCTTCCAGAACTTAGAACTCTCAAAGAGCCTCCAGAGTTAAAACTTCCGTAAATCGAAATTTCAGCATAAGTTGTTATGAGTTTATGATTATTTCTGAGTCATCCTGAAGCATACTAAATTTTGTTAGATTAAATTTTGTAGTATTTTTTTATGCAAAAGAATGTCCGAAATTCATACCTATGTTAAAATTCCTGTAATAAAATACTTTGTTTTACAATTTCAAAAATCAATATGTTTAAATACATTTCGAAAATTATCTTTTTACGATATGTGCATATCTAACAATAGTGCATTATTTTCTCAGAAAAAAACAAAAGACTTAAGACAGTAACCCACTTTTTTTCTGTTCGAAATTTGACAATTACAATCATAAATTGAAAAGTTGGAACGACAGAGGAAGAACATAAAATTCCTTTGAAGATGTCAGAGTTCTTAGTGAATCTTATGAATTTGTAAATATTAATATGTGATTTTAGTTTGCTATGTTAGATATTCAATTAATTAGCTACAGAGTCTCAAGTGTGATTGCAACATTCTGCTAGATTTGACGTTCAAACTCAGTCTTGAGCTTACGACATCTATCGCTTTTTTTCGTGAATTGTATCCCAGGTGCTCAGTTTTTGAGATTTCTGACCTTATATTGCCAGTGAGCTTTTACAATGGATTTCAAACCTTTAAAATGGATTTCAAATTAAAATGGATTTGAGCCTTTCAAATGGATTTCAAATGTCTTAAATTTTGTGACATTTCACAAATTTTAAATTTTTAAACTCTTCAAAGCTCATTTTTATTGCACAAAAATAAAAAAGACACATAAATACAACACCCGCGTCAAATCTTATAGTACAAAAATTCGCAAAAAAAAAAACAGATGATCATAAGCCAAAAGATTAGTGCGATACGGCCTATTTTTACCAACAAATAAATAATGAATTTTCAGAAAGATAGTTCGCAGCACTAATACGCAATTACAATTGTGATATGTATAGTGTTCACAAGCAAATTTGGATTTTCAACGCGATAGTTTAATTATTGATTTGAAGGTATATTTTGATAAAAAGCACTTGAAAATCACTATTCGAACTTTCAAAAGTTTTAGTTTATTTTATGTGAAAAACATAATTTCATGAAAATAAAAAATATTATGACTTTATTTGAAATTTCGTCACGAAAAAACCTTGCATTTTATAAGAACAAAAACAATTTGATCACAACTTCATGATTTTTTTTATTTCAACATAAAAATTCCGCAACATCCTGCCAATTTCACATTTAAATAACCATATAATCTTCCATTCAAGCCATTCAATACCAAGCCTTTTTCTCAAATTACCAAATTCAAATACGAAACCTACCAAACATTGCGTCAACTTTTATGGACACGAAATCAACTTCAATAGACTTTTCAGTCCATCCACAGTTCAAACTCGTGTTCATAAAAATATCAATCACAAACCGAACCAATAAAAAAAACTTTCAATTTCGCACATCAAAAGTTATGGTCTTCCGAATAGCACATAAATCCATGGAAAACTGTCGCGCTTTCTATGTCCATCAAATATGTCTTCTTAAGAGTGTATCAGACAAGATTGTTGGATCATTTGAAATTCTCAACAAAAAAACCACACACAATGATCGAGACAGTCACAAGGTTCAATAGACTTTAGCAGTAGAAAATCAATAATTGCGCCCCAGTGCTGTTGGTACAACATGTCGATAGTCATTTGGATTCCGTGCGAAATCGCAAAATATGTTTGATCATTTTAGAGCGAAATGAAAGTGTTTTTTTTTTCTGTATCTGAGTGCTTTCGGATAAGATCCGTATGGCATCGAATTGATTTTCTAAAAAAGATTAATGATTACAGATAGCTATAGTTGTTGATGTGAAGAAAACATGGCACTTGAATCTCGTAAAGAAACTTAACGCTGCTCGAGTATTTTCTACTGCCACGAATTTAATTTTCATGTCAATCATGACCATCATCATCATCAACACTTGTTGTGCTCAACGTATAATCTTGATTAGCGAAAACTGTTGATCATGAGTCGATTTTAATCTGCCAACACTATCGCTTTTTTATTTGGAGATTGTTACTCGTTGGAGTCGAGAAAAATTAGCTGTGAAGACCTACAATATTCATGCATTTGTATTTTCCATGGTTCCGAGCGGAATAGCCATGATGTGCTGATAGCTTAATTGAATAGTTTGGTGGTTGAAATTATGCTATTTTTGGTGGGTTTTTAATGCTAGCCCCACGTATAGGCAGTGAATGAACTTAAGTAGTCATTAGACTTGCTGATTTCACTAGAATATATAGGATGGATGAATGTAAAGTAATTGGCTATGGTCAGGGTCAATTTAAAAACAAACATGTAATTGAATAGTGCTTGTGCACATTAAATGAACATATACAATCACTGCACATGAATTTCAAATGAAAGTTAGTTAAAAATGACTAAAAGTTTAGTTAATAAGTGATTTTCACTCAAAGGTAAACCTAAAAAGCTAAACCGACAGACAGCTGACTTTAGTAACTTTCAGGATAGTATCAAAGAAATTTTTCTTTAAATTTTTCTAAAAAATTTAAAAATAGTTAGAAAGTAATGGCTAAATTATTTTTATTCATATCATTTATGAGCTTGGTGAAAAAAAATTAATTTGGTTGTTTCATTCATTGAAAAGAAATCAAATTTATAAACTATCAAAAACTACAAAATACAAACTAAGATATTTTCTTCTTGCTTCTGGATGTGTCTTTTGGCCTGCTTACTCCACAGTTTGTAATCGATAATCGATAGTTACTTTGTAAAGAAAACTTATATCATGAGAACTTTCGTTGTGTCTAGTGGTTGAAGCTGGTAGAGAGCTTCATTTACTGATTTCTTACCAATGAGAATACGAGTGTAAGCGGATTAATTAGTTCCACGACTCACTTTATTTTTACTTTTGATTAACTCAGTTACCTATTCAGAGCTAGGTGAACTCGAATCGACTCGTTCGAATCTAGATTTGATTTAGAAACCCCACACTAAATGACAGTATCTTATCCACTGGACTACTCGAGCTTACATTTATTTCTTTGAGGAAGAGTAAATAAATTAAATACTTTTCTAATTATTTCATGCAAAAATATTAATAATGCTGACAGTTTTTGATAAAACTAGTGAAAACACTATTTAAAAATAGACGTTCTGTTTAATTTGTAAATCTATCAATAGCTTTCGGTTAGTACAATATTAAATCAAAAAGTTTTGAAGTCTTCAAGAAACAGATTCAAATTTTACACTAAAAGCAAAAGCTACGTACCATTTCATCTATTATATCTATATTCTTTTAACATAAAAATTAATTTAAGTTCGCTTAGAAAAAGCACGAAAAAATAATATTTTATAGCCTGTGACTTTGGAAAAACTCTCCAGGTCCAGGCACTAATTTTGCATTCTAATGTCTTGAAGTGAGATTTTACAAACGTAGACCTCAAAACAATATCTAACGTGTCGAAATTGAATTCTCGTGGAGAATTCTCGTAGAAAAATGACATTTTTTCTGTAGTAACTGCAAATAACTTGGAAATTAGAGTCCATGCGAATGTACACACCAACCTAAATTTAGAGAGCATTAAAAAATTCTATAAAAAGCTGTCGGCAGAAGCAGGCCTATTCAATTCCAATACATTTATGAATAAGACATCACTTTACGAGGTACTATCAAATGCTAAAACGAAACTGTTCTTGCCACTAAATGCTAATAAAAGCACTTAAATGAATTCTATTAAGGACGGTGCAACTTCTCCGGTCAAAGAATCGTTCGCATCCGTTTAGAATCAAGAAGCTGTTCTCCTACAGGAATTGCGGTTTCAGTCTAACAAAACATTTTAGGTTTTTTAAAAAATCTCGCAAAATAATTTTTAGATTTGGCTTTTATTAGTCAGAAGATGACTGGCTAAAAAGTGTTACAAAAATCAAAAACAGCAATTTAAATTATGACGAGCTTAAGCTCAAAAGCAAAAACCCTATCAAATTCTACAAATAAAGCTTTGCTCAGCAGGATCATATGGGAAAAATCTCAAAAAACATGCAAGCAAGAATTACAAAGTTTGAATTTTTGAGAAGTATGCCTGGTTTTCACTCTCGTGTATGAAAGAGGTAGACACTATAACTGTAAACACATTACATTTTGACCTTGGAGCTCCATGCAGCAGCATCAAAGGTAAAAAAAATTCTGGCGCATTAGTACCACTAGAAAACTGAATATCAAAGAAATTACCTTTCAGTGACTTAAAAATGTGTGAAGACGTATTACACTTTTTTGTAGTATCATTTCAGCAGCAATAAGTATACCATAACATGCTCGTGCTTAATCAACCTATCCTTTGAATTTTATTTTCATCCAAAGATATAATCGAAAGTTTCAGCGATTAAACTTTGCCTCTCCAAAAGATTTCCAATACTCGGAAAATGTAAGCATCGGTTGCTTATTTTACTGTAAAAATTTTGCTTATACATATGAAATGAAAGCATCTGTTGGTGCAATATTTACGAAATTGTCTTATGCTGGCAATCATATGTTCGCACCATAGCTGTTTCACGTTGAGTTAAACTCACACTGCGAATTTCGTTTCGATTGAATGATTGCGCTGGAAGTTATAGGAGTGAATAGAATTTTAGGGCTACCACCCTCAAAACTTTTCAAATGTTTGAAACCTCTCATTTGCTGTTAATTGTCATTGCAGGATCATTACCATTTGGAAATTTAATGACAAAATCGTTCCAAAAAGAAATGTCAACAAATTACGAAATTTATCATAGCTGGCAGCCCTTTCATGATTTTTCAGCAGAACAGAATTAGAAATACAGCAAGATTCACACATCACATGATATTTGTTTTGATTTCGCTACTACATTGAAAGTTATAGGGAAAAACCCTTATTTTCCTGAGCAAATTTACAATATTTAGGAGACTGAAATTGCCATAGCCGGCAGCTCTATACTGATTTTTCAACCTAATTTTTATGAAATTTATTTTAAAGTAAGGTTCATCCTCTGCGTGAATTTTTTTTCAAATCTGTTGGCTTAATCGGAAGCTATAGGCCAAAAACTACTTTTTTCTCGGTGATTTTTCAAAATGGCGCCACTGCAACAGTGTTGTTTGTATTTCAATATTGCTTCTACCAAACTTAGTTTTAACTAATACCAATATGTCTTGTGAATTTCATGCTGATCGCATTATCAGGTCGTCAGTTCTCGTGAACAGAAGTTTTGAGTGCTGAAAATAGAGCTAATTTGATCATGGGTTGCCTTTCTTGTGTACCGCGGAATTTTGAAAATTGTATTTTGACGTGGTGGACAAAGGTCAAAATTTATCAATAATTTGAATTTATTTTCAAAAATCAAAAATTGTTCAGGAGGGCTAATGATTTGAAGGATTTTTTTCAAAAGCTTGAGGTAGCTACAGGGCTACCCGCACAGTCTTTAAAATCCATGTGTGTTTTTAGGTAAGAATTTGGAATCATGTGCCTACAAGATCGCACTGCTATAAGAGCTAAATCCACAAGATCACCATCAGTGACGTAACTTCAGTAAATGGGCTCTAAATATGCTCGATGCCGAATTTAGTCAAGGGAGCATTTGGTCAAAATTCACGAATTTGGTCAAGTTAGCATCCCAAAACCGTTCACAAAATGCCATTACATCCGCGATAATTGACTGTTTCGTGCGGTTTTCATGCTGGTGGTGTCATTGGCCCGTACTTTTTTTCATAATCCTGGCAACTCGGTCACGGTCAGTGGTGAGTGCCACTGTGCCATGTTGACCGACTATTCTTCACGTAAATTAGAAGAAAATAGCCTGGTTGGCATGTGGTTTCAACAAGATGGCACCACATGTCAGACAGTTGGCCAAAAAATTGGCTTATTGAAGACGAAATTTAAAAATCAAATCATTTCAAGAAATGATCCTGCCAACTGGCCGCTTCATTCGTGTGACTTGACTCCATTGGCTTTTTTTACTACGTCAAGTCATTGGTCTATGCCAACCATCTGCAAACTTTATAGATGCTCAGATCCAATATCGAACGTGAAATTGCTGGAATATTGTCTACACTGTGCGGAAAAGTCATGGAAAATTGGATTAAGCGGATCCACAGCTGCAAGCGCTTCCGGGTTGGTTATTTGAATAATCTTGTGTTTTACACGTAATGACATTGTGTACTTTAACATTGGATGTACTTTGTACATTGATTGTACTTTAACCTACATTAAAAATGTTGTTTACTTAAAATTATTTTTGTTTTATTTCAAATGATAAATTGAGTTTCCTTTAATGGAATACCCTGTATTAAAGAATAGTCATTGATGACAAACTGCCATGGTCGGATCAAGTTAGAAAAATCAAAGCCATGGTTTGTCGCATTGCAAGTTTCCTCTGAAGACGATGCTACTTGAACATTGTTCTATAAAACATTATCTATCCTGGCTTGGTAATACCATCTATTACTTATGCAACGCTCAACTGGAGCCAAACTTCATCAACAAACGTGGCTATCCTGGGCAGAAATCTAAGAAAAGCAATTAAAGCAGTTCACAATCTGAGTCCACGAACTCCCACTAATCTGCAAACTTTCATAACAAGGAGAATGCCTTTTTTCAACTATTGGCATTTCAAAAGCTAATAGCTGTATAGAAAATCGTCTACAGAAAGAATAAATCTTCCATTTCTTTGTCAATGACTAGAAAAATGCACAGCTATTAAATAAGGTCAGCAAATTCTTTTAAACTGTCTCTAGTTAGAACCAATAGAGCCCTTAACGACCCGATCCTTTCAAGTATATCGTTGTATAATGATATACTAGATCATATAAAAAACAACCTATCGTGTTTTTTTACTAAAGGAAAACTGAAGCAGTATGTTCTAAAGCAATTTTAAAAGCAAAAAAAGAAACATTGTTTTTTATTTTGATGCACATATTTTTCTATAATTTTAATTTTTTTTCTATCTGTTTTTATTATTTCACTTTTAATTAATTTTGAATTTTTTTATTAGACTCTAACCAATCCATTTAATATTTCTTTTTTCTCTGTACGTATTAAACTTTGAGTATTGATTAAAACAGCAGAAAAATCCAATTTTATTAGCTTTATAAAGAATAGTTTGATTTGTAAATTCTTGCCTACTGAGGAGCAAGTTGTGACAAATGAGATTATTAGACTGCATGCCATATAGTAGCCTTTTTAACATGAGTAATGTTAAATGTATATGGGTAATTAGCGACCATACCACAACCAATTATCTATTTGTGTCACTCCCAATATTGCGTTAACCTCGCTTTGTTGAAAAAAAGGATGAAAAATCGTATTGAGAGTGTAGTTCGGTTCGACCCCATATACAGATCTTATTTTTTCCCTATCCGGGGTAGGTTGATTGATTTAGTCTTAGCTTAGTGGCAAACTAACGCCATGTTATCATTAGTTATGGAACTTGGAATTACTTTGGATTTGGCTGTGGGATAAAAAGTGCATGCATATTTAGGTATTTTTTTTTAAACTTAGCCCTCTTTCAGCATTCCTGCATGTGTATGATGAAATAGTTGTTGAGCTTTAAAACTGTGTCACGAAATAAGACATATATCGGTGTGTATATACATACATATGTATGTGATGTTGACAACGAATTGAGAGAGTTGAAAATACTAATTGTACTTTGCCTCCATATACTAACCAGATATTTTCCATTCATATTATGACTAGAGACTAATGAAATTCAACAAATCCTATCAGTGACCATCACTGCAAATCAATCCTATTACCTCACACTTAAATGTTGAGCTAGGAGCTACTTCAGAAGCTTTGGAATAGACAGTAGTTAGTTGGGCATTGTTGTCCCCCATGACTGAAAAAGCAGTATAATTTTACGCAAAGTTATATTGTGATAAAACATTGCGCCTGACACCATGAAATTCATAGAAGTGGTCGCTATATATATATATATATATATATATATATATATATATATATATATATATATATATATATATATATATATATATATATATATATATATCATAGCTTGCAATGCACTGCATTATTGCAGGTTACTGGCTTAAGTTTTTTGAATCATAAATCACTGGAATTTACAGACTCTTCAATAATTCCAGTCTTTTAAACTCTATAATATTTTTTTGTTTACTCCGAACACTACAGAACAAAAATTTCTCGACATTTATTAAAATATTAGGCGATTATATGAAACTATATTAAATAGCTCATTAATATTCGAAGGAAAGGATTGTTTTTCTATTTATGTTCACTTTAGTCATGAAATTAGCAATAAACCATTTAATATAGTGTCATATAGGCCTAAATGTGATAAACTGGGAGTTTTAAAAAGTAGGTTACTGGCCTAAGTCTTTCAATTCACAAATATTTGATTGCCATTCTAAATCAACAAAGCAGACTGAATTTTCATTAACTCAATGTAAAGATGAATGTGATTTTGATTTAATTACTCCTAAGGTAGACAGAGTAAAATTCAACCTTAGAATGATCCAAAGCAAACAAAATGCACAAGTGCCATTTACATATCACGTATATACTACACACTCATATTTTCTTGCATCGACCGTTCAACCTCAATACTACTCAACCGAATATTGTTACAACACCAACTCTAAGATTTGTTTTTGTGCGACCAGTTTGAAACCTAGTCAAATGTGAAAACCGTTCAGTTGAATGATTTCAGCGAAAAAGAATGAAATGATTGCAAATACTTGTAATCTTGCCATGACTAAGAGAAAAAACATGGCATTTGATTATCTCGGTGATGATGAATTGGCTATTTGTTAATGATTTTGATTCGATAATATGAAATCATAGCTTTAAATAATGCAGATTTAAGCATCATCAGTTGTTCGCACACAAAAAAAAAGAGAATCAACCTTAGGACAAAGTAGATTGCGTGCTGATAGTTTATGTGCACAAGAAGTTTTCAATTGATAGATGAGGTGTTGAAAAAGGAGTTTCATAATATATGGTTGATACTGACCTTGGATTTTACTTTTGAATAATCGATTTTGTCTCTATTTAGATAATTAATTATTTTGTGCGATTTCATTTGATTGATAATTTTTTAAACTGAGCTGGCTTGCGGGTTGCTAAAAATAGTGAGCAAATACTTCATACTTATAAACTATTTGTAGTATTTTAACCGTTAAATACATTTATAAATATAAATACAGTAAACATATCCTTGAGTTGCCTATTGGGTAAAACACTGGCTTCTTGTGAGTTTGGTAGCTGGTTCAAACCCAGGTTTGGACGAGGGATCGCTCACCAAGCTTTGAGTTCGCCTAGCTTTGAATAGGAACCTGAATTATTCAGGGGTAAAGTGAGTCATGGAACTAATAATAGACCGTGTGCACTGAGACCAAATCACGTGGTTTCGATCAGCTGATCAATTTGAAGCTAATTCGACGACAAATATACTCGATTTACCATACATTTGCCTCGGCTTTTGATAGTCTAATGTAAACACAGTCTAGTGTAAATCAGGTACTATTGTGAATTTTGTTCTGGCTAAGTTTTCATCCATAAAAGGGAAAGTAGATTTAAATGAGCTGTCAGTTAAATTTCATTCTAAAATAGTGAATATTTTAGTAATTTAGTGATTTATTTGGTACGTATTCAATACAGCAGGCAAAACTGCCCAATTACAGATTGGATACCATGAACAAAATAAAATAACAAGAATTAAATGATAATATATTGAACAAAAATGCTTATCAGGAAGAAAGGTAGCCGCGACAGATTTTGAACAGGAAACACTCATCCAAGTAAACTCTGCGCTGCTCAAGGAGAGGAATGTTAAGAAGAGATAAGCGCTCACTCTATGGCAGACTATATTTAAAAAGTAAAGTACTTTGAACCCAAAAGGAGAATGTTAATTGTACAAAGTGAAAATAATATATTCTTGCATGTTTTTTTAACATTGTCAGACGTCAGGAGTGCCACAAGGTTCTGTCACTGGACCAATTCTTTATACCATATTTACCGCTGATCTTCCCATTCCAGTGAGCCAACCTCAAGTCCAAATTCTTCATTATGCCGATGATACACTCTTATTTGCGTCGAGCCAAGATCCGTTCAAAGCAGCAAGGAGCCTGGAATACTACTTGGCAGAATTCAGTCTTTACTTTGACGACTGGGGCATCAAACCAAATAACAGTAAGACACTGCTTAGTGTATTTCGCAATCCTTCTAAGTATCGGGGATCGCAAACTGTTCGCAACAAGACAAACAAACTCGCTGTCTTGTTCGGAACTTCTAAGATTACACCTAGCTCATTTCTAAAGTATCTCGAATTTATAAATTTTCACGAATTTATAAATTCTAATCCTTACGTGCGGCGTAAAATCAAAGCTGCCAAGTTCGCATTTCAACGCATCAGACATCTTTTCACCAAAAAGATGGGTATGACCACCAAAGCTAAATCCATTTGCTATAAGACCCTGATGCGGCCTATCCTGACTTATGCTTCCCCATCCTGGATTACCTGTTCAAAGAATGTCATGGCCAAAGCGAAGGTATTCAAAAGAAGAATTATCCGCTTCTGCACTGGTAGGCTCTACAATCCGGTAACTAAAAAGTGGCCAAAGATCCTTCTCCTCTATTAGGAGTTGGGACTGAAACCACTTAGGGACTGGGTTGTAGAATTAGCCCTAGAATGGAACGATAAATTTTTGGATGCTTTTAGGTACATGTTTTTACTAAAAAGAAGGCAACAATAGTATTATGTACATTTTTTATTTTATCATTAAACATAAAAAAATTAAATAGCTTCTAGCCTCATGGCAGTCAGAGTGGCCAACTGGCTGATGCGCGACGAAATATATTCCGCATGTGAGTAAAAATTACTCATGGGTACCATTCTAGTGTTAACGACAAGATTCTACGGACATGAAAACGAGCTGATTCAGTCAATAGGGTGTGCAGGTGGCTCCAGTGAGCCATTTATGCACCCCGCGAAGTCAGCGTGTCAACGACAGCTCATGGATGCGCTATTTAGCTATTTTGTTGAACAGAAGGTGCTAAATGTAAGACCTAGGTTAAGTTTTGGGTCTAATTACGTTTGGTTAGTTATAATTAGGTATAGGTTAGAACTTAGATAAGATAAATAGATTTTAAGTCAAGTATTGCCCAGGTAACCCCAGTACTTGTACAACCTGGGTAGTATTATTAGTGTGTAAGATAAAAACTGTTTAAGAAAAAGAATATATATATAAAAAAAACCATGAGAGCCTGCAAGCCAAAATAGTATAGCCGCGAGACTTTAAGGGGGGAAATACATGTAATATCGAGAAAAAAATTGCTAATTTCAGATTGACTTAAAATATATATTTTATTTATTCAAAAAAAATTTAATATCAAATCCTTAAAGCACATGTCTCACAGTAAATGAAAATATTTTTTAATAATTTTTAAACAAAAAGTGGCGGTGATGCGAGCGAATGAAAAAAACACATCAAAAACTGCCTCGTGCAACTTAACGCCTTTTGCGGGGAACTTGCGACGTTCAGAGAGAAAAAAATATGATAATGAGATGTATAATTCATAGGTGAACCAATAAAATTTATTTAAACAAATTTAATTTTTACATTAATTTTGGATTAAACAAAAAAATCGATTATTTTTAATAATAAACAAATAATTTTTTCGGAATTAAAATAACATTTAGGTTCAACGAGGAGATAATACTCTTTTATAGATGTGGTATAAATTTGAACCAGATCCGTTCAATATTTTTTGAGATATTTTGTACGGCAGTTGAAAAAGTACTACTTTGAGAAAAACGCGTTTAAAGCTCTTAAGCTCGACCGACCTGGGGAACGCCGCGCTGCCTATAACTGACTATAACTCGAGAACTAATACGAATATCGCTTCAAAACTTTTTTTGATATATTTTTAGAGCATTTCGAACATTTTGATGTAATAAAAAAAATCGATTTTTTTTAAGCAGTTACATGTATTTTCCCCCTTAAGTTATCATTGCTAATTATATTTAAGCTAGATTAAGAATATACAACAAAAATGAAATGAAATCTTTTTCAATCAATTCAATCAATTTAACATTATCAGCAACTTTCACTAAAAAAAATTGTGCATATAAATTTGAATGACATTTCTGGCTTCAAATCTAAACCACTTTGGCCAAATTGGAATTGTTTTTGCGGGATGATTAAAATTGAAAAAATTTTATTTACATTGAAAATTGTTATTTGACAAAGTTGTTTCGAAAGTATGATCAGACACCAGCTCACAGTGCATACTTGACTGATGTGACCACTTGCAGTTGGAAATCATTAATTTTTATTTACGCTAGTTGTAACAAATTTTAACATCTCCGACTTATTACCATCGATATAATTTACTTGTAAAGGTTATTGAATTGTGATCATTGACCTCTTTTTGTCTATAAATCAGCGTAGACAAAGTATATCGTCTCTAAAGCTTATCAAAGCAGAAAATAGTTGATACGGGAAGTCGGAGATGTTAAAATTTGTCACAACTAGCGTAAATAAACGTACTTTAACTTAATACTCGTATTCATATTGATTGCAAATTTATGATAAAGCTCTCTACCAGTTTCAATTTCCAGACCCGTGCGAGGGTTTCTATGGGATCATTTTATTAAACTAATGAAATGTGACCCCTGTTAGCGAAAATCCAGTGACTATTTTGAAAATATTGTTTATTATTAACATTTAGTTGTTCTACTCAGCAATATGACTTATTACCTTCTGTCATTACCAATACATTACAAATATTGGTTTGTTTTCAAATTTGACCCCAATTTCAAATTTGACCAAAAATTAAATCAAAATGCATCGTGAATTCTCAAGACCTTGAATCCTAATCTCAACATGTATATTGTACGCCCGAAAAAACAAACAATTACTCTAACATAAATTTATAGTGTGAACCAGAAATTTTGTTTACGATGCTCTCTGACCATTAACTGGCCAGTCTTCATTTTGAATTCATAATAGTAGTCTCCCAAAACTTTTATAATTTTCTCACTTCTGACATATTGTGTGACTTTTTTTTTGTATTTTTTGTATTTGGTGTGCTTTTTTCTTGGTTTGTTTATGTTTTGAATTCACAATGTTACAAATATTACGCTGGCTCTGATATACACTAGTTTACATGGGTGCACCGTTTTGTGTCATATCACTGACGACGACGACAACAACAACGAGCATACTTATGACTGTACATTTACAGACTGCGTTTATTTTTCCCTCGACCTCGACCGTGAGCTTAGTATTTCATTTCGACACACTTGACTGTACATTGTGTTATGAATTGTTATGGTTTGCAGAGTGGTAAGGTTTTAATTACATTTCATATAAATTAATAGATGTGTATTATATATGTTTAACTGGCGCTAAGATAAATGATATACTGTCTGTCTATATTTGAGCTTGGTTAGATTGTGGCAGTTAGAAATGGGTTTACGTGTGTATTAAAAAAATGTCTGGCTTATGCGGAACTGATTTATTTGATAGACGCTTGAGGATCAAATGTTTGATGTATGGTTGAAACATTTATAGAGATGGATTGATGCAAAATTTGATTTCCAGGTATTTGCGTTACTGGATGGTAAAATTTTATTTTCATACGTCATTTTCAATAACAATTATTAAATATATATAAATACTATATATATATATATATATATATATATATATATATATATATATATATATATATATATATATATATATATATATATATATATATATATATATATATATATATAGCATCAATCACTCTTCTTTTCGTTACTAACAAAGGAATTATTTTCATTCATTCGGTTATTTTTTTTCAGCAACAGAAAAATGGCAGACACTTGCAAAACATTCATTTTCATATATGAGTGTTAGTTAATCAACAATTAGTATCCTGCTGGCATTTTCAAGTAAAGTTTTGTGAAAAATTTCAAAGTTTGATGTAATTTCGTCTGCTTCGAAGATAATAATGGCCAAATCTTGTGCAATTAAATTTTTATTTCAGGCAGTTTTTATCAATAACTTGGCTGGGGCTAAGTATTTTTGATGAATAATAGTGTGTCTGTGTGTGTATGTTACTTAGGAGGCATTTACTACCTGGACAGAAAATATACAGAAAAATACTGAAATTGAATCGATTCATATTTCAAACTTAATTGTTTGATAGACTTTGGTACTGACCGTGAGAGCAGTAGAAAAAAAATAGAGTGATACGTCTATGTAGGCATGTGCGTTGTTTACGAATTTGAAATTTACGAAGGTTGTTTATGTGCAACAATTTGATACAAAGCTAAAGCTATGTGAATGAAAGGAAATGTAATCTTTCTAGAATTTACTAAAACTTAAACATTGCTTAAGGGCATGAAAAATTGCGAAGATATTTCTCTCACATTTTATTTTTTTTTTATTAATGTATGCTGGGCTAGTATAATATTGAAGTATCAGCAAAATAAAAATGTTTGGGTTTAGTTTCAAATTACTGAAAAATATTTTTGTGTTTTGTCTCTGTTTAAGCCCGGTGATACATGTAAACACCTGAATTTAGACCGTTTTTCAGAGGCTTATTTAAAATAGAAAGGATAAATGAATCGTTTTGAAAGTAATCATGTTTATTTATTGTATATTAAAATACAAGAATCTGATTTTATTTAATTTTTTTTCAAAATGGCCGCCATAGTAACCAATCTCCTGAGACCCTCGCGACGAAAGACATCAATCAGCGGAATTTTTAGCATCAGTTACAGCAATTTGAAATCAAAAAAATGGGTTGAGGTGCGTTTATTAAAAATGTATCTTTTAGTTGAGCCAATAAAAGAAAAATAAAGTAAAAAAATCGTGAATTAGCACTCCTTATAAAAAAAAAGTACGATTTTTCACCCTTTTTTCGCCAACTTTCGGGTCGAAAATGCTAAATTTTGAATTTTTTTTGGCATTAATGAAATTCAACTAGAAGTTTATGCCATAAAAAAACGTGTGCCAAGTTTCATAAGTATCGGTTGAGAACTTTTGGAGTTATCTTGTCCGCCAATTTAAAAAAAAAAAGTCGTTTCGAGAAAAACGCGTAGTTTTGACACACAAAAACTCTATAATTATAGCGACTTACCAACTATTCAGCAATTTCAGGCCCATGCAGAAGTCCTTCAGTACTTTTATTTTTTAGATGTTAATTTAACTATTTATGCAACATAAAAGAAACTCGAATTTTTGAAACTTTTACATGTATCGCCGGCCTTAAAGCAACAAATTTAATAGTTTTTAGCTACATATTTACAGTAAAATGTATTCCTAGTTTGATTCCGATGATGATGAAATGTTCACACAACGAATCATAGCAGGAGAAGAAAGTTGGGTTTACAGCTATACCATGGTGGCAAACGTTTAATTATCAACATGGATTAACGCGACAGTCTCAATCTAATGCCAAAATTACACTTCACAGATCTTAAAAGCCTTTCTAATGAAACAATCCAAGATTACTTAGAACACCATTGGGGAAAAGTATGCGAATATGAGTAAACAAATCAAGATTGATATGAACTGTATCTTGTATTTTTATCTGACTCAATCTTATTCAATTCCTCCCATTTCGTTCTCTCATTTTTTTCCATTGATTCTTAGAGCCACGTCAAAGCCTTAAAAAGTACAATATCATACTATTGCAAAGACATGACAAGAGCGAGACACATATGAGAATATGGCTTCTCCCAATGTTCTATGCGAAGTGATTTTCTAGCACTCTATTTATGGAACGCTAGTCTTATACCCTACGACAGCATCTTAAGACAACAGAAAAATAGACAAAGATAGCCATGAACCGGTGCCTCGATTTCAAACCACATGCACTAAATCGCTACAACAAACTGACGCTTCAGCGAGCGTAATTATTTCATGGGATAGTCTTTATGATGTAAGTCTCTTCTGCAAAGTTTAACACAAAAATTTATCGAATTTATTGTTTTTTTTTCTAATTAATTTATGAAAAAAAGTAAAAATCAAAAATAAATGCAAAAAGTATCTATTAAGCTGTAAATTTAAATTCCTGGCTCCAAAACTTCAGTAATTATTTAAATGATGCAATTCCGAGATTTAACTCAAAGGAAAAATATGCTCGTGAGCTCAAATTTCCATTTTCAATCGATTATCTGTAATAATTACACCGATTGTCCTAAATTGATAAAATTCCCATCGAAAAAATCACTCGGATAGTTTGCGTGTGCCAACGACAAATTGAAAACACGATCCGATTCCCGGTCTCTTTTCAGACTACGCTTATTTCTTTCTTTTTATTTTTTAGCTTCTTTGGTCGAACATCACACAAAAAAAAACCAGTTATAATTTGCTTTCATCATGTGTCCATCAAAATGCAAGTTCCTAAAAACCCAGATAATCTTGGAAAGTTGAATCTGAGCGTTTATGTTTTTCAGTCGATATAGATGCCCGCAGTATACCCGAATAGTTTGCTCGCGCGTGTGAATCAATGCTTTCGACCGACTAGGGAGAGAGAGAGAGTGAGAGATAATTTCATCAGACTTCGAAATGCATAGCGTATCAGGCTGGTTAGTGAGTTTTCCATGCTTACTTATTTGCTATGCCTACTTGCTTGCTTGCTAGCTGGTTAGCTTGCTTGCTTACTTACTTGCAGCGTTACTTTTACGCCCATAGACAGAAAACCGGCAATCAAGTAAAATTTCCTTCGTATTAATGCGACCGACCGGTCTTAAGTAGTTATATGGAACGTATTTTCCAAGAGTTGATTTTAACTGAAACGGTACCGGGCTTAAGATGACCATTTGCAAGAATTGTGGTAAATTTCTTTTATGTGATGTTGGGATTCTTGGATATTATAAATATTTTTCAGAACAGTTGATTTTATTTTAAGTTATCAAAATATTTTGTGTTAAAAATATTAGTAAAAGTTTCAAATTTTAACTGAAGTATCAATTTTTCATTTAGAGTCTAGATATGTTTTGATTTCCTGTCAGATTTTTCTATTAAGAAGGTTATCTGGCCTCATCTTCAGTGTGAACCGATATATGATGGGTGTGCAAATTACATAGTTTGGTCTTTTTTTGTAGCCAAAAAACCTTTATCTCGGAAAAAAGGAATAAACGCATTAATTGAAATGTAATCCATTGCTGGTTACTACTTTTTCACACCTCTCAGGCAACTTTTGAACTCCATCTCGAAAAAATGTCTCGTCTTTTGAGGCGATCCAAGTTAGGAGCCCATTTAATTTTGTGCGAAAAAAATGAACCGGGGCCTGCCAAATCATTCTGCAATCGTCGCAACAGTAATGAGAAGGAACAATGTCCGGAAAATGCGGCTAGTTTAGTAAAATATCGCATTTGAGCGTCTCCAAATATTTTTCAAACTGGCTTTGCCACAGACCTTTTCAAGTGGTCCTTATTTTTAAACTATCTACGTATTTTACTTTCTTTGCGCGCAACGATTTCACTACTGATATATAAATTAAAATAGAGCCGATGATCATTGTAGATTTAAATTTGAATAAAGTTATTTATTCATGGTCCTTTCCTTCAGATATACAAACACACAATTATTGAAATTTTTCCCTACGATCTTTCGTATTATAGCTTGTTCAACATGGTCACTATGCTCATTGAATATTTATTTCTATTATTGTCGCTAATTTTGTTTATTCGTAGAGCATCATACACCAACAGTTGTTGTAGCTCCATCACATTTGCATTAATAAGAACCTGCTTGAAAAAAATGTCGGCCATGATGTCAAATATTGAGCATGCAAATTTTATTCAACTCTCAATAAAAACGAGTGTAATTTTTGAATCGGTTGGACAAAATATTTAAATTGTTTTGGCTTAATCAATTCAAACTAAAATAAACAGTGAGTAATATGCATTTTTAGATACACCAGTTTTTATGTAGATTAGTGATGGGCTCAAAAACGCCAAACAGTTTGAAAAAAACGTTTGGCTGCAAAAAACGAACGAACAGTTTTTCCAAATAGCGACAAACAGATTTTCTAAAACGAACCATTTTTCTACAACGAATAGTATTTCTAAAACCAATTATTCCAACTATTCTACAACGAATAGTTTTTCTAAAGACAATCGTTTTTCTAAAACGAATCGTTTTTCGTTTTTCTCAAACGAATCGTTTTTTTAAAACGAACTGTTTTTTTCACACGAAACGTTTTTCGTTTTTCTCAAACGAATCGTTTTTTTAAAACGAACTGTTGTTTTTCAAACGAATCGTTTTTCGTTTTTTTGCGAACGAACCGTTTTTCTAAAACGAACTGTTTTTTTTTTAAACGAATCGTTTTTCGTTTTTTTAAAACAGTATTTTCATACTTGCAAGCATTTTCGTATTTGCAAGTATTTTATTTAAATATTCAAAACGATTTTAGGGCAAAAGGAGCTGAAATCGGACGAAATCGGCCAATTTAGGGTTAGAGTGGTTTGGGACATAACGGGCCAAGACCGATTGCTGTGATAAAAAATTTCGGTTTTGTAGGGGAGTAAGGGGTTTTTTGGCCATAGTTTGGCAAAAACTAACTTTACGACGCTTTCGATGATTGAAAGTGGTCGGGGAGTACAATAGTGATATTTCAAGCAAAAAAATTTTTTTGTAGGGGAAATTGGTCTAGCATAAATTCGGGGACCATTCTGAGTTGTTTCGGGCGAAATTTCCATGCAAGTCTGGGAAAAAGCGGCCTAGTTTCGAAGATACGGCAAAATGAAATCCACCGGAAAAACTAAAAGTAGCACTAAAAGTGCCATGGTGGAAAAGGTTGAGATCCTATTTGGATCACCAATTGTCGTCTCTGGGTGTGCTGAGGCCCTCCTCGTGACTGGAGGTCGCCACGAGGGTGTCTCCAACCGTACCGGGGTTGTAAAATTAACGAAACCGCGGGAAGTAAGTTGCCCCTTGGTCTCATGTCTAGCCTTACGGAAGAGGTTGGCCCCCTAGTGAGTGCATGTTTAATGTTGAAGAATGATGTTGAAGTTTTGAATCCGTCTACTTCCGCGGCGATTCAATCTGATCCTTTACATGGAAAAATGAGTGCATGGTGTGTGTTAAACGAGATAATGGCAGATAAAAAACCGCAGACGGATTCAGAAACAAGGGCTGAGAAAGAACTGAACCGTTATTTCAAAGACGATATTCTACCACGTCTTGATGAAAAAGGCATGTCCGTTGGGCCGGTGGAAAAAACATCGGCAGTTGTATCCAAATTTGTCTGAAATATTCAAAACAAAGTGTAACATCGTTGCGACATCCGTTCCACGCGAAAGGATTTTTTCCAAGGCAGGGAACCTAATAAGTGATAGAAGAACTCGCCTGACATCTAAAAAAGTTGAAATGATCATGTTTTTGAATGGCAATGCTTGAAAAGACTGACCAACAGAAAAATTAATAATAGTATATATTATTTTATTATTTTTACGATAAATTATGCAATAAATGTATTATGAAATGATTTGGAACTCTTCTTTATTGTAGTAACAGTTGGTTTGATTTCTTTCATATGGCATACGACCATGTGTGTTGATTCTTTACGACTACGTACAGTGATTGATGTATGATTTTAGGGTTGATCAAGTAGATAATATAATGGAAAATAGGTACCTTACAAGTATCAATTCAGTTTGGAAGCAGCAATGAATGTTTAAGTTGGTGACAGGAAAACATAATACATAAAATTTGTATTAGAAACACCTAATACGTAAAAATCCATTCCATTGAACTAATTGAAGATTATTCAAACTATGAACTATGTTTCTTATTTGAACTACATTTCAAATATATATATTGTCGTACAGCATAAAATTTGTTCCTTTTCCTTAATTCAAACTGTTTTTTTCAAACAGTTTAAAAAAACAGTTGTTTTTTAAAAAAAAACAGTTCGTGTTCGTTTTTTGAAAACAACAGAAACGCCCATCACTAATGTAAATAGACAAGATCTTCTTATACATGTAGACAATTGTTTATCCACAAAAACGGAAAATGAGCCGCAGAGGAGAACAAAATTGCTTGACATTAAATCAAGCGACAAGCTTAGCATCAAATCAAAACTAGATATGACAAAAATTGAAACTCTCCATCATTGCACAATTTTCTCTCTGTGAAAGCGAAAAGTCATTAAAATTTTCAAATTAACGAATTGAAACCTAACTGACACTGTCACTATCATTCTACAACCATTGTTCTCAAAAAACAGAAAAACAGATAAACAACATCAGTCACAACACAGCAATTTACACAATTCACAAACGATTTGCATATTAGTCATGCCACTTAGAAGAAATTTCGATTTCTACATTCAGTACATTCATCCAAGCATTCAACTACCAATCCCGTTCCATTCTCGATGTCCTCCAACTCACTAATTTCCGCGTCTTAGCTCTTAAGTATGCCTCAAAGCGTGAAATCAAGTAACCCGTACGCGAATAACCAATTGTATTTAATATTCAGGTCATTACTATAAGTATTTTACGGGCTAACAACCAAACTAAACCAGAACAGCATCAAACATATCTTATATGAACTTGTATCTTTACGAAACATGTGTGCACTCATATGCCGACTATCTTTCAGATCGTGGCAATGAAAGTGAATACTAGCCGAAATAATGCATATTGTTTTGAGACAATATTTACCATACACTGTGTCATGATGAATTTTCAGGTGTGATAAATTCAACAAAAGGTGAAAGCGTTTTTCTCATTCTTTTTCTTCGCCGACTTGCCGAAAATATTTAGAAAACGATTCTGCCAGGCATGGTTCTCTGTAAATAATTTCGAATAGATTGCATACCAGTCATGTGTTAATGAACCTGAACTACTTTAGTCAATTGAGATTTTAGGAGCAAGTAAATAAAGTGTTTTGGTTGATCTGCGTTTTTAGTGTTTGGCGGCATGAAGATGAATACTGTCGAAAGTATTCTCAATCCAATTTCGATTGATCGGAAAGTAAAATCAGTGAAATTATTTGAATGAAATCGTTGATTCATCAGAATGTGAGCAAGTTACAAATAACGGTTTGGATAAAAAGAAACATATGATTGAGATTAACTATCTACTTATTGTTGTAATCTCGCAATCTATAGATATACTACTACTGACTAGTAAAAAATGAACAACAATACGAGTTGCACACCTTCCAAGTGGAATTACAGTTCATTTAAAAACCTTGAACGCCATCGAACGATCGAACAATCGAACGAACCAACAATCATGCACGACATGGTCTACACGGTGCTGTTTCATTGAATGCCTGACATTTAAAAGTAAGTTGGATTTTTTCGCGAAAGGTTTCATGTTTGGTTCTGCATAAAACGAGTTTTTGACTCGTTTATTCGCCATCTTTCATCTTTGATTCATAAATGTATGGCGATTGGATTCGAGGTGAAAAGATTTTCGCATACCAAATATGTGACGATGAAGAACAGGCGGATGCTGGTGATGATGATAGTGATATTATTAACTGAGTCTGTATTTAAACGTGTTTCACTTCGATGTGTCATTGGAGGTGACGACGATGTTTTTCAAAAGGCAAAAGTGTGTTATCTTGAAGTATTTATGTCAAATTTATCGACTTCTTTTTCGTTAAGTTGATCAAGTTGCTTTGTTTGAGGTAGTTAGATTGAAAATTACTAACTATTTCTTACTACAGTGTTCTTGAATAGCTCAGGTTTTTCTGAAGACGCTATGCTACCTACCTAGATGCAGATATAATTACAAAGATAAAGATTGGTTGACTCCGATTATGCTTATCGCTCCTTAATCTCCCTCTCCTCGCAAAACGCAGAGTTTACCTTGACGAATGCTTTCTCTTCAAAATATGCCGAGGCCATCTGAACTCATCTATTGCATCGTTGATTATTGAACGGCAGTGTCCTCCGTTGTCTGTGACGTACCATTTGCTTGTACTGAAACTTACTTTCATTCTCCTGTTTTGCGCCTATTACGTATCCATTATGGCCTCCAACTTGGTCCTATTCCACTCTCTATTGCTACCTTTAAAAGAAATGTTCGCAACACAATTTTTGCTGATGTTTAATCTTATTTATCTTTTTTATCATTCGATTCTTGTTTTTCATATCTTAATTTTCTCAATTTTTTAGTACTAAGCTTTTCTATTTGTAATTGGGCATTTTGCCTATTAATGGATTACTTAAATAAATAATTAAATAAATGTGGATACTTTGCTCGTATGAGCAAAGATTAACATGCTCGGAAACCAATTTGCAATAGATTTTGCCCTTTGCGCCAATAGGGAAGACCTTGCTTGCGCAGGAGGGATGGCGTTAGCTTCATTGTAGAAATCCAGTGTTCAGTGTTATAATTTGTTGAAAAAGTCCAAAACCGTACCTCGGTTGTAGTACTAATGATAGTATCAAAGTGGAAACATTGATAACTTAGTTTTGGGAGAACAGCAACAACAACACCAAACACAGTATAAAATCATACTTTCGTTGATTTTAGTGAGGTGACTTAGTAAGATCACAATGGCTTGGCAGATAAGAGTATAAAATGTGGTCTGAAGGTACCTTATGATAACGATAAATTTTAGTCTAAAAGCTTCTGTAATTTCAAAACAATTTCATGCACAGCATTAAAATTCAAAATAAGCAAAAATAACATCACATATGAGTCTTTCTTTTTCGATGTACCATTACTGAAAAAAACCATAAAAAGTGGGATCTGAGATGTTGACAAAAGCTAAGTGAATTGACCATATTGTGAACAGTTTATGTGATGCTGGGGTCACAGAAAACTCTATAGCTTCTCGACAATGTATGCTCGTATGGTCTGAAATTACCAAAATCATCATACAGTTTGCAGAAAAATACACGTTGAGTTTTGATAAAATAGAACATCTGAAGAATTTCCAATGTTTTGAGTAGAGGCTTCCATCATAGAAGAACTTTCCGCAACCAGTTGTTAGTCTACGGGAAACCAACAATAAAATGTGTAATACGTCCACAGGTACGGTCGACACCTTCGATCATTATGCTGTTAGTATATTTCTAACTTACCTTCATATGCAGATGAAGAATGACCAAAGACTCCAGAGAGTTTAACATAGAAAAATAGATGGAGGAATTCGTAGGAGAGTAACTGAAAAATATCAAACTACCATGAAATTAGATAGACTCAATGAACTAGAAGAAATTGTTCGGCTTTTTGACATCAACATTTGTAGAATTCAAATGGTCACCAGGCAAAAATGTACTATATGTACCACAACAGGAAAAGCAGTTGCACAAATCGGATCGAACGCATCGAATCAAAAAACTGTAATCATGAAGAGACAGTAAGGGGCAACTGCATGTATTGTACACACAGATGCGATTTAATAGTGACTCAAATTTTAACCAATTTTACAAAGTCTTTAGCATCAGTAAGCATTAAAGGCAATCGCAAAATGGATTAAGCAGCACGGCAAAGTAATAGATGAACTAATAAGATTTGTAAACAATCGTAGTGGACACAGAAATTATTCACACCAGTCTGATCTCGACGACTCTTTGAACCGTGTGAACTGCAATTCTGACGAGGACCAGGAACATGTCTTACGCCACTGCACGTGATTCGTTCAAAGGAAAAGAAAAGTTGAAGAAATGGCTGAGAGTCACTAGGGAGTGGAAATTCACCCCAAGCAAGTTCACTCCATTTTCAATTATCAACCCCAGCCACGAAGATCTAGCAAAGCAGCAAACTAGCAGCTCTTGGGCCCTCGGCAGCCCTTTACGGCCATTCCTAGGGCACCCTGCTCTCGGAGCATTTCTCTTTTTCTCGTTGATTTACTGTTGTTGATGGCTAGCCATCACCTTTATCCCTGCTCTATAGGCTCTCGATTAGTGCCTGCAAGCTATTCTAACATTTTGGAATTGCTACAACTGTTTGAAATACAAAAAAAAACGTGCAAAAGAAGACAAATTCCTTAAAAATTGCATGTATTTGAAACCTAAATTGGGGTTCTAAATAAAAAAGATATTGCAAACAGGAAGAGAAAAAGCTGATCACTATTTAATACTTCTATGAAAAAATGTTATCGTTGGATGATACTCGTTGATGACAAAAACTATCGCAACTAAAGTAAAAAAAATCAATAATCTCCCACCTTGCATGTGGTCACATCACTCAAGTGATAGTCTTATTATCAAAGCTATTCTAAAAAAAAGTGTTTTATATCTTTCCAGCTCTTTCCAGCACAAGTGATTTCCACAATTTCAAGATTTTTCGACTTAAGTTACAAGGAAATAATATTGTGCGGGCTGGGCAAAAACATTCTTACATCAGTGAAATTCTTAATGCATCATTTGCATCTATTGCTCTTGTAACAAGCGTGATTTAAGAAGGTCAAGAATTTACGTATTGGAATGCTGAGTAGTTTAGATACTCTCACAAATGTCAGCATTGTCAAGGAAATTGGTCAATTATTCAAAGGCGTTTATTCAAGATAATAAACTGTAGTTATGTTTTTTGTCAACAATTAAGCTTTTTTGTCAATAATTAAGTGCAAAACAAGGCAAGTATGCCCGCATAAAATTCAACCTAAGAAAAGAAACAACTGATAATATTATCGGACTAAAAAAACACACAAGAAGCAAAAATTAAAACCGTGTAAATGATAAAGTAAATAATGCAAATATAATCATAATGACATTGTAATTCTTGCGTCTGTGATGTGTATTCGGTATTAACTTGTTGGCTTACTACCAATGCACAGACTGCTATGAAAAACCAGGTTTCGAAAATGTCCACAAATGTTGAGTGAACCTTCTTACTTGAACTCAAAGTCAAGTAAGTTTAAACTTTCATCTTCATAAATAAGGTTGGTAGTAAATAGCAATTGATGAATAGTTAGTAGAATTCTTCATTTCAAAAACGCTGATTAACTTTTTTTTTTTTTTTAAATGTCTTCATGCCATGGGTTCTTGAAAATTGAGTCCTTTCTGTTCAAACAA
The DNA here is from genome assembly GCA_947369275.1 of Nemotelus nigrinus. Taxonomy (NCBI): domain Eukaryota; kingdom Metazoa; phylum Arthropoda; class Insecta; order Diptera; family Stratiomyidae; genus Nemotelus; species Nemotelus nigrinus. The sequence goes on along the minus strand of OX376375.1, from coordinate 70,957,343 downwards.
ATAGTGCCTCCGTTAAAATTTACAGCTTTTTGAAGTTAATTACATATGTTTTTTTATCGAACCATTGGCAGTTTTGTGCACATCGTTTGCTTTGCCACCTTTATTACCCCCACCAATAGAAGCGCATTGCAAATTATTGATATTTCTTATCCTTCATCACACACCCATAATATAATCCACCTAATTCCATTAGCACAAACACCCAGTCCTCATACTTACAATGCTTAAATCAAGCACGTCTGTATGAATACTGAATCCGTAACTGTTAAAACATTTCAACCACCCCCTCACTAACTACCACTGTGGAACAGCCGGATAAAATTCAAGAAGTCTATCCAAATCCAGTCGATTTAGCCTAGTGGCTTACTCCATATAAGTATTTACAACTTTGACCAGATAAATTTTGTCAACCTACTTCAGCATGTTACAAGCAACTTGCAAAATGAATAATCTTCTCACATACGTAACCACCTAGACGAATTCAGAAGCCTCGAAAAATCAGGTAGCATTAAACAAGTTCTTTTTCGATAAGTAGGCGTAGACGCTTTTCAATGACTCTTACGATAAAAATTTAATGATTGATATTCAAGCAATTATTTTTGAAACTACATTTGCTGCCTGTTGATCGGTATAAAGCTAACGCATTGACATTTTTTTTATCAAGAATAATGAATGATTGATCAGTTTTACGTACCCTGCACAATTACTTTGCCTCAAAATATATGGAATGTGAACACCTCAAGGTATTCAATTGTTAATTAAGTGGATATGTAAGATTTATCTCAATCTTCAAATTGCGCCTTCAAAACATCGAATGACTAAAAAATGCATGTAAATGGCTATGAGTACGTGAGATATATAGATACACTTCATATACAAATCTAACACAAGCTGACTGCAATTAGCTTAAATGACATAAATTGTTGACCTTCGTAAAACTGGAAATGCATAAGAGTTGTTTAAGAACTGTCAACGTTTTTTCGTTAGGTTGTTAGTACTTTGAGATTGTTCCAAGGTGATTTTGCTTGGTTCAGTGATTAAGAGATATTATTCTGGCAATTAAATGCTTTTGTGGAATGATTAGTTATAATAGAAAATCTCAACATAATTTCGACGAAGTTAATGGATTGTTCTTGTACATTAATGAGCTGTTACAAACAAAACAAAAATTTACGAACTGTCAGGAGATGAATTTGACATAGTCAATAATTAATTTTCATATGTGGTGATTTATTTTATTTATTCAAGTTTTATTTTCAATTAATTTTTTTTCTTGGATCATTACTGTTTTTACTCTACATTAACAGCGTACAGGTCATTTACCTGGTTAGAAAAATAGTTTTATTTGCTGATGACACACTGCTCCTTTATTTCGCTAAAGATTAATTAAATATCCAACAATATAAATGATGACCTAGGAAAATGTTGGCATTAGCTCGAACAAAGCAATCTAACCATTAACATCCAAAAGACTAAATATATATTATTCCAACAAAAAAACAAGCAGTAAATTAATCTCTCCGTGCAAATCAATAAAATAGCATTGAAAAGGGTTAACTTAATTAGATACTTTAGGTGAGAAAATTTATTGGCTACAACATATCAATAACATCAGTAGCGCCTATGATAGGAGTCCTCAAAAATATGATTTTTTATCACTTAGCATCAAACTTGACATCTGCAATGCTTTTATTTTGTCAAACGTCTCTTATGAAGCAATTTTAAAGAAGCAGCAATCGAAACAAAACATTGACCTGATCGGAAGACGAATCACTAAGGCTACCAACATTATATTCAAAATGCCAACTCTGACCCTAAGTTCACTTCACAAGTGTATCGTGAAACAGGTCTACTAAGCATACAACAAATAATATGACTTGTACAAGGAAAGCTAATTTTTCAGATGCTTAAAAAAAAACTCAAATGGCCATATGTTAAAAGAAATGTTGGAACTCAGAAGCCACAAGATCGTCAAACAACCTTGCAATTAAAAAAGCTAAGATAGATCGCTTGAAATTGAATCCAGTGCAACAGCCTTTGGTTTATTACAATACCTTACCTGAGGATAAATTTAAGGAAAATCTACGATGATTCCTTTCGAAAAGATAATGAAGATGCCAGCCAGAGTTTTTTTCTAAACTTTTCTCCAGACACAAGTCTTGACGACAAGAAATAGGCAATATTATCTGGAGACCGTAGTGTATATTTAAGTACTTTCTCTTATACCAATATATAATTGTCTCGGAAGTAACATATGTTGAAGAGTTTTGATGCACAAAGGCCGTGCATTTCGAGAAAGAGAAAAGGAGGAGGTATATAAAAAAATTGTGAGAATATATTTGTCCCGATAATTTTTAATTAATATCTATGATATGTCACGTGATGTTCATTTCTTACTTTTACATGTGTAACGACTTTAGGTTTGCACTTTTTTCTTAACAGGATTGAAACATTGAAAGTGAAAAACATTTTAATATTACATCGAAATTTATTCATTTTGGTCATCCATCATTTTTCATTTTATATAAAAATTATCAAAATTTTTTGTTTTCTTTTCTATTATTGTAAAACAATAAAAAGGATCTAATTCATTCAGTCATTCTCTTTTTTTCATTCACTCTCTTGAACAATTGCACAAATTCAAGACATTTAGAATAAACCTTAACGACCCAGAAGTTCAGCTTGATCGCTAACTCATCAAATCCTAATCATCTAGGAATCTCATTTTGGTGAGAGGTACGGTCTATGTTGATTGAATGTTGATTGTTGCATTCTTAAAGAAGACTTGAATTCCTGTCCAGATAACCTACTGCTCAAAGATGAAATCCAATGCAAATTGATTCTTCAGAAAACTTCTGCTTTGACTAGTAGCAGCCATATTAAAAATATATGGCTGTAATACCACATTGGGCGCCATTAAAGATGAAAAAGTTTCACTTAAAATAAGTCAAATTATAAGCTTTTAAACTCAAAATATTTGAATTTACTCGATTGGTGGTCTTATTATGTAAGGTATGAGAGAGAATAGTCCTGAAAATTTATTGCAGCATGCTTCAAATATGATGCAAGTTACATGTGAAATACATGCAATTTAGTAACCAACAAGCATAAGATAAACTGAGGATTATCCTGAATTAATGGAGAAAAAATCGACAAAACAAAAGTTATTACATAGTCTTTTTGCATTTCGTGTTTTCCTCTCGGTCTTTCATTGTATCGAAAAATTCTTCATTTCGATTCTGCTATCTTTGAAGCCAAAAATGAAAAAATGCAAAATATGAAAAAAGAATTCACAGAATACAAGAATATGCAACAAAATAATCGTAATTTATTAATGTTTAGTTTATTTTCTTAAAGTCCACTCAACTCTACAAGCTTGTGCAATTTTATATTAGTACCGAGAGCAAACTGATGTGCGTCTCCTGGAATTAAAAAAGCTGTTGAAAATTACCGGCATTTCTTCGTGATTTGAAAAATTAAATTATGTTTCCTGTTATTAATGTTGCCTACGGTATTGAATCGCGTCAAATTAAGGTACGAGAAGGTTTTAATTATGTTATATAGTTGCAACTTAGATCGTTGGTATTTGTTGACCAGATTTTTGGCTGCCAGTTTACAACCAATAAGTTAAAGTTACCATTCACAAGAAACATTGCTTAAGGATGACCGTTCATAAGCTTTAAAACGACATTGGTCACGATAGCTAATCTATAGCTATTCTATAAAAGCTAATCTATTAGGTAAAATATGTCTATGATTGTGTGACTGTGCTTAAAAAATGTGAAAGCATTTGGTGTATTTTCAACCCGTCCACTAAATATAAAACGTCTTCGAATTTCGAATAACCTTGTAAATCAAAGAGAGATATACTCAAATCTGCAACTAAATAGCGAACCTGAACAAATCAAACAAACGACCTCCATCCAAAAATAGAAACCAGTGTGATGACCGTAAACAGCAGTGACATTAAATTAAATATGCTCATCATATGAAGTTTTAAATGTGAGCTCTAAGGTAGAACAGCAAATATTTAAATTTTCATATTGTTGAGACATGTTCATTGTCATAATAGTTAAAAGACTACATTATATTTTTGATTTCTAATAAAAATTACTATTTCCTGCAACTTTTTTGCGCTCGTAACTTTTCCTATACAATCAGTTGCATATCGCCCCACTTTAAAATATTCGAAATTTTCCAATCCAAAAAATATCAATGACAAACTTCAGAAGAGAAAACAAAAATCGGTTCCATAAAACTGCACCAAAAATACAACCAAAATTGCCATTCTCATCAAATCAAACCCAATCGGAATCATATTCATATATTCGTTTCGACCAAATCGAAACGAATATTGCACATGACCTAGAATTTATCATCAGATTGCACTTTTACATATTAACTATGTATCTTGCGAATGAAAATATTTTCTTTCTCTTTTCGTTTTTTTATCGCATTCATATTATTACCATAAATATGAAATCAGTTAGCACATTGCACCTGCATTCACATATTGAGTGACTTGTTCAGAAACTTTAAATTTGCTGCAAAAATTGTGAATTGGAATTTTTTAGAGTAATTTCACTTGAGTTCCACCATAGATTTCAATTAGTTTTTCCGGTATGATTTCGAACAGAAAAAAATTTACAGCTTTGTTGTTTGAGCATTTCCAGATGGAGAAAGTAACTTCACTTTCAATGACATGCAATAATTTCTTTGGTTTTATCTGTTTCGTCATTGCATTGGTAGTGTTCAATTTACGACGTCATTTTTTTTATATCGAGTGTAATATCAGAGCATCGTCGCTAGCTACCTGATCAGCTTAATAATGAAAAACTTAGGGTCCAAAAAGAGGAAATTTCAGAATCATCGAGGAGATTATAAAACGTAATGAGTTACGAAACAATGAAAGTTGTCTAAGTATCGACTTTCAAGGAAATTTGCTAGTCAAAATCAAAATTCAAGTTATATAAAGAGTAGTCCTAAAATAAATAATGCTAAGGCCGTATAATCTTTACTCATAAGAGTCAATGAGCCGTATAACTCTGATCTTTGAACAGATTCATTAAATTATACAATCCAAATTAAATCTAGCTTCTCTAGCTAAGCTAAGTAATAATCTAAACTAGCTTAGTAACAACTGGTCTACCATATACCTACTGTTGAAGTCTAACATTATTTGATGAGGATGCTGCTGGTGCTTTAGCAAGTCACTGTCATAGTCCTGAAATTTTTGCAAACCATGACTGAATCTATTCTTTCGAATTGTAAGCAGTTGTTGCTCTTCATGCAGTTGTACCAGCACTAACATAACCGGAGCATTAAACCGAATCAGCTAAATGGAAGGTAAGGAAGAAAAATATTCCTCGGACTAAAATGGCTGAATTAACGATCTAGTCTAATGTAAACCGTAATATCACAAATTTTTTAAAACAATAAACGTAGATTATCCTTATCAGGGAGAAAAAGAGGCCAACTAGGTCTATTCAATTCTTGAATAAGTTTCATTGCATTTTTATTCTGTACTACACTTTTCCTGCGTATGCACATTTCTGCTCAAAAAAATTAAGCAAAGTTTGTACCGAGTTTGGGTGCTTGCCTCCCTTTGAAAACAAAGATATATTTTTTTCAAAAATGTATTTTTTATTCGACTGCAATATGAAAATCAGCTGCAGTAATTTTACGTGCGAAACTTATCTTATTTATCAATAAGACTAAAGACAGACGACACAAGTTAATGATCATTAACACAATGATCATTGAACGCTAATGATAATTTGTTTGGAGAGTGACACACGGTTATTTGAATGAGGTTGTTTAACAGCTGTAGGTTGTTTGAATTTAAATGGTATTATTTTGACAGTTATTGTTTATCGAAACACATTAAATAATCAGAAATTAGAACAAGTTTTACTGCGAATGAGCCTTTGTGTAAAATTATGGAAATTTTACACAAAAAAAAGTAAAAAAAAAGTTTAGATAAGGAAGAAAATATAAAATGTTCAGGTATTCAAGAAGAGAATACGAAGAAATGTGCAAAAAATGAAACATTTGCATACCATATTGTAATATATTCGAAATAATATGTTTATGTTTTTGACAGTTGGAATGGAATTTCCCGAATTTCCCCAGTAAATTTCATAATCTTCTCTGTAGATGGTGCGACAATCGGTAAGAGCAAATGAGCATTAGCTTCCAAATGATAATTCGTAGAACCTCATTGATGATGTTATAAATGATGATTAACCATGACACACGTAATGGATAATGATCATTGGGCTCGAAATGATAATTAACTTGTGTCGTCTGTTAGTTGCAAAGTTTCATTTTGAAATGCAGTACAAGCCTTCAAAATTGATGATTCGACATCAACGATAAAGAACGCGATGGTACACCAAAAAGCTTTCAAGGTGATGAATGTAATGAATTGATAAATATTGATTCTTATCAAACTCTTAATAAATTATTTGGATTTGAATGTTGATCAATACACCGTTGGAAAAGGCTCAAATGTGATGAGAATGGTCCATAAGTCAGGAAATCGTGTACCACGCGAGTCAAAGGAAAGGGTCATTGTAAGGCATTTGCTCAAGTTCAAAATGTTGCTTCAACAATAAAAAATAAAAAAAAATGTTTAATTGTATTATCACTGGCGAAAAAATGGATGCATTACAATAATTCTAAACGAAAACTAGTACAGGTGAAGCCAGGTGAACTTAGGTCTCTTAATCCCAAAGCACAATATTCACGAGTCAAACGTCATGCTCTGAATTAGTCGCTTTAGACGAAAAATCTTGTGAACAAATTATTAATAATATTTGCATAAATAAGCTATGTTTTCGATATTAAAAACGATGAAAAATTATTCCCTTGCCCAATAAGTAACTCAAAATAATAGTTAGAACAATTAACGAAATGATCTAAAAAAAAATTATCGAATAAACCATCAACTCCAGTGTGTTGACGTTGGAATAAAGTATAAATAAATATATAATGTTGGTTGGACTTCAAACAATGAAGCAAAAAACATAATTTAAACAAAGAAGCATGTTTTCAAAACAAAAAAAAAGGTTTACTCTGACAAGCTTCCATTATCTGGTCATTCTTTCGAGCTAATAATTCGTCAACGGGGAAAATGAAAACTCTGCTGATTTCTGACAGAGAGAATGAAATCGGCATAATTCAATTTCCAAATTCAAACACTAATTGACATCAAATGTTACTCGAAAGAATGAACTGAACATAATGAAATGGCATGAAATGAGTGGAGACATGTGTCAATGTCATCTGCATTTCAATTTCGAATCAAATTTTTCAAGGAAAAAGGCAGCTTTTCACGCAAAGGATTGAATACCACTCTTGTTGAATTTCAAGCTAAATTTCCGACGAACAAGTTTCAGGTTAAATTTAAAATGAAAATTTTACAAGATAAGAATCAGTACTAAGCTGAAAAAAAGAATCCATACTAGAATTCAGTCATATTTTTTTAAATGTTTCTGAATTTTCGTTATTATCATATTTTGTTATTATCATTATATTTTGTTATTATCATTATATTTTTATTATTTTTATTACCACTATTAGTAAGCTTATGAAGCTGTAGATTTCTTCCCGAAATAGTATGATTTTACGAGAAATGTGATTTTTGAGGTGACCGAATGGTACTTGTAGTTACATTTAACGTGTACCTTGAGATAAGGGTTTTTAGGGCAACTGTGAGGCCGATGAACTAACTAGACTTGGTACCTTGCTACCAGAGGTCTCGTGCCTTTTTTCGGTCAAATTGGCCAACAGGCAAAAATAACTTGAAGACGCTAAGAAGCCCCGGGCAGACGAATCATCCTGTGTGATATCAAGGCAGTCCTGGGTCTCCATGGATGCGCATTGCACCAGGCAGCTAACTTGAAGTGTTCTACTTTGTGCTGTGGACGTTTTCACCGGCCACTACCTTATAGCACGGCATGCGCAACAATTAGGCGTCAGGTTCAATGACTTCTGTCGGAGTTGTAACTCTGAGGAAGAGGAGGAATTCGTCCTCCATCTCATGTGCCCGGATTTAGCGAAGAGAAGAGCAGCGGCACTTAGCGCACCCTTCCTCTCAAATCTGACCTACCTGTCCCTGGTCAATTTAAAGCGAATAGTGTGACTCATCAAAAGAAACAGATGCTTTCCTGACTTAAGTGAATAGGAGAGATTCAATAAGATATTGTGGCATCACGATGTGCGTCTTTTGTGCCTAGGTGCGTCTGTCGGCAGCTTTCTGTCGATGGGCAGACACTTTAACCTAACTTTATCTACACTTAATGTGAGGGATGCATTTAACTTTAAAAGATCGGTGGATAACCTCGAAACACTTGATCAGTTTAAGGCGCCAAGGTATGTTTTAAGGACTGTGGACGACTGCCTCAAAAATTGTTGTTTAATCTACAAGACGTAAAAAGGGCATCCTCAAAGATTCATTTTAGGTCCGAACTTCTGGAACATAATGTATGTATTGCAAAACTGTCAGTTGTGAACAGAAATATCTGATGAAATCCGCTTGGTGACCACATTGTTGTGACCGTCACCGTTGGCGATTTTACCAGATGCAGCATAAGCTGCACGGAGTAATGCGGATGGCCAGTAGATAGATAACGGAGCACGGCTTGTCATTAGCCTTCACTGAAACGTAGTTCGTCATACTTACTAAAAAGAGAAGCGAGTCGATGAAGAGATGATTGAACGTAAACCAACGGCTAAGTATTCTGGGGTGATAAGTCAACTGGCACACAATGCAGCTAAGTGTACCATGGAACTAAGCAGGCTAAAGAGCAATGTGAGTGATTTGAGTAATCTCAAAAATGCACCTTATATTGATATTTATAATATCCACTTCGTAGCTTTGAAGAGGATGGAGAAATGAGCTGCTCTAGATTAAGTACAAAAAGGAGTCAGCTTAAAGTGGCTTCATCTTACAGTACTCTGTCTGAATCAGCTGTTTTTTTGTTATCACTTGTCACATTCCAATCAATCTCTTCAATTCAATTTTCCTCTGGATATGTGACCCTAATGGTAAAAAAAGTGCCTAAAAGACATCACTTACGTCTGACAAAACTCTTAAAACTACGAGAAATGAGGCAAATGGAAAGCTTATCTATTTTTCAGGCCTTCATTAGACACAATTTCTCAGCAACTATGAGTATTTTTAATTTTTTTTTAGAGAGCATAGGAAAAACTACATCCAATGAATACCTACACTGACCACACATAACGACGCAAAATCACTTTTTTCAAAATGTAGCAGGTTTCTCGTTTTAACACCTTTATTGAACGAGCCCTCAAAGGAAAAAAGGTTGTTAGGGTGTAGCCTGAAGTAGTGTGATAAACAAATCCGGGGTATTTTTAAATAAGGCAGAAGAGTGGTCCAGCTGCTAGTGAAAGTTTTGCAGTATAACGCGCAGTGCATAAAAGTATTTCAACTCCCAAAAAATATTCTTATTATCAAGATTCATACAATTTTTACCCTTATACTCTTTCCACCGTGAATTCTTATGATTTCTTTTTACACAAAATAATACGATTGTAAAAAGAATTGCCATCTGTTGTCTTCTTTACCTTCATTCTTGACCCATATTTTCTGCCCTGCCAATGCTATGTTGCCATCATCGAGTATCCCCTGAACAGAAAAAATATGCCTGCAGGAGACCTTAAGAACCAACACTGAATTTGCAATGTTATTCAAAACAGCATAAAAAAGCAAAAAAAGAAGCCTTAGAAATTGTGATCTAAGAACATTTAAATCATTTGAATACAGATAAAACTCTTTCAAAAATTACTTCAAATTAATTGTGAATGAGTTTTTGATTTTTATTTGATACCAATTTCGTTCATCTCAATTTGTTTCTCATCACTACTGATCTCATTGTATCAAGATGATGATTGCAGTAAGAAAAAATCTTGTGAACATTTTGCAGGCCAAAACGAACGATCAGCACCCCCATCGTGCAAAAACAACAACCCAACACAAAAAAAATATAAACAAATGTGGTGTTAGTATTTTTCCCTCAAATCAATTTTATTGTGCAACCGTTATAAATATTTCAAAATTAAAACAACTCCACCACAAATCTCACCTCAATAAAATATTTTTTTCACATTTTCCTTTCCGTAAATTTGCATGTCTGCATTTCGCAATAATTCATTACCACTAATAACACTGGAAATGTCATAATCACACAGCTCGAGTCTAACACCAACCTACACTTATTTTGTCGCAGCTTGTGCATGAACATTACTTCGACTTGAGATACACCTCGAAAAAGAAAATGACATAACTCTCTTTTGTGTCACAACCCAGATACGATGAATGTTATTTAGATGGAAATTTTGTATGATTTTCTGATTTCTCGATGTTAGATGTTTGGAGATAATGAGAAGTTTGAGATATTAATTTCATTAGTGTATGTGTGAAGATTTATATAGAGCTTGAAAATTATCACCGATGAATGAGATCTAGATTTTGGGGCAATTTTTTGAGTAAAAATAATTCTGATTGGAAAAGCTCAATTGGTTGATTGGTCCTATAGCAAATTAAATGGATGGTTTAACTTAAATAGGAATAAGTGCAATTAATTTCAACATATAATTTTATTCGTTGCATTGAGCACTGCTATTTTCTATAGTTTGATCCATATGACAGAGGGAACAGGTGACTAATGTCCTACCAGGGGAACCGTGTATAGCCATTGTTCGCCAACTTTAGCTGAATGTTTAAAGTAAACACTATTTCTGATAGACTTTGAAGAAGAGGACATATTATCCTCGAAGTTTCAATAAACGAAAAAGTAGTAAAATATGAAATATAATAATTGTGGAATTCTAAAAGAATTGATGTTTAAATGAAAATATTTGGTTTTGCAAGCAATTGAATCGGATTGATGTATTTGGGAACCTTGTGAAAAATTACCAATTTATTAAGAGTACGTCGATAAACGAACCATTGCTGGAATGATATGCTCATTTTGTCTATCTACTTGCAAAAAAAAATTTGATAGCCCGAAAATTTGTAAAAAAAGACCCGAATCAAAAGAATCATTTAACGTTATGGACATTAGATACTGTGAAAAACATCCCTAAAATAAATGTTGGTGCTTCAGGCATCATTTATGGACAAAAATCAAAATATTTGGATAATTGCACTTAGGTGAATCAGTAAATCATTGGACGAAATTCATCAGTTTTTTAAAAAGTGATTATTGGTTGCAGGTAAATCAGGCTTAAATCAAATAGTAACTTTCAGAATTTTCCAAGCTACTGTACACTATTTGTTTTGTACTTGTTCTTTGAAATATTTCTTTCAATTTTTCATTTGCTCCAAGATAACATTATAAACGGTCAAACTCAAAAGCCCAAAATCTGCAAGCTGGTTTTAATAAGACAATCAACGTTGTACTAATGATTATTTTTTCGAACATATTTACGGAAATGATACTAAATTACATAATTGACGAGGCACAATAATTTCAATAATCATTCGAATCAAACGAAATTTTTGAAATTCATTAGTCAGCATACTTCACAATAGCCCTCGATCAACTAAAATTAATCATCTGTGAAATAAAAACTAACCAAAACCAGTTATTATTTTTTCACAACCGAATTGAAGACGTGAGCAGCATTAACTCCGATACGCGAAAGTTTCGAATTTCAAACCAGCTAATGATTATTTTGAGTTCCAGGCAAATATTAGACAGTATGACAAAGAAAGATTAAATCCTACACCCCCGACCTGTATCAATCAAAAATGTTCAACTAAAAGTTTGATTTATATCTTCCTTCTTATCTGTCCGAAATAGAAAAGAGGATCAGATCTTCGAGATTAAAAAAATCGTTATTTGAGGCATGATGCAGGTAGAATCCTTAATTCCTTCAGATTTTTTTTTTGTTGTGTGTAATGTTGTATCATAAAGATAGTTACATAAATAGCCCCAGGCCACGAAATTGATGTTTTCGTGTAATTACACGAAAATAATTTTCGGTTAAAGCTGTTCATTTGATTTTAGTCGTAGGTCTTAATGACTTTGTGGTGATTTGAGTTTGACGAGTCGTTTTGAAAGAATGACACTCAAGTTTGAATAGACGTATTGTTTAACGATTACATCATATAACACAGTATCATATCAATCTCAATGATTATGTAGTTGCAATTAGTGACGATTCAATGTGAGGAGCCTGCTGTCTCATTATTTCAAACTATACAACTGTATACGTTTGCCTCGAGCCTTCTTAAATAGTATGCTGATAGTATAAAAACTTTTAAAACCCTCCGTGAATTACGATGGAATTAATGGGAAACCGGTTAATCCAAGTCAATCGACCATACGTATATTGGAACGGTCTTATACGTTACGGTATCATATTTCATGCAATTCAAATCAACGGATCTATCTAGTCAAAGTGGCAAAAACATAATTTATTGTTCATAGTTTTCACTACTTACCTAGTAGAAATTATATACGGCTAATGGTGTTGAAGTAGAATAATAAAATAATCCAGATTTGAAATGCACGCAGACTATCCAATACTGTAGACTCGCACAATTCTTCGGCACTATGAACGACTAGTAATATATATATCACACTCAACGAACTTTTTTCTCAATTATCCACTTCGTTATACATACATTAGTGAATTTAAACTCGAACTTTAGTTGTATGTTACTAGGCGCATTTTGCGGCAGCTTTAAAGAAAATTCAAATGATCGATGTGAAATGTGCTTGCATTCGATGCTCATGAATCATTAATGTTAAATTTAATCAAACATTTCCGCAATATAATACTCAAGAGTCATAGAGGAATGACTAAGAAGAAAATTTCGTCAATGAAAACTTCCACTAATGAATATGTCTGCATTATCATCCATAAACACTTCATCAAATAGAACGTGAAGCTATCATATAAGAAAAATCTTCTCCAACATGAAGCTCAACCGCACATCGGCGGAATACTGAAATAAACTTCACTTCACTCGCAGTGAATTTATCAAGAGGAATAAAAGACCAGAATCAAAATGTAGAAGCAATTAAATTGATGATGTAGATAAATAATGAAGAAGAAAGCAGAGCTATCGTGCAAACACGATTTCACGGAATGATCGTTGCAAACTTTATTCCCGCATCAAAACGATTTTCGTTGGTTTTTCAAGTCAAGTTCACGAAAGTTCATTAGTTTCTGAAATTTTCGGGCTATCGGAAGCAAAACTGAATCGACTTAGGATTGGAAAAAGGTCAAAACACTTTCAGCACAACACATTTTCAAGTTTTCAAGAAAGTTCGGTAGTTGCAGATATTTCACGGCTATTACGAATTTTACGTCCAGATCAAAACCACTTCGGAAATGTTTATCCTTTTTAGTACTCTTATAGGAAATGTGTTAGTATTAGCACAAAGCGTTATCCACACTTTTCTAAAAATTAATCTTTGCGAAATCGAATTGGTGAAATTTTTTTTGCAATAATCCAATTGTATGATATTTTTGTAAATGATAATATAATAATTGCACTACAGTACCACACTACTCGAAGGCCAAACACTCACTAAAGACTAGCAAAAACCACGGCTCATATTCTTCGCCAGATCGACTAAAGTTGGCCGTTCGTTGTGCTGGGCGAGCGAATGAAGAACCGCAAGTAAGCACAGAGCGCACTGCTACTATGGCGCAGAAATACAGGTATCGCGCTATAAGACGCCAATGATATTTCTGACTTTACTTTTACGTTTCGCCTCGAGAGCACCACTCTACAGTTGCCCGTATCTTGTAAAGTTTCTCCGTTGCTCCAATGCAGTGTCGTGCTCACAATCTTGAGACTGTTTCTCGACGAAAACTCACTGGATTTGGGTTGGGTTCGCTTCGTATAGATGTACTATTGGAATGGTGTATTCCTTGAGACGTGCTCAGGTGTATGTGCGGGGGTTGGTAAAGGGAAGAACTATTGACTGATTAACCGGTAAAATCAGAGGTACTGAACTAATGTTCGTGAGCGCTGGAGACTTTTTCACGGCAGACAGTTTTCGGAAAATGTTTTAGTCTCTCAAAATATTGTGGATGAATAAATAAAACGAAAGACTTAGGCCAGCAGCCCGATATTAAATCGTGAATTTCAACGATTATCTTGAAAAGCAATAGAAATTTTGTAACAAAATTTTTTAACGAAAAATACTAACAAAGAAATACGCCAAACCTCCAAAATTTATCTCAATGGGACAAATCATTGTCAATTAATCTAAATTGAAGAAATATTTTTTTTGGATGATCTTTTTTTTTTATTTTTATAGGAAATTGAGATTACAGTATTTTGACGTTATAAATACAAACTATGAATTTCCATTGAAAAAACTTAGGCTTGGTACAATGCAGGGCTGCAAACCACTTGTGAATTTCGTTGGTAAGATGATTCTCGTTGCTTTTAGAATAACGTCAAGATGAAAAAGTGTTTCTGAAAAAAACTAAGGTACTTAAAAATAACTGGAAAAGATGCGCTGCTATAATAATAGTATTAAAAAAACTCTAGCGCACCTGAACCGCTAAAAATACTAATGCTCGAAGAATAGTAGAAGAATAGTGCATATTTTGAGTGCATATTCTACCACACGAGCTGCTTATTACAGCCAAACTGTTTCAAACGCCAGGTTTTACTTTGGTCTCAAGAATGCATTATAACTCATATGGTGGAAGGTTTCAGATATTACCACTGGCATGAATTTCAAAGTTTATGAGAGCAAAACACTTGTTCATTATGTTCGTCATCCGTTGCTTATTTCACAAAACTTTGAAAGCAGCATCTCATATAACATCAATGAAGAAAATGCTCAGTGCCTGCAGCACTGTAATTGAAGTTGGTGTTTGGGGCTGCGATCCGAAAAATTTGTAGAACTTTGGGAATTGAAACATTGGTTATTTATTTTCATTGTGAATACTAACTGTTAGCCTTTTATTGATCCAAAAAAAGCACAACCGACTCGTGCTGGACACCATTTGCCAGTATCAAAGATAAAAATGTATCACTTTTGCTTCACGTTGAAATTAACCTACCCTGCGGACTTCATCTCGATCCGATGACTGCGTTCAAAGTTATAGGAGTATAAAGAAACCTAGGGTTACCAGCCACAAAATTTTTCAAATAATTGAAAACATAATATTTGCTGTTTATTGTCACTACAATATCATTACCATTTGAAAATTTTACGATAACATGGCTTAATAAAGATATTGCAAACAAACACAAAACCAACAATAGCTGGCAGCCCTTTCGTAGCTTTTCAACCAGATTCGACTTTGATAATGCCTATAATAAGTCCCATTAGTTGTATGAAATTCGTGTTGATATCATGACTGCACTGGAAGTTATAGGGCAAAAAGTTCTATTTTCCTGAGCGAATTTTTAAAACCAAAGACACAAAAATTACCATAGCTGGCAGCACCAATCGAATTTTCCAACCAAACTTCTACCAAACACGGTTTAAAGTAAGGTTCAGTTATTGCGTCAATTTCATGAAAATATGGTAACTGGATCAGAATTCATATGACAAAAAGCAGTTTTTTTTCTTTGTAATTTTTCAAGATGGCACCACTGGCACAGTGTTGCCCACAATTCAAAATCGCTTCTACCAGACCTGGTCCTACTTAAGTCCAATATATTCTGTAAATTTGAACTGCATCTGATTATTGGTTTGTTAGTTCCCGTGAACAGAAGTTTTTGATGCTAAAAATATACGTAAGTTGGAAAAGGGTTACCGTTCTTGTCCGGCAAGAAATTTCCAAAGTTTTAGTTTGACTGTGTAGACAAAGCACAAGATTTGTATACAAGTTGGTTTTAATAGTAAAAAATGGCCATTTTTTAGTAGATTCGATGGTTTGAATGTTTTCAGTTTCACTGTCTGCCGTAGCTACAGGCTTGCCAGTACGTTCATTAAAAACTATGTAAATGTGCAACTTAACAACATTAATATGTCCTGTAAGTTTCATATTGATTTGAAATTTTCCCATTCTCATTTTAGGCGCCTAGCGCACACATAGGGTTAAAAATCTCAAAAACATTATCATATTCACATTTAAAACACGTTCAGAATTCATTACATAACCGTTATTTTTGCAAAAGTCATTTTTTGGCAGAAAAATAGGTATATTTGAAATATCACCAAAATGGCCGCCGGCGCCAAAGGGTCAAAGATTATTAGCTTTTTGTGAGACCTGCCACTATTCTGCATTAACACAAATGTATCCTAAAAATCTCAGTTCAATCGGATGGCGCGCTCCTGAGATTTTTTCACTGAAATTTGTTGATGGTATATATATATATATATATATATATATATATATATATATATATATATATATATATATATATATATATATATATATATATATATATATATATATATATATATATATATATATATATATATATATGTATATATATATATACATACATTTATATATATATACATATATATATATATATATATATATATATATATATATATATATATATAGAAATATGAATTTTTGGTCGAATCAATTTTAATACTAATGTTCTTCAAACAATAGTAAAAACACTTATACTCGTACATATCTGGGGATCCAGCAAATCAGAGACATGAAACACATAGTCGTGTAGCAAGAATTGACGAGCAGATATATAAAAAGAGTACCGAAACTTTTTAATACTAAACTAAATTCAAAAAATCTAGCTAAAGCGATTCACACCTGGGCAACTTCTTTGCTTATATATAAGTTTGGCATGTTGAAATGGAGCGGAGCATATTTGGACGAGCTGGACAGGATAACGCAAAAAAAAACAAATCACTCATTACATCCTTACTCAGCAGTCGAAAGACTATATCTTTCACTATCCAAAGATGGCCGTAGATTATTAAGCCATAAAAAACTATGTACAAGAGTCAGAAAGCCATCTAAAATCACAGTCACCTGAAAATCCAACAAATGATTACTAGCGATGTGTCTCTCTATACAGAGGCCCAAACTTTAGTGGCAGCTGCTTGAAATGTGGTCACTCCGGCCATTGGCTATACACTTCTCGTCAGAAGGTCTCATTTTTCGTATAGAGGATTGTTTCGAGAAAATTTTATTTCTATTACTATTTTGTGTTGCTGCAAGGAAGCTGCCAACGATGGGCAGAAGCTGGAACAAAGCAAAACGCAAAATTCAATTTAGCATTTCGCGATTGATTACAATTACAACAATACTTTAAATGTCACAAACTTTAAATTAAATTACTTTAAATGTCACAAACCATTACTTTTAACGTCGTGCTATGTGAAAGAGCACGTTATCGTATTGCTAAAACCATCGTTGACCAATGAACATTTTGTAGAAATTAATTTTTTGAACTTATAAAAACTCAAGGTGATACGCAGTGGTCTGCCGACTTTCAAACATAGCCAAATCAATCAACGAAATTGCAGCCCATACCAAGACAACATCAATTGCGGTATGACGACGAAACAGAAAAAGACCAGACCTCCTAAAATTGTGGAAACAATGCAATCTCTCGATCGCCTGACCCTGAGCCGTTTTGTCTCCCGTCATTGGTGATCGTATTGGTGAACTTCTTTGAAAGGGGTCGTTTTCTAGTGACTTCCCTCCAGTAGTACTGGCGGGAAGTTTGATTTTATTTCTGTCTTTGGTTTGATCCATCTATTGGTTTAATTGAATTAATAGGTCTGTTCCCGTACTACGATTAATTGCAATTAATTGCAATGAAGCGTACTAAAACAGAGTTTTTTAGTCCGTTTTAGTACGCTTCATTGCAACTAATTGCAATTAATCGTAGTACGGGAACAGACCTAATGTTTCAGGTTTGGGTTTCGCGTTCTTGAACCACAACCGAGGCAATTGCCAGCATTTGCCTCCCGCTATACCCCGCCCCCATAGGAACAACGTATTGCTCCGACCACTCTTCTCTCTCTTCGGAATACGAGGCAGACTAGCCATAGTCTAACAGTTCGCTACTCTGTAGACCGCGGCTGGCCAGGTTCCAGAGCCGAGCAAAGTGCAGTGTTGGATCCAGAACCCCGCAGGTAAACTTTCACCTCAGTCACCTCCGTGTCACCCCTGCGGAGAGAAACAAGGGCACCCCTCTGATGGTTACGGGCGATGTTTAATAACTTTACCAACAATTTGTCGTACAAGTAACTCTTAACATCTAATAGAAATATTTGTAACATACTTGTCAATTGAAACTCAAAAATAGAAGAATTGAATCGAAAAAGATTTTATTTTAAGTTTTTTTTTTGTACATTTTTAGCTTAATTTAATTACTATTGACAATAAAAAAGTACACACAAGTGGCTTTATTATGTATGCATATCAGTCGCTTACACTTATAAATAATTTCTGCATCAAATGAAAAATAAGAATTATTTCAGAGAAGACTCAGGCAATATAATTCACTAAAAAACGAGCATCAAAACACTTACCGAAACCATAGTCAAATATCTTGACATCCACGATTTTCAGGGAATAGGACATAAAATACTTGGGCATCCAATTCGACTAGAAACTTACTTTTCAATCTCGAGTCGAAGCAATAAGTTCGAAAATGTTGAAGAGCATTCACTTCTCCTATCTGATTATGAATAGGAAATGCAAGCTCTTAGTAGCGAGTAAACTGATTGCTTTTAAGTATGCAATGCAGCCACTCATTGTCTATAGATGCTCTGTATGGACTAATTGTGCAATATCACACATCAAAAGTCTGAAAATATTTCAAAACAAGTATCTTAAAATTATTCTTGAGCAAACGTTTTATCTCTCAACTTATCGGCTACATGTTTCAACGAAACTAAAAAGAGTACTGGGTATATCTAAACATTTGAACCAAACATTCCTTAACAGATGCGCAACTTTCAATAAACCTCTGGTTGTATCCTGACAATTAGCTTGCAACGGCAAAAAAAAATTTAAATGTTCATAGCTATACACAGAATTCACATAAATCATAAATTTTAGTATTTAACTTTTATTTAACTTAAATTAAGCACAATATTAGATTTTAAGCTAGTTTTTCCTTTAACCTAGGAGCTTCTTTAATGGCTGTATTTGTTTGTCTTGTGTTGTCTGAGCAGCTGGTGACTAGGCTCCATTTATTAAGTTTGACATTAAAGCTTTAGTGGTGACTAGGCATATCACTAGCGCTTCAGAAAATAAGAAAAAGTATGGCACTTAAAATGATAATGGAATAATTTATATTGGCTTCTCCCATATGTGGCTCCCTACCACCATAGCAGAGCATTCACTTCAAAGGTTACTCCTCTGAGCTTTGGCATTATCGTAGAAAAAAGAAAAAGAAAAAGAAAACTTTCTGAAAAAAAGCTAATTCTAACTCAATATTTAGATGTAAGGATTTTGTGTAAACTTTAACTTTAAGATATTGCACCAGACAACACACAAACGAATTCAATAAAGCTGTCATTTTTCCTACAGGTTATTAGTTTGTGATCACGGTTTCTTTCTTGTCTATAAATTAGCATCATCATCATCGTGACACAACAGCCCGGCGTTGGGCCTTGGCCACCTGGATCGATCTCCTTCAATTATCTCGGTCTCGTGACCGCGTCCTCCAATCTTGGAACCACAATAGTTGCTCGGCGTCCGCATATACTGAGCTCTCCCAACGAGCATTTGGTCTTCCTCATTGTCTCTCTCCGTTGACTCGTCTTCCATTCATAACCCGTTTTGCCATGCGATCGTCATCGATGCATTGTACATGCTCTGCCTATTGTATTCGTTGAAGTTTGACGATTTTGGAGTCTTCCAGCTCATCGTACAGTTCGTACAACTCATTGCTGTACCGGATGCGCCAACCATCTTGGTCACGAACAGCCCCGAAAATCCGCCGTTGAACTTTCCTTTTGAAAGTGTCGATCATATTTTCGGAGGCTTGGGTTAGGGTCCACGTTTCACAGTCATAGCACAGCACAGGTCTTACGATAGTTTTATAAACGCGGAGCTTAGTCTTTCTGTGCACATACTTCGATTTCATTATGAGGAGGACCGAGAAGAACGTCCTATTTGCTAGTTGTATCCGTCGCTTGATTTCGTCAGTTTCGTTGGCGTCACTCTTTAGATTGCTACCCAGGTACACAAAGTTGTCCACGAATTTGATGCAAAGGTCCCCTACGTTGATGGTCGTGTGCGCTGGCGTCCTTGTCCTAGATTGCATCATAACTTTCGTTTTGTCCTAGTTGATTCGTAGTCCAACTTCCTTTGCTGCGGTGTCAAGTCTAAGCAAAAGTTCTTCTGCATCGGTCAGTTTTCGAGCCATGATGTTAATGTCATCCGCGTACGCTGCCAATTGTGTCGACTTAAAAAGTAGCGTGCCGCTGGTGCTCAGGTTCATTGCTCGAATAGCGAACTCAAGTGCCAGGTTGAAGAGCGTGGGCGCTATTCCATCGCCCTGCTTAAGGCCAACCAGAGTTTCAAAAAGCTCTGTCAGTCTGTTCTGGGTCCGGACTTGCAAGACGGAGTTGGTCATCGTCATCTTTACAAATCTCACTAATTTGGCAGGTATACCAAATTGCAGCATGATGCAATATAGTGCGCCTCGGTCGATACTGTCATATACTTGTTTAAATTCGAAAAAGATTTGGTATACATCGACGTTGTATTCCCAGCACTTTTGCGAAATTTACTTGATCGTGAAAAGCTGGTCGATAGTGGAGCGACCAGATCTGAAACCGCCTTGATACTCGCCAATGATTTCTTCCGCGAATTGTTTGATTCTGTTATCCAAAATTTTTGACAGAATTTTGAAGGCCCTACAGACTAAGGAGATGCTTCTTTAATTCTCACGCCGCAGTTTATCTCCCTTTTCATGTATAGAACAGATGATGCTCCAGCGCCAATCGTCTGGGATCACCTCAGTCTCCCATATTCGCAGCAGTAGTTGATGTAGCGCACTTAATAAACCCGCCCCACAAGACTTCAGTATTTCAGCTGGAATCTCGTCAGCACCCGGCGCTTTGTTCCTTTTCAGTGAACGCAAGGCGAGATCAACTTCTTCTACGGTCGGGGGCTGTGTGAATGGGGGTTGATCCACGGTAACATCATGGAGCTCAGCTTCTGCTGCCAGGATGTTTGATGGCGGATTCAGAAGCTCATCAAATTAGAGCGCCCATCGTTTCTAATACTTTCTGTGTCGCTGATAATACTTCCATCTTTGTCCTTACAGAGGCTTGTCCTGGGTTGGTAGCTATTTTTGATAGTGTTACGCTTGTCTCGTGTTCTTACTAACTAGGTTGACATTAAAATTGAGCAATTTCTTGTCAAAGTATTTCTGTTTCTTACGCCTAATTATTATATTGGATATTCACCGTAGCTCGTAATATTTTTCCTTTTTGGCTCTGGTCGCACGTTGAATCCATTGTCTGTAGGCCTCATTTTTTGCGTCAAGTAAGTTTCCGCATTCTTCGTCAAACCATTCATTTTGCGCTTGTCGGGCTTTGTATCTCATAACGTTTTCTTCCGCACCATTGATTGTATTTTTGAGTTCTTCCCAGAACTCGTGGACACCTGCGTTGGTGCAGTCGTGCAACATTGATGAAATTCTTTCCTCCAACGCGGTCGTATATGCCTGCGCCGTATCATCGTTCAGCAGATTCTCATCCGCAAAGATTTTGGGAAGGCTGAAACTCGATTGGTGCTCTGAGGAAATTTTGCACCGGTTTGTTGTTTTGTATGGTCGGAGTTGCAGTTAGATCCGCGGTACCACCGAACATCATCACACTTGACGCCCATCTCTTGCTGATAAGGACGTGGGCGGTAGGTGCATCTGGAGATTTCCAGGTCATCGAAAGCAAGGTGTCGAAAGCAAGTTGAGCTTACTTACAACAAGGTTCGTGCTGCAAGCGAAGTCAATTAGATGTTGGCCGTTATCATTGCATTCTTCGTTGAGGCGGTGTCCTCCCACCCTATGTTAACTTTCATTCCCGACTTTTACATTGAAATCTCCCAGCAGCATTTTTACATCATTTGATGGAAGTGAGTCGAAGAGAGTTTCTAGGCAGGCATAAAACTCGTCTTTTACTGTGTCTACTTTAACTTCGGTAGGAGTGTGCACATTGATGAGCCAGAGATTAGAAAATCGCGCCTTAATGCGAATCGCACACAGCCTTTCGTTCACGGGTTTGAAGTCAATAACGCGCGGCTTGAGCTGCTTAATCACTATGAATGCAACTCCAAACTCCTTGTGGCCCGATGGTTTGCCGCTTGCAAAAATTGAGTGTGATTTCTTGTCGTTGATCTCGCAGCCTAACCAATTTGTTTCCTGGACAGCAGTAATGCTCAGTTTGTACTGTTCTACCTGATGAAGAAGAGCCTTTTCGGCCCCCGGTTCATTCAGGGGGCGTATATTCCAGGTTCCGAGAGAATAATCCATTGTGCGTTTGCGTGGTCGTCATTGTTGATCCATCCAATCCAAGGCTATTTATTGTTCCAGGTTTCTTGCCAAAGGAAATTTTTACAAGGATGAGTTGTCGACACATCGCTCAACCATTTCCATAGGGTGCCTCGGTGATAGTTGCTTCAGGAGATATGCCGCTTGCCAAAGTTCACACAACTATGTTGCAGGTCTGATAACGTGACGTGAGACGCTTAGGTGTAATTCAGCCATCAGGCTGCAACTATACAAATTTTACTGAGGATAGAGTTACCTAATTGCCTCAAACCCTACTTCTTTCTCCGAGCTTGGGACCGGTCAATCACAAGTTAGACTTGCGTTCGGTGTAGACAACTTTAATCGTCTCTAATGCTTATCAAAGCTGAGAATATTTGATACGGGAAACTCGATCGTTTTTGCGAAATAAGCCTCTGAAAGCAGAATCAAATCGAATTGTTTATAATTATTAAATCAAATTTTTCAATTTTAATCCTCCCACAAAAAAAATCGATCTGTTATTTTTATTATTTTGTCATTTCATTTCTGTTTCTCTGTTGATTTTTTTAAAAAAAAAGCCCCTGCTAGTTATTGTACCAAGCATTGTACAGAAGAGACTTAAATTATTTTGCCAATAAGAAAATAGAATAAAATTCTATAACATTTGCTATTTCGCTAATAAAAAGTTCATCATCCACTGATGTTTCAACATACTCTCCACGTAGCAACCGACCACATACATTTATACATCTAGCCAGCAGCTCAGTCAAAGAAAACGTGAATTCTTCAACACTGGGGCGGTATACTATAAGATTTTCAACTTACCAACCGATCTCACCTGAATTGGCTAGTAGTGCGACCAAGAAAGCAATGGAAAAGAAGTATTTATGCGAGTAGACTACAAATGCATTTTCTTCAAGACTTCGAAAAGAACCGGTTTAAAATACCAAAATTGCGTGCGGCTCATAGTCGAGCCGCTAACCATCAATATGGGTCCGCCATATAGGCATTCAGTGGATACTGCCTACATTATAGAAATCGTATGGAAACCGTCTATGAATTCATACGAGCAAAACGAAATAACAGTAGGTGAAAGATATCGACGACAACGACACGCTGGTATCATTTATTATTTACAAAGTTACACACAGTGCTGCGTTGACTGCCTATTTATGCACGTATGGCAATAGTAAGCATAAATGAATGTTCACGTTATTATCGATAGTCAGTTTAGAAGAATAACAATTGGCCAAGAAGAAGCACAGAGGAACAAGTCAGAAGACAATCCAATATGTACACTTGACTCCTGTTAAATTTATTCTTGGGATGGTTTAGTCATTCTAGAGGCATTGCACAGGTGTTACGGTTTAGCCCGGTCCGATGTTGTACGACCTGTTTACCAATAATTTGTTAAGGCTGTCTCATTTCGTGTTAGTTGTGAATATGGTCTGGAATTTTGTTCGATTATCCACGTATAGGATGTCATAAATAGCAGGTAGAATGTATTTGGGATAATTTCGAATGGAATGTTGTTGAAGTAATTGAAGCTTTGGTACGATCGAAGTGGGATAGTAAGTAATGAATACTCGTGTTTTTTATGAATTGATATAATATTGTAGCTTTCTGGATGGAAAATGAGACAAAACGATATAAAAATTCAATTTTCTTAAAAATTCAAACTTCTTCTTAGGATACTTACGTTGTTTCAAACAGAGAGTAGAGATAGTTCTCAATTTCCTTCGTTTACCACAAAATCAAACCATTGCCGTATCAAAACAAAATTTCACACAAAATCATACATTCCATGAAAACCCGTTGTCAAGTTCAATATTCTTATTTACCATTACCCAATAAAACGTGACAATTATCTGGTGTCATCTTTCAACCGAAACAATTGTCTATTATAAAAACAATTTCAGCGTTTCGCAATAGAATTTGCTCCGAATTCGTCAAACAAATGTATACAGACCATCTGTGATTCTGAACAGTTAGCAAAATGACACAGAATGAATATAATTATACCAACAGCGGCTTCGCTCTAAACTAAGCAAATTTACTGGACATATTTTATACGAATAGAGAGAGAATGCTCACTTGCAATCAAAAAAATATGTTTTTCGAGCATACGGCAGATTACGCATCGCTATCATTCGCCAGGAAATCATACGCTTTCTATTCCATAAAAACATTTAAATTTTATTTAAATGTGTTATTTTGTAACGATGATCAAAATGACAGTAATGTCGATCAAAACATTCCGATGATGTAAAATGAAATCAAGTTTGTCGCTTATAACCAAGTCTTTCGTTTGAAGACGTGATTTATGTTGAATGACTAATAATGTGATTGTTATGTTTTTTTTTTTATTTATATAAAGATTTTGAATTTATGTAAACATTAGTTATTTGGCAAAGTTTATTTAAGAATATTTCATAACGGTGCGTGTTCGTGTGGTTTTCAATAACTCAAACTTTTAGTTTTTAAAACTAATTTACGCAATGAAATGGTAAGTATTTCTTGAACACATTGTTACCATAAGCGTTTTCTTATTTAATACTTAAAAACGGTTCTACATTTCTTATTAAAGTTCATGAAAAGGCTATAAGCAGTCTTGGCCGAATGAATCATCAGTATTTTTGAGACATTTGAAAAAGGGTGTTCCTTGCAGTGACGGCTTGTAGCATAAAAATGTGGGTCTTCCAAAACGGAAATTCTATTTCATTTCATTTTTGGTAAAGCAAATAAAATTTGATCATCGTACAAAAAAATGTTCTAATAAAAACGAAAGAAAGAGAAAGGATGTGATTGGGGGAGGAGAAAGACAAGTGTATTAAAAACTAAAGAGTCTTTAGAAAAATACGTCTCTAAAATTAGCAAACAAACGCAAACACCAATTCTCAAAAGTGTGTATTATGATGCCTTCCCACTGTAGACCATAATCGGCCGCTGCAATGGTTGCAATGATGGCCACAATGAAGCCACCTTCACAAATTTGCCTCCAAACACTGGGCCACTAGATGGGTCAGTCATGATTTTTCGGTTGCGTATGATGGCCCGCCTTGATGTATGTGAAAAACCGCTCCGAAAGCCATCCCCGGCGATCGCCATTCCCATGCTTCGCCATTGTCGGCCACTGCAAGCCATCGCCCGTCTACGCAATGGGACACATGATGACCCACAGTGAAGAGGCAGCATTATGGTTTTAATCACAGCAAAATAATTGATTATTTCAGCATAAAAATATCATTTTTCTTTTCCATGTTTTTTCATAAAGTGTTTTCCCATAAAAACTGATTTGTTGAACCACATTTTTTGTTTGTATTATTTCAATTTCTTCATTATCATCTCGACAGCTCACTTTTCAATATAATCCTTTCAAAAACGGTTGTTTAATGCTATATAATCACTACATTCCCTTACACAAAACATAAAATCGATTGAACATTTTTTTTTATTTTACCAACACACGTCAACATCGTTTGACTACCCTTACATAAACTGGCCATTCTACAGTAAAAAAACTCGTAATTGCCCTTTCCCTATTCATACAATGCTATTTAACAGAAAATAAATCTCTTCAGAAACAGAAAGCATCCTAAGATCGACTAAAGAGTAACATAACAGAGCGTTTACGCTGCATGCTGTTCTTAACTAAAATTTTTGCATTGCCTCTTCGAAGACATAAGAAGACACGGGGAGGGGGGCATCGGTATTTCTGCTCGCTAAGGCGTCAGGCTGAAAAGCGGCGTGCTACGGTGCCTGCGGGTTCGAATCCTGCCAGTGCCATGGCTGTGAGTGTGAGTGCGAGTGATTGTCTATAATAATGAATACACAAAAAATAATCGCAAACGTTGGCTGATGCCTGGGTATCAGGTTGCCAGGAGGTTTCTGTGACAATGTTGCAGAATCGTTGAAGTAAAATAAAATAAGATACGGAGTGTAAAATTCGTTACAAAACACCCCAGCCCTAATTAGCTAGTATGAAAACGAAGTTTCGAATGGAAGCTATTTGCAGAGTCTTGAGTTGCGTAGAGTGTAATCAGACAGGCCCGCATCGGCGGTCGCGGCTCAGGCAACGGTCACGTGTGGGTGACATATGGGGAGATCACCTTTGTGAGCTGCTACTTGTCCCCGAATGACTCAATGCAGGAATTCGGAGACAAACTTAGCTCACTGGAGGACTCTCTCCGTGGCATCACCGGCAATGTCATCGTAGGGGGTGACTTCAACGCAAGGGCGTTGGAGTGGGGCATGCCCACCGAAAAAACTCGCGGGCGGCGCATAGTCGAGATGGCATCGAGGTTGGGTTTGTTGGTGTTGAATACGGGTTCAACACCAACATTCCGAAGGCCCGGATTTGGCGAATCTATTCCCGATGTCACCATGGCATCGGAGAGACTTGCGGCACATGTCAGCGATTGGAGGGTGATGGAGGATTACACTGCGAGTGATCATAATTACATCACTTTCCAAATCGCTGAGAGCAGACAAAGACACCACCGCTCTCCCTGCAAGTGGCTAGGCTGGAACGCCGCTAAACTTTGCAGAGACGCGATGACCGCATCGCTCGTTTCGAGTTGGGAAGGGGAGCCTCTAACATCTGGGTCCCCAGTGACTCGTGCAGCAGCAGAGGCCGCTGGTGACAGAACCATGGGGTGGATTCGCAGGGCGTGTGAGGCTTCAATGCCCAAACGGAAACCCTTTCGTGGGAGGCAACATGCGTACTGGTGGAACGATGAAATCGCCGAACTGCGACGCATCGCTTTGGCGTGCAGGCGCAGGGCACAGCGAGCCAGGAATAGGCAGGGTGTGGCTGAGCTATCTGCTGCCCACATTGCGGCAAAGAGGGAGCTGACCAAGGCCATCACAAGGAGCAAACGTGCCAAATGGCTGGCTCTTTGTGAGGAGGTCAACTCAGACCCGTGAGGAGATGGCTACAAATTGGTCACCCGCAAACTTGGCTGCATGCGGCCTGGCACTCTCATGGATGCGATATCCATGGAGCGCATCGTTGGTTCGCTGTTCCCAGTGCATCCGCCAAGGACTGATGATCCCATCATCGTGAACCAGGCGGATGTGCCTCCTTTCACGAACGAGGAGCTGAACAGTGCAGTGTCCAGGATGAAGAACCGGAAGGCTCCGGGGCCTGATGGGGTGCCGGTCGAGGCGCTTAAAGTCGTGGCGGAGGTCCAACCGCGACTATTATTGGATCTGTATAATTCATGTTTAGTCGCGGGGGTCTTCCCGTCGCGGTGGAAAGTAGCTCGACTGGTACTTGTGGACAAGGGGAAGGGAAACCTGGGTGGTCCATCAGCATACCGCCCACTGTGCATGCTGGACACTGCGGGGAAAATTCTGGAAGGGTTGCTCAAGCCACGACTGCTGTCAGCAGTGAGATCTGCTGGTGATCTTTCCTGCAGGCAGCATGGCTTCCGAAAAGGGCATTCAACAATCGATGCCATCTCAGACGTTGTTGGGGCTGTAGCAAGAGCGGAAGAGGCATGCCATCAAGCCAGACCGGTCGTCCTGCTGTTAACACTGGACGTACAAAACGCTTTCAACTCGGCGAGATGGACGGACATCCTGCGGGCTCTTGAGCAGACGTTCCGCATCCCAAGCTACTTGCTAGCCATGATGCGGGACTACCTCAGGGACCGCTGGTTGCTTTACGACACTGACGAAGGAGTCAAAAGGAGGCCTGTCACTTCAGGTGTGGCACAGGGGTCGATCTTAGGACCAGACCTCTGGAACATCATGTACGATGATCTGCTGCGCCTGGAAATGCCTGCGGATATGTTTCTGGTAGGTTATGCTGATGACGTCGCGGCAGTAATCACTTCCAGATCTGCGGAATTCGCTCAACTCAGGCTTAACCAAGTCATGAGGAGGGTGGATCGGTGGATGACCGAACACGGCCTTCAGCTGGCAGTCTCTAAAACAGAGATTGTCATGCTGACGAAGCGTCATACCCATGACAGTTGGCTCCGTTGAGGTCCAGACCAGCAAGTCGGTCAAGTATCTGGGAGTGACCCTGGACACCAAGCTGACTTATTGGGATCATATCCGCAGGGCATGTGACAGGGCTCTTGTAGTCGTCACTTCGCTGAGTAGGCTAATGGCCAACGTCGGTGGACCCAGTGAGACGCGACGGAGTCTACTGATGGTAACGACCGATTCCATCTTGCTATATGGAGCCGAAATCTGGGGAGATGCGCTACGAACTGAGAAGTTTCGGAAGCGCATTGCCGGTGTCCAGCGCAGGGGTGCCCTGCGTATCGCTTGTAGCTACCGCACGGTCTCAGAAGAGGCTGTGATGGTGGTATCGGGAGTAATCCCGATCGACCTACTAGCACGAGAACGCAAAGAAGGGTACCTCTTTCGCTCAGAGCTGGGCAGAACTGAGGCTCTGACGCACGCGCGTATGTTTACGTTGGAGCGAAAGTACTAAAGGACGCTGGACTGCTAAGCTGATTGGTCTCATTGAGCCTTGGCTTAACCGGAGTCACGGAGAGGTGAACTTTTACCTTTGTCAATTCTTGACAGGGCACGGTTACTTCAGGAAATACCTGAACAAAATGGGTAAGGTGGTCACACCGTACTGCCGGTACTGTGTGACTGAGCTCGATGATGCTCAGCACACATTCTTTATGTGCAGTCGCTTCGTAAGTTTGAGGCGCACCATTGAGTCCACGATTGGCCTGGCAACGCCTGAAACGGTCGTGGATGCAATGCTGCGGAACGAAGAGAGCTGGCGCGTGGTCTCAACATATGTTGAAAAAGTGCTGCGCATAAAGCAGGAGGAGGGTTGCCTTACCGACCCATGAGCTGTGGTAGTTTCTGAAGCCCGTGGTTACCGATGGGTGAGTCAGCACGACCGGGTCGAAGCAGTGCTTAGGCGGGTCCCGACTCGGAACTTCGTGGGCTTGTAGATGGTCCTTTTTTTTAGTGAGTCAAACCTCACATACCCCGTGGTGATAGGTCACCCGGAGATCTGGTATGCAGATTTTTTTTTGCCATCTACACTAGGGGAAAAAAAATCAGACTCTGCCAGTTTGGTTTGGGTCGCAATTTTGGCCGTGGCTTTGCTTGACTTTTGCTCGTACATGCTGGGTATGATGCAACCACCGTTTTGTTGGGTGGATGATGCATCGTACTCGTATGTACATATATATGCTTGAACGGAATGATGTAGGTTGGGAGGACCGTTGACTGGCCGTTGTGGGAACGATATACTTGCTGGATGTTTTGCTCAAGATAGCCGCTTACACAAACTAGGATTGAAGCAAAATTGATATGAAAATAGACGAATGCAAACGGATTGTTTACTCGTTTACACTATACTATTTCGATGTAATTCCTGTTTTGACCGGAAATTATGTACGCAGCTTATGAAAAACTTAAGATTGAACGAGGCAGATATAATTAAGAAATCAATTTGTAGTAGTAAAGTGCTTAACATAAATTATTTATCTTTCTTATTTTTGGGTGACATTAGTAAATTCTTTTGGTACGGCCGGGTCGACACTTCTGCCCCTGACGAGCCGCCACTGGTTGGTTGCATAGGAAGACTTTTAAGCACGAGGCCGGTTAATGCAGTTTCCAGCTTTTAATATCAAAATATGAAAGTTAAATTTCATAAAATCTTGCGAACCAGCTAGACATTCTGAAAATCTACTTTTTTCCACTAAGAGACAATGATAAGAATCGTGAGCAAAGTAGTATTGACAGGATTAAGGCATGCAATCTCAAGATTTCAGGAACTCGGGATCCCGACACATTTTGGACTTTTTCGGGATCTCCCGAGATTTCGGGTCAATACTAAAAGAAATATCGTTTTACGAAAATGAAGGCGCAAAGGGCTCATTATTATAACTGATGATTACATGCTTAATATCCCACCAAAAAGTTTAGAGCCCGAAATATCTTTTTTAGGAGTATGTTGATGCTTTTTTAAGATGTATGTTGTCTATTTTATTCTAGTTTAAATTTTGAAACTCTTGACGAAAATACGATCTTACCCTTTTTTTGTAAGAAAAAGCATCTAAATATATATGCATAGAAATACAGGTTTATTCAGTGCATTCTCTCTCAGTAGAAATCTGTTTATTTGAATGGATATTAATTATTCAGCTAAAATTCAATAGATTTCGAAAGAAGTGAAGAAAGGACTGATTGCATCGATCAGAACAAATGTTAATCTCACCTCTTTCTGATAAATATAGTCGTTGGGATAGTTCTTTAAAAATCTGCTTTTCCAAATAGTAGCATATAGAGTAGACTGGCAAAGTAGCATGTGGTCTGGCAATACCTTGGTAAAAATAATAATAACATTAAAGCTTTATTGAAAAATTAGTAAGACTCTGCGTGTGCAACAAACTTCTTCTAGAGATTAGACTTGTAAGATCTTATAACTAAATTATGTATTTATAAAGTCTCCTAGTTGAGGTGTGTATGTTTGTGTTTGTCTGTTTAATTAAAAGAAAACGATTATCAAACTTTGTGTCACTCATAATTAAACTTAACTGTCTAAAAACTAAAAAATAATTAATATTAATCGAGTTTCTACTAGGCAGAGCAGATTATTAATGAGTACGTACGATGGCTGCAATGAGAAGGTTAGTTCAATTATTACATTTTCCCAATGAAATTCTGGTATATATGCTCAGCTAACCTGAAAACATATTTAACTTTGACCAGAATGTGCACTTGTTTCGTTGTGTAGAAGAAATAGTTGTTCATAATTATTTTTAGGCACATGTTACGTGTAATTTGCAGTCTTTTTTCGTGGCAGGGTGCACATTGGTCCAATCGATTAGAACAAGGTTCCTTTTTACTTTATTAAAATTAATTATATTGGTCGTTCGTCTACTTACTGAGCTGATATTTGTTTATTGGCAGTTTATGTCAACTTTAATTAAAGTTGTGAAATGATCTGTTATTGAGTTTTGTAGAATAATAGGTGTAGCATGGCACCGGGGGAGTTATTCCTAAGCAGAATATGGTCAATGCATGATTTGCTGATACCATCTCCTTGCTGTGTGGTATTTAATGCAGCTGCCAATTACTGTCGTGTTTGAGAGAAACATTCATCCAATAATGGTTCCTTCCATGTCAGCATCTTCAACTTTTTTATACTATTTGTATTCTGTGCCAAAGCTGTCATTGTCACCATGCCGCATTGCCATTGGCGTCTAATATTATTATGAAAGGAGATGAGGCTCTTTTTTTGAAAGTTCACTTAGGAAATGCTTTTTTGGTAGTAGCTTCATCCCTAGTTGAAACGTAACATTCGCTTTACTAACTAGGTTCAAACGCATTGATTGTCATTGCTAAATCTTGCCGGTAATAAGTTTAGAAGGTTGCATCAACCATAATAGATCACACCTTTCTGACTTATGTCAGCTTTATATTGTCTCTCACTTATCGAATCAAGCACGCTAGCACGCTTATAAAGGAGCCCATTTTATTTTCAATTTAAAACGTCATCTGTGAAAAACAAATGTTCCTAAAATTTAGTGCTAGCTGCTAGTCACATGTTGGAGTCTCATTGATGCTTGCGATAGGAAATTACTAAAAATTTAATAAAATTTTTATATATAAATAATAGCAACAAACACTATAAACATGACACTTCATATTACAAAAAAAAAACACTCATTTGGTTTTAACGTTATAGCTGAAAGAGTTCTGTTCTCTTAAAAATATTTCAAATTTTTCGCAATTTCAGCCTTAAAAAGTCGATGTAATTACGAGTCCAACGTCCATAACTTACTGGATGATCTTCCCACAATTCCAACATTTTGTCCTATATTCTGATTTTTTAGGACAACTCTTGAAGCGATTTATATCATCAAATTTCACGCATCGTGCTTGTGCTTGGCAGTTTTTTGAAGAATGCCCAAAATATTGGCATTGTGCCTGACCTTTTCCATCTTTTTGGGTCTCTACCTGAACTAGCAGAAGGCAAATGCTGTAGATGCCTGTTCCATTGATGGGCAATAGAAATTTAAACAGTGTTGACGTTCCTGTTCGTGTTTTGAAGAAGAAACACTAAATAGGATGGAGGCCCTGTACTTCCTAGTCCTCTGTATACCCTGCCTAGCATGCCCTGGATAGTTCGCTTCAGTTCTCTCATCAGCAAAAAGAAAAGTATGACACAGAATTTTTCATTCTGTTGGGAATTTCGTCCTATTTCGGTGGTCCGTGATAGATTCTGAACTTACCTGGACTCTCGGAGACACACATTTTGGAGACGTGAAACTGAAGTTCAGTCTGCGGAATTCTTTTCCTACCTGTAATCATTTCTCAGGCTGACGGAAAATGAATCATAAGTACTCCTATATCATGTGCTCTTTGGAGGAATAGTAGGGTTTTCTACCGGTTCTAATTAGAAAAGTGACAAACATTCTTCAGCAAAAGTTACGGAAAGGTTTTTTTTATTTTTGCCGATTTGGCTTTTGTTTTTTTTTCATTTTCCTTTGAGCCTCCAAGAGAGTTTTAAAGAGAATTTTGCAGTTTCTCTGAACAATTGTGCTACATCCATTACATAATAAATGATTCATTTAACTTTTAAAAGTATATTTACAGAGGCACAGAAAAATAAATGATTTCACTTAAGTATGTTTGCAATTTTACATCTACAACTTATGTATCGAAATCAGTCTCCAGCATATGCTTAAAGACTTACAAACATTAACTCATATTTCCTATTTAAAGACTAAACTATAATTTCTCAATCCAAATTGCATACCGTACCATCACTCCAAGCATTCTAATATATCTTCATCTCACGTCATTGATCACACACAGCCCATAGCATTCCGCACATATCTTAATAGTGATTTTCTTAAACGCGTCCAAGTCATTGAACCGAAATTGAAATCTATCACAGTGGTCGTTAAATCGTTGAGTCGAATTCGTATTTGCCAAAAATTCTTAGATCAAGCACTTACTACGTACTTGCGATGAAAACAAATATGACATAATTATCCAAGAATCAATGGAATGTCTGTCAATAGTCCATAATGATAGGGTGTCTTATTCTAATGATCTGATGGTCTAATGTATTGAATAAGCATCTAGCCACAACGGTCAAACGATCAGCACTTACACACATCGAAATTGCTTGGTATAATTAGTTAACCGTAAGTAATGACTGGAATTCGTTTGCAGATTTATTTGAAAATTCAAAGTTCAGCAAATACAGTATGCATTGTCTGGATAAATTCAGTTGCTTTAAAAGCAGAAATATCTTCGAATGATAACATAACAAATAAACGAGTTCCGATTAATGCTCTCCTATCCCATTCAAAATATCTATACTTTGCAAAATTAAAAAAAAAGAGCAGATCAAACGTTTCAATTCAATACAACTTTTTACAAGCTTGCGCGCACACATTTCACATATTCTTATGCTGTCTTCTACGGCACGTTAAAAATAATTTTCTAGCTGTAGTTTTTACTTAGTAATCGATATGTATAGCCAACAGCCACTGAGTGCACCTGCAAGAGTTAATAGATTACACTTAGCCGACGAAAGAATCAGGCACGACGTAATGAGCATTTTATGAGAATAGACCAACGACGCGTATCATCTAACTTACTTAGAAAATTGTCAGGCATACTGGCCGCCTGAATATTTAATTTTACAGTTGTGAATTGCGATGTTCTGAAGTAGGTTACGTCGCCCCGCTAATTATTATATTCTTAGTTTGGCTGAACGGAAATTCTACTTACATTATCTTCCGGCTGGGCCCAGATTTCAATTAATATTCTTTTCAGGTAATGAAGACAATAACCCGAAGGGGCTACATGCATGGGTCAGTCAAATAGTAGTAATAGAGCCTATATAGTTTGCCGATAGCTTTCGCTTGCTGTTCTCTTCCTGAAAATAGTTTTTAAACTAATTGTCTCTTTATTAGTTCCAGTCTGACCCAACCGTCCACATCGAACAAGCAATTTGTTTCATATTTGGAAGAAATTGGCAAGAGAAATTACAATGTGCTGATTCGCACTTTTTTCTCTAAGTATCTTCCAAGGAAATAATACCAAAATAAATATATAATACCAAAACGATTAAGATAATACTATATCATTATTATTATTTTCATTATAAACAATGTACATTTACAATTTATTTTATATGTGTTTCATATCTCTTCATTTCTCTTTTGATCTACTTCATAGTATTTTCCATCTTTTTCCTAATAGTTTTACATAGACAAATTACATAAATAACTATTATAAGTCTAGAGATAACTATTTTAGATATATTTACTTTCTTTTATTCTTTTGCATCCTGTCTACATTTGGAGTGATCGATTATCTTATAGATTAGTAATGTTTTTGTTTGTTTGTTTTTTCTTTTACTAATAATCATGAGTTCGATAAAACAAAATTACAATAAATCATTATTTTTCATTTCTATTTGTATCAGGTGTATGTAGAACAAAAAATATGATATATATATATACTTTATTTATTTTTTCTGTTTATTTATTTAGATGCACAATTTTATACATATCAAATGCCTGACTATGATACGAATGATTAAGTAAATTGTTATCTTTTTAGAGTTTTGTTTTTATGCCTTAATCGTGTGAAAAATATTAGACAATTTTTGTGAATTAGTAACACAATAATTTTTTAAACAAAATAAATAATTTACCCAAATGTCAAATATATAAACTAGCGCTTCATCTTCTCTTTCATCATATTTTTTTTCGCGTACTTTTAACACTGAAGCGTTTCTCAATTAAATACAATAATTGTCACGGCGTTGCATTAAAATGAAATCAATTGATTTAGAATAACATATAAACAAGTAATAATGTGCTTCTTATCGTTTAATAATAGTGTTACATTTTAATTAGATGCATCATCGATTTTTTCCATATGTACAGTCATGAAATTATGATGAATTTTAAATGATTTTGTTTTTTTTTCTTCTTTTTTTAACCAGTCATAGTCTCGATTCTTATTTTAGCAGCTCGAAAATCTCAAAACAAAATGTTATATTGCTTAGTATATGTGTGGCCAAAAGCTAGTTGATAGTGTAATTTTGCTTGGGTTTCGCCGTAGTGTTCGTTCACCTCAGTACCTTTAAGTTAATTGGAAATAAAAGTTAATATTAATTGAAATCATGTCTGCTCTTATTCAAACTTTTATTAATAATTATCTTAATTTTGTTTTTTGAGTGTTTAATAGAATACTTTTTATTTGCAACTGCATTAATGCTATTGTTTACAATTACAGTCACTAGAAAACAACAATTTCTAGCCAAATATTTTCTAGCCGGCCCTAGACCTTTCGGCTCCGGACCCTCTTCTTATTTCCAAAACGCAACAACAACTACGAATAAACTCATCGAAGATAATGCCAGTTTCATTCGTTATGAATTTAAATCGTCTTGCTGAGAGCTGAAATAGCTAACCAAACCGCTAAATTCGCTTGTCGAGCTCGATAGGGAGCGCGTCACATTGTTGTCTTCATCACGGTCATCCGGCATAGCTGAACTAGAATACGGACTATTCTGTCCTCCTTCTGCTTCCAGAATAGGTGATCTTGACTTAGAATCGAAGGTTTCGAAAACGGAAGCTTTAGGTCGTTCCGGTTGAGGATGTGTCGCTATAGCTTCACTGACGGAGGTAGCTGGTACTGCAGCAGACAGAGGTGGAGTGGGGACAAGAGGCACAGCAGCAGGAACCGATGCGACTGCATTTGGTGCGGATAAAGAAGGAGCCACAACTGTTATTACAGGCACCGCTGATGCTGTGGGAGGTGGAGGTGTCGAATGTGTTGGGCCAATGGCGGGCGCTGATGCTGAATGTGACGGCAGGATCGTCTGCGGGACTGTTGAGTGTGTTGGTACAATATTTTGTGGCGGCGTTGCATGTGGCGGGCCGATGTTTTGAGGAGGAGGATAATACGGACCCCCATATGGTAGTGCAGGACCATACGACGAGGCTACTGTAATTTAAGCGAAATGATACAATCCGAAAATATCGAGTATCGTCCAGATAGTACTTACCAGCATTGTAGTCAGGGCCGGTAGGGTGTATAGGAGTCTGTGACTGCTGAGGTGGAGCCGGAGGATATCCAGGACTTCCGTACAGCGGAGGTCTGCAAGTTTAATACCATTAGGACATATTTCATACTATTGCCGTCATACACTTTCTTACCTGTATGCGTGAGGAGGATTAGGGCGAGGGGGTCTTGCATTGCCGTATGCATCATTTGGAGAGAAGGCATTCAACGGGCGAGGAGTCGGTTGCCTACTTACGCCGCTTCCTCCCGTTACTGGCATTCCAGGACTAGCAGGGCGTAGAGGTGGCGGACCACCGACAAACGAAGGACCTAGCGTATGGTGTGGCATGGGTGCCCCAGAACGAATTATCGACATACGATGCGGTGGCATCTGGTTCGGGGGAGGGTAGAATCGCGCATCTACAAGCAATATACAAAATAATGTAAATTTAAACAAACGGTTTCCCAGCAAATCCTACTTTGATCGGAAAATGGTGGCCTGGGTGGCCGATGCACCTGTTGTAAAAGAGCTGGTTGCGCCATTTGCGAAACTGGCGGCGGTTGTTGCGGCATTCTGGTAATTACTGAAGGCGGCATACTGGTAGTTGGTGTATAGAGTTGTGGCGGCTGTGCTACAGATAACTGAGTCGGACCAACTGTTAAATGAAACAGAAGGTACCGCAATTATCAAATTTTACTTTCAACATATGTAATCTGCTCCCCATACTAACCTGCAGTAACCTTTTCAGAAGATAATGCTGTCGCAACTTCTTTGCCAGCCAGCAAAGCAACGCCCGGTCCAGAAATTGCATTCGCGCCTGGAATACTTGTGCCTGCAGCGGCCGCCGCTGCAGCAGCTGCTTGCTGCTTTTGTAGCGTGTCGCGTAAGGGTGTGATCTTTTTCCGCCTGCCACGAGGTTTTTGTTCGTTTGCAAGAGAATCAGAAGACGGCCCAACATTTGCCAACGGCGGAGGCAGACCCGGAAGCATTTGTCTCCCTGGCGGACCAGCCGGTCGCAGCCCGCCAGGATGCATGGATAGTGGAACCGAAGGGGCCAGGCCTTGACGTGCGTGAGGATTAAATGGAACTCGATGATTAGGCGGTAAGTATCTTTGGGCACTGCTCAAAGGCGGATGAATCGTTGGAATGGGTAGACGCTTTCGAGGCGGTTCTTGAAGCTGTGACACATGTAGTTCTTTGGTTATTGGCGCTGGAAGAGTAGCCTCAAGCCTTGTTTCAAACAATGCTTGCATTTCTAATTCTTTCTTCTTTTGAGTTTGTCGTGGTACATCACTTGACACTTTCAGTTGTTGTTGCGCAAAATCTTCTTCCTCCATCATTTTCGCTATTTCTTCTTCATCCATCGCTTCAGGATCAAAGTCGTCAGGCAAATCCTCGTCAAAATCAGTATCTCCTTCCTCGCTATTCAACTCGCCCTTGCGATGAAGATAGTCAATATCGAGCGCTTTAGCTCCCTTGATTACAGATAGCGGTACAGTTGACAATGAATCAACCGGGTCCAATGTTGGCGTTGCCACTGCTTTCGCGGCTTCAGTGTTTTTTTCAGCCAGCATTCGTTTAATCTCTTCTTGTTTCTTAATGAACTTCTCGCGCTCTTCTGGCGGTGTGTCCGGACGCTTCACACCTGGCTTAATGCCATCGTCCGAGCTTTCTTCGCTGAACGAATCGAGGTAAGTGAAACGTTTTCCACGCGTTCGAGGAACATCATCGCTATCCGAGTCGTACTTTGCTTTGGTCTTGGCTTTGGATTTAAATACACGCTCACCCGAATCTTTCCTGTTGAACTTTCTTGGCTGCTTTCCACCACGCGGACCTAGCCCTTTGCCTGATCTCGCCTTGTGTCCCTTCGACTTGCCCTTCTTCCGTTTGCTGGGTCGCCAGCACCCATCACTGTCTTCGCTCTCACTAGAGTCATCACACAATTCGTCACTATCGATTTGCTCAGACAGTTCTTCTTCACTCTCTGTATCTAGCTCTTCCCAATTATGCTTTCGTTTCACTTTACGCTGTTTAGGCGGGCCTTCATCAGAAAATTCCGAATCTTCTACAATGAAATCATCTAACCGACGTCGTTGTCCGGCCATTCGCCTCTGCGGACGTCGATGTTTCTCTTTCTTATTTTTCTTTTTATTCTTCTTGCTGCGCTTTTTATACACCTCTAAGCTACTGTCGCTATCAGTCGGTTCTGATATAGACTCATCTTCTTCTTCTGTTTCGTACGAGCTAGTTTTAAAGTCTTCATCTGATCCATCGTCATCCGATGTGAAGTCAAGATTGTTTAATTTTCGACCTTTCTTTCTCATATTTTTAGAAAATGATTTTGATTTCTTTACCCGTTCTGTTTGAATTTCTTTTCCAGTTGATTCTCTCTTCATTTCAGTTTTTACTAGGTCCCCGTTCCCAATATCTTCTTTTACTTCAACATTCTCTAATGGAACATTATCGACCAAATTACCGGCACCTAGTTGCCTTTGTCTTAGTTTCTCTTCTTTATCTGCTTCAATTATAGTCGAAATATCTTTTCCACGACCAAGATTTCCAGCGCCGGCTACCTCGTCCATTTCTTCTTTGATTGCCGAATTGATGAGGTCTTCATACTCGTTCAGACGGTAGCTAACGTTCACTTGGCGGCGTTTTCTTAATTTATAAATTGGTTCGTCACTGTCGTCGCTGTCAGATGTTTTCGATGTCGTTTTTGTTCGGCTTTCTGTCCCATTCGAAGAGCTTTCGGAGTCCGTCGTTTCTGCATCCTCGCTGTCTTCCGTATCTTCATCGTCATCAACAACGAAAGCCTTTCGTGATTTCGGATTACTCCGTCTTTTCGCTCGTTCTGCCCTACTCTTCTTTGCAATCGATACTACTTCTTTAGTTTCACCTGTCTCTTCCTTCACTTTCGCTTGCTCTTCATCTTCCTTTAGTTTCTGTTCGATCTCCAATTTTCGCTCCTCCTCCTCCCTCAGACGTTTCTGCTCTACCATGGTATCCAGATCGACTACCTGCTTTTCAAGCGCAGTTATCAGCTGCTCCTGCTGGCAGGGTGGACAAAACCAATTTCCCTCGGGAATAATAAACAGCACCGGACTCAAACACGAGCAATGATACCCTTTGTCACACTTATCGCAAAGCAAAATCCACTCTGGATGGTCTTTCTTGCCACACTTTTGGCAGGATTCATCTAGATTCTCATCACCGCTATCCGCACCTTCTTTCTTCGCTGTTCGAGCGCGTTTCAAAGGGACCACTTGAGATTCGTCCTCAATGTCTGACTCAGGTGAGAACTCATGATCTGATTTGAATAGTGGCGATCCACGGTCAGAATCATAACGATCGTGAGGCAAGTCATCATCCTCATCTTCGGCTTCGTCTTCTGGGCCAGAGCTCCAGCCATCTTTTTTCCAGACACGTCCAGGCTTTTTCTTCGCAAATTTCTTGCCCGCCTCGGCTTCACTGTCTTCTTCAGATTTCGCAGATGACTCCGATATTTCTGGTATGCCTTGCGAAATTTTTTCTTCTTTTTTCTTTTTCTTGAATTCCGCTTTCATTTTCTTCAGCGCCTCTTCTTCCATCTTTCTTCTTTCGGCTTCTTCTCGTATTTTCAATTGGGCGATCCGCCTTGATTGTCGTACTGGCGTATCAGCTTGCGGGTCGATTATATTACTAGTGTCGATATCTCGTTTTCGACCTCGAGGTTTGCGTTGTGATGGTGTCGTTTTCTCATCATCGTCGGCAGCCCCATTCGTTTCTGGTTCCAATTTTGGCATTTTTTCGAGCACAGACGGCATTTCGGGTTTGCTATCCTCGTCATCGGATGGTGCGCGATCTAGTGATGGTATCCCTGATAATTTGTCACAGCGTGGCGGCCTGCCTGGTTTTCGCCTCCCTCGGCCTCTAGATGCGACAGGTTTGATTGTTGCCCCTGCAGGTGTGTACCTTGATGCTCGTGTTTTAATAAGAGCCGGTGTTGGAGAAGGAATTTCGGCCGCATCAACATCTACAGATTTCACAGCCAAAACATCATTATCTGATATTTGTAATGGATCCTGCTCACTTGCTTCGTCATCAGCCAGCTTTTCGTTTCCTGTTAGTTGCGTGTCCTCTTCACTTGTGCTCTCGTGAGTCTCTAATGATTTTCTAACTTCTTCAACCTTTTTTCGAACTTCCGCATTTATTGTCTTCGCACGCATCTTCAGTCGTTTACCGCCAATATCCTCATCGTCTTCGGTAGGCGGCGCCACGCTATCCGAATTCAAGTCTGATTCACTTTCTGATAAATTTTTTGACGTCTTATCTTCGCTAAGCCTGCGCTTTCGTGAATTACCATTGGAATTTTCATCGGGAGGATGACTACTTTGTATATTACTAATTTCTGCGATTTGATGCAACACAGGATCTTCTTTTGGCGATGCAGGATCTTCTTTTGACGACGCACGGTCTTTCGTAGACGACGTGGGGTCCTCTTTTGACAACGTAGGATCTTTCTTCGACGAAGCCGCATCTTCATTTGACGACGCTTTTTTACTTGTATTGATTGGTAGGTCATTTTTAGCAGATTCGCAAATATTTTCATCATTTTTCTTGGAAATATTTTCTATTGATGCAATCCCCTCCTTTGTTTCTGGATCCAGCACATCATTTACGACGCTAACTTTCTCGTCTGATTCATTTTCAACTGCCTCAGTTTCGGGGGAATCCTCTTTGCCTGCATTATTTTCCTGTGTCGATAGTTTTGTTTTTGTCGACTTTTCATTGGCGTTAGCTTTTGCATCGTCGATTGTGGTTGACTTTAAATCTTCAGAGTTGTTATTCTTATTTATCGGATCCTCCTCCAACTTTAATATTTTTTCCTTTTCTGTTTCATCGTTACTTGTTTCACCATTCGTTATGTTTGTGTTCTTTTTACTTGTTTCTGGAGACTTTGCTCTTTTAATATTACTCTCTACAGTATTCAAGACGACAGTGTCTGATTTCTTTTGTTCTTCGTGTTGATTGCCCACAAGACAATCAGTACCATTACCTTCGCCATACACATACATCACCTCTTCTTCAATCGCTTCACCCACTAGCTCCTCATTTGTTTCACAGCCCAAGTATAAGTCTCGAAAAAAATATGGCGACGACTCACAATCTTTCCCACTACCTTCACCTTTTACAACTAACAATTCGTCTTCTATAGCTTCACTTACTTCAATATCGTTTTCCTGGCATTTCTCGTCACTTATTTCTTCGTTCTTTTCATCTGCAACGCCATTCGCCTCGACTTCGTTGTCCTCTTCTCCTTCATAGTCACTTTCATCGTCATCTTCTACTTCTTCTTCCTCTTCGCCCTCTGATTCATCGGTTTCGTCTTCATCTTTGTCGTCTTCCTCGTCGCTACATTTCTCATATCTACTCTTTTTTGGTCGATCATTTCCTAAGATGGACGGGCGTACTTTCTTTGGAGGTGGTTCGGTATCTGGTTCTGTGCTTTTTTCGTCTTCTGATATTCGCTTCTTCGTAGCTGGTTTATCGCCGTTGGGAGCTGCTATTTTAGATTGACTAATGACGATCGGCTGAAATGAAATAATTTAACTTTAGCAAATTTCTAATGAAAAGTCTGTTACATTACCTCGACCTTCCTGAAATTGATATCGCCGTTCTCAACCACTTGCGCTTTAGAAACACCATTTGTAAGGTTTTCTGTGGTGCTAGCTTTCGACGGCGATTTAGTTGTTGATTTTCTTCTACCGGCCTTCTTTTCTTCATCCATCACCTGTGTTTCGTTTTCTTCTTCCTCGTCGTTTTCTTCCGCGATATCTTCTTCACTTGCTGACTCTTCCTCAGTTTCCTCTTCGGCTTCTTCTTCCTCCGATTCGTCTTCTCCTTCTTCGTCATCTTCGTCAGCTGCGTCGTCACTCTTTTCCTTGCTATTGCCATTCACCACGTCCCCATTTCTACTTACTGTTCTATTATCTATTTTGATTTTAATATTTGGAACTTTTGTTTTCGCATTACTGCCATTTGATGACGTTTGGCTGTCGTCCTGCTCTTCAGGTGGCGGTGGTTTAATTATAGCGTTTGCACAGCTGTTGCTACTACTATCTTCATCGATAATACCGATTAATGATGGCAGGACGACTTCATTGCCTTTCAGACGACTAATTAGTGTTTGCATCTCTGCTCGGTTTGTTGCAACTACTTGCCAGATGTCTTCGTCTAAATGTTCCTGATAGATTCGAAAATTACACGACGGATCACGCGTAAACCAATAGGAGTGACCTAAACGATCGCGCCCGATCGGTTCACAGCGTAGTTCTTCAGCTGTCATATTTTCGAACTTTTTCCGAAATTTCCCGTTTAGTTGGAACTGATATTCAACAATGGCCTGAAATTAGAAATACATTTATTAATCGATAAGTAAACATATACTTATACAAACGTACCGTCAGGATTCGTAATTTTACTTTTAAGCTTGATTTTTTGTAGCCAAACCGCTCAATTTCCCACGCATCTTGGGCAGAGTACATGTAGCAGAATTTAGCCAAGGCTGTTTCCCATGCCGTTTCGTGAACAGTTTTTCGCATTTTTCGCAAAAGTTTAATGTGAAGATCTCGAAGACCGGGAGCCACTGCAAGAACATTTCATAAATATATAAAGAAGAACAAATTCCGTAAAATTTTCGCGGAACGCTAAAGATGTTAAGACGTTTTACTTTTAAAAAGCCATGAAGTAAGTTTGGAGATAGTTTGAAAGATGCACGCAAAGTTTGACGTGGACAATGAATGGATTCACCTCGATACAACATTCTGAGACATTCCAAACGCAAAGATAAATCTTATGGGCGCCACATACAATTCGAGGTGACGCCGACCGGCGATAGAACGAAATTTCTCAATGTCGGCTGACAACGAAATTTCATTCGATCGGCGGTTGTAATCTAAGATTTTGAACTCCAAACTCGAAAAAGTTTCTTGTCATTTAAGTGAGTTTAGATAGTTTTTATGAGTATTACTGCTAAAATCGTTGCGAAACGGAAGGACATATGGCCAGAAATAAGGAAACTAATAGTAAAGTAGCATTCTAATAGGAAATCACTAAGAAAAAATTGGAATTTAGTTGACAAAAGTCGCGCTACAGTTTAAACGATAGTAAAAAGTTACAAAAAAGCATCCTTCGCTTCTAAGCCTCGCGCAGGTCGTCCAAAAGTGGTCAGCGATAGATTGCGCACTTAATGCGCAAAGTAAAAGCAAGCTCCTTGCTTACCTGCAATTGAAATTGCTACCGAGATTCTAGAAGAAACTGGAAAATCCTGCGATCTTGTTACTATCCGCAGAGTACTAAAAGGAACAGGTTTAGAAGTAGAGTAGGCAGGAAAAAGTTATATATCAAAGAGCAGAATCGAAGAAAGAGGCTAAAATTTACGCTATCACATAGAAACCATGGAAATAATTGAAATTCTACGCCCACAAAAATAATGGCTGTTAGGTCAGCAAAAAAAGTACTCACAGGGTTAGAAATGATCTTCGATGAAAATAGGTTAAAGTGCCGAGAAACCAATCTTGATAGATGGATGAAATTGCCATAGAGGATGCGAGGAAATCGTCATAGAGGATGCAACAGTAAAAAAAAAGTCAACCACAATCAACTCTTGCGAAGAGGGGGAGACACTTTTTTTAACGAGGAATTGTGAACAAATTGAGTCAGATCTCTCGGAAACATCACTTAAAGGTTTCAGACATCGAGTAGAGCCCCCAAACCTTACCGACTAAAGGTTATTAATTGGTGATCACGGTTCCCTTCTTGTCTATAAATCAGCATAGACAACGTATATCGTCTCTAAAGCTTATCAAAGCATAGATTAATTGATACGGGAAACTCGATCATTTTGCGGAATAAGTCTCCGAAAGCAGAATCAAAGTAGATTTGATTTTGTGGGATGATTAAAATTGAAATTTTTTTTAACCAAGTGGTTTCGAAAATGTGCACTGATTTTGAAAAACAAACAAACAATTCAACTATAATCATCCCACAAAAACAATTCAATTTGATTCTGATTTCGGAGGCTTAT
This sequence comes from Nemotelus nigrinus, assembly GCA_947369275.1. Taxonomy (NCBI): domain Eukaryota; kingdom Metazoa; phylum Arthropoda; class Insecta; order Diptera; family Stratiomyidae; genus Nemotelus; species Nemotelus nigrinus. The sequence goes on along the minus strand of OX376375.1, from coordinate 70,912,820 downwards.
TCCGCAAAACGATCGAGTTTCCCGTATAAATTATTCTCGGCTTTGATAAGCTTTAGAGACGATATACGTTGTCTATGCTGATTTATAGACAAGAAGGGAACCGTGATCACAAATTAATAAGCTTTATGAGTAAATGATATAGATGGATATAAGTCGAGGATGTTAAAATTTATCACAACTAACGTAAATAAAAATTAATAATCTCCAACTGCAATTGGTCACCAGTCAAGTATGCACTACGAGCTGATTGATGAGAATCAGTGCATACTTGCGAAACCACTTAGTTAAAAAAATTTTCAATTTTGATCATCCCACAAAAATAATTCTACCTTAACGACTAACTTTTGATGGCCCTAAATACAATGGTTCGTAGATGACGTCCTTGAAAACTACATGGAAATTCATAGTCGGAATGTCTGGAAACCAGCAATTAAGGGCGAAAAAGAATATCGTGCCGAAAATGACACCTAAAAGAAAACGTGCAATAGACTGTAAATTGTAAATAAATCTTCAAAGTCAAGAGCGGTTTAGCGGTTAGATTTAGCGGTTTCTATGGGTTGAAACAAGCGCTCCGAGCGGCCAAGATGTTTCTACTGTTGTATGTGGGACGTTGGAACCGATGAAGCAAAATTTATCTCTTTGAAAACTGCACTGGACAGGAAGTTGGGGAATATCAATACATTTCTGGGAATTAAAATAACAAGACCAGAAAATTGGACACTTATCTTCACTCAGAGGCATTATCTTGAAAATCAGATTCGAATTTGGAAACTGCAGCCCTGCAGCTTCTCCCATGGAAATGAACCTTGAACTCCAGAAAGAAGACATCCAACTGAATGAAAAGCTTTAGAGCCGATATGCGTTACCAGTGATATTGTAGAGAAAAAAGGAAAAACGATTTCAATTTAATACTTCTCAATTTAATACTTCTATGCCTTACTGCGAACTTTCAGGATATCTAATGTTTGCAACCAACACAAGGAGGTTTGATATCCGTGCCGCAAAAAACTTCTCAGTAAGCTCCAGAGTTGAAACAAATTTTAAGGTAAATCAAAGGGCGCTCATTTTCAAGAAAAACCAGACACATGTTGCCAGCTGCTACGCATATGCGAACTTCGGCAAGGAAAGTGACCGAAAGTCTACGTCCAGATACGTGATTTAAGTTGATGATAAAAGTGATATTTAGATTGTCGACCTTAAGACCAACGGTCGCCATGTACACTCGATCAGGATTATTGAACATCAACAGATTATTAATCTCGAAAGAAGAAAAATAATATATCAAAGTATTAACTAGACTAAAATGGTCAGATATTCCTTGAGTTGTTGGAGGCTGGAACTAGCAGACAAATCAGATTTGCTGGTGACCTTGCAGTTTGTACACCAAGAACAGATAGATTGAAAATGGATCGAATAAACCAGGCTGTAGCTTTCTACAAAACATTGCCAGATACAGCGAGGAACTCAAGCAACATCGTAAAATTTAAAAAAAAAAAATTTAAAATTGCACAGAAAAAATTAACAACCAATTAACAATAAACACCAGAGTTTTTTTTTCTAGTTTTCTATGGATACATGTCAATGAAGATAATTATGAGACAATAAAAGAGAGTATCATATTGATGAGAATTGTGGTGTCCCTTATACCAACAAACTAGTTGTATGGGAAGCACTACGAAAAGCTTACTGGAGGGGATGCATGCTGATAGAATGATGGAGAGGGGGAAAATCATCGAAATCCAGTGCTGTGGGTAGCGCGGATACAGTATTGCGATGGTTTCTCATAAACCGAATCAGAATATGTTGCATTGGCTAACGCAGCGACTGAATTACTTGGGTAGAAACGCTTCTGATTGACCTAGGAGTTAAACAGCTCCACCCGCTGCTCGTCTAACAGAACAACCAAGCCTATATTCGTCTACAACATCGTTGTGGACTCAAGCGCCTGAGGTTCATCGACGAGAAATACCAGCTTTCTCCGAAATCTGGCGTATGAGTGTGTCAAGAACGGGAAGCAGATAGCCTACGTGCCTAAGAAAGCACTTCTAAGGGATCAGCTTACGGCTCTGTATCAAAAACTTGAACTAACGAAAGAATTTCAGTGCTAAAAATTATCAATATTTTCAAGAGATATAGGTTGTGTTAAATACCGGTACACGAATAAAAATCCCAGAAAATCTTTCTGGAAGAAAAGTGAATAGATCACATTTGAAAAACGCTTGTTTCAATCGAACAATCGATCTTGTGAAGGTCCAATTGTGCAGTAAGGCCTTCGATAAATGCAGCAGTACGATTCTATACATTTTGTCCATTTTTTATCAAGGTAAATAAATTCGTTGATTAATGCGATAATGCTAGGGACGATTTCTGAAATAGTGGTATTTGTGATTATTTTGGCTCCAATACAATACAGTTTCCAAGAACACAGCAATACAATAGCGGCCACATTAGACGCAGTCCAATTCATTAACAGCTCATTGGATAAAGGTAACTATGTAGCAGCCATTTTTGTCGATCTCAAGAAGACCTTTGACACTATTGAAAACAGAATTTTGCTTCAACGTCTCGAAAAATATGGCATTAGCAAGAAGTTTAATTCGATAATAAAAGATTATTTATTGGTTAAGCGGATTGTGACCAAAACAATTACAATGCATCAATCGGGAACGTTTCATCAATATAGGCATACCGCAGTGATCAATTCTTGGACCAGTACTATTCATCCTGTATGTGAACTGCATCCAATATCTCCAGCTGTCTGGCAAATTGGTCCTTTTTGCTAATGACACATTTCTTTTATATTCTAGTAAGGATGAACCATCTCTGGAGCATAAAATTAATAGAGATCTAGAAACATACCAAGTGTGGCTTAGGCATAGGCTTATAAACGTCAACAAGACCAAGCACATCATTTTCCAGCAGAAAGACAAATGTCCTATAAACCTCTTCATTCAGATAAACGGAATTCGTCTGAAAAAAGCTGAATCAATGAAATATCTCGGCTTAATCCTGGATGAGAAAATGTCATGGTTACACTACATTAACCACATCAGGGATAAAGTCGCACCAATGATTGCAGCAATAAGAAAATTTGAATTCTTGGAGAGTGGAAGGAAGGAGAAAAAAATTCACTACCCTTCACACAGCTCCAAAGGCATTAACGTTTAATATACAAGATGTTTTTTTAAATATGCTCCACAAAACTTGAGTACCCTAGAGACGAGGGATTCACTGAGATTATAATTATTGTGATGCAAAAATTAGGATGAAGAAAATTTGAATTCAAATAGATTTTTCAAATGAAACCTGATGTCTGTATTACAGTTGTTAGTGCCGACATTTTTATGTGATTTGGCCTGTATGTAGTACCTAAGCATGACCCGACAGACATGGTATTAGCCTTGCAAGGAAAGCCAAGTATTATAGTCTTTAAAATGTTCTCATACTTTCAACTCTCCCTTGTAATGTTCGGGCCACCTGTAAGTAAAATGAATTCTATAATGAACTAGTAATAAACGTTTTGTTTATTTTTCACTATGCCCAGAAGGATTCCGACTTTCCCAAACACCTAATCCATCGATTGATAAGCTATGGCTTTGCTTTGACATTTCATAGCAGATTCCGTCGACAATGCCGACAATTTCGCAAGCCCGGCGAAATCAACTCCCAAAAGTCAAGACAATTACAATTGCGGCACCCCCTAACAAAATCCCCGCTACCAAATCAAACAAACCGACTCACAACAACAACAATTTGCCGTCAAATCATTGTCGCCAGAGAAGTCTCTCCGGCCCAAAATCGACCACTATCATGCTTCCATCGCTTACCATCATCACTATTTTCGAGCCACTCCTGAAGCAATTGAATGTCTGGCTGTTGAATATTCAGCATCGACGAGAATTTCTCGAAAAACGAACAAATTATCGCAAAATTCGGATCATTCGCACAAGAGGCTTCGCTGCCAGACGCCATTTTTCCAGTTTTCCTATGCGCTTTGACTCCCAAACTCGACTCGGAACAAACATACAACTTTTTCGAAACACTTCAAATCAACTTTGCTGACACTTCAAACGGTACAATAACATCTTGTACCATTGTCGATACGTTAATGAGCACTTAGGAAATGTTTTTCAGCAATGAATCCGAGTAATACACTCCGAAAATCGAGGAAAAACGCGTAAACACCATGACACAAAAACGATACGATTTCGAGGCGAATCGGCGCTGCTTGCTTGCAAGAAACGTAGTAGAAGAAATCGAATAGTCAAGAAAGCGAAAATGAAATAGTGGAGACTCACACCTTAGTTCTACTACTTGATGCTAGGATAAAAAGATCGAATTTAACGAATGGCCGGGCGGTTAGAATTGAATTGGGTTAGAATTTCGAACAACAGTTTCAAAATAATCAAATGAATGTACAGAATTAGTGTTTACTTATACTTTAGAACCGTTAGTATGTTTTTAAAGAGATTCATTTAAAAAGAAGTAGAAAAATACTATGGAAAATGATAAAATAAAATTTATTTCATCGTTATAATAGTTCGAAATTTCAGTTATTTTCTGACAATTAAAACAAACCTATGAAATGGTAAAGCGATTTAAATGTGCTAGTTATAAATTTTATATCAAGTCTTAAAAACATGAATCTTTTGTACCGATTGTAATAGAGATTTTCTTCATTGCCATAGGCAGTTGAATAGTACATTCATATTTGTACTTCTTTTTATCAAACAATTATCAAACTGTCTTATTTTTAACAAAAATTTATAAGTCCCCGCACATCAATATCTGTTGACAGGAAGTATTATCTATGAAAAATAGCACATTTTATCATTTGAACACTTTTACCGCAGATAGTATTTTGATGAGCTTATCGGACAATTCTGACAAATATATAAAAACAAAATGAACGAATCAAACATTATCATTTCTTGATCACTCAGCGTAGCGTATCACTTCAAGTGCGGTGAAGACTGGCAAATATGAAGTCCTTAGTAATTTCTTCGTTGGTATTCCTTGCCATTTCCGCAATAACAGTTTCGTCCCAAAGTCACAATATCACATGGGGTTCTATCGGTTATCGTGATGTATTGCTCGATCGTGAAGCTGTCGCTGAAAAATATAAATTTCTAAGGGTTGTAAGTGAGGACTTTACTTATCCACCAAAGGTAACATAATGATTTTTGAATTTAGATTCACCAAAGTAATGCTGGTTGTATTTTAACAGGGAATTAAAAACTACCATGTGATAACAGCAGTTCGATGTACTGATCAATACACGAATGGCGAAGGAGGCTATGCAACGCTCTTGAAAGGTGGCCCAGGCTTTACAAATGTTACAATCCATTTAAAATCGCAAAGAAATCATGGATTCAATTTCCTCATTGAGGTTTATGGAAGATATTAAATGAAAGTGTTTGAACAGCAGTTATGAATCGAAAGTTTAATGTTTATTGAATTCAAGTGTTCAAATCGTTGTAAAATACAGAGATGTTCGACTAGGCCACAAACCTAAAGTATTTTGAGTACTTGGATGAAAATAAAATGTTTAGCGACATGAATAAACTTTTTTATTGAAAAACTTATGACTTTTTAAACATTAAATTATTATTTATCGGAGTATTACAAGCTGTTTTGTTATTGATAAATCCTGTCTTGATAAAAAGTAATGAATCGATGAAATTTATTTTATCGGTGAATACTTAGCCATGAAATTGACTTTAGTACGTAGCCACAAGCTTCAAGTAGAAAAATATAATAGTTCGCATGAATTCTTCCGCATTTATGTTCTGAATTTAGTTTGTTGTGTTGTTGTATGTAAAGGACATGAACTTTCAAGAAGCTATTATTTATATAGAACGATTATAAACACAATAAATTTTCGGTTGAATTTTAGTAATCATTTAGTACACTTCAATGGAATTCCGAAATATGATCTATATCATTAGGCGTTATATTTTTTCCGGATTTTTGATGCACCTCAAAATGGTTTTCTCAGATCTTACTTTATACAAACTCCAATATGCCTAACTTCAACAGAGTCAAGCTATAACTCTTTAATAGTTAATTGTGATCTACAAAATCTTCTATCTAATTATTCGAAAAGTTCTACCAATGTTTGGACTGGAGATCTCAATTTATAATCTTTTTGAACAAACTCAAAAGTCAAAACGTATTCCCATTTTCTTTTTCGATGGAAGGCTAAATGAACAACAACGTGGATTTAGGAAAGGTACCTTTACTAATCGGATGGCAGTTGTTTCCAGTATTTTATGCAAAATTAGTAAAAGGTTAGTCTATGGACACAGTCCATTCAGATTTTAGTCGAACATTTGACCCAATTGGTCACTTTATTTGGATTTTCAAGCTGTAACAGTTCAAGATTAATTCTTGTGCACTCATAAGATGAGCCGTTTATTCTTTAGGTCCATTCAAGTTTCCTGGCCCGGTCGGTATCATTCCGGATGTTGTTCAACGGACATTAGTTAGATGGCAGTATGCTTGGGCTCATGGAACTATACAATCCCTGCTTAAGACTTGGATATATTCCTATCAGAAACCGAGAATAGTATTCACCCCTAAAGTACGCACGCTGGACCAAAGGATTATAGACCGATTTGCCTAAGCTTGTTTCTACTGATGACCTTAGAGAGAGTTGTGGGATGTTGGATGAACAGTACCTTAGATTCTACTCTGATCTCGAAATTACAGGTTGCTTTTACGAAGGGCAAATCTACCGAAACAGCGCTACATACCTTAGTAAGGCATGCTGAAAAATCAAATGCTTGCATAGAATACACGCTGCCTTCATTTAAAGACATCGAATGAGCATTCAATGTTATGCGTCCTCTGGTGATTGTAATTGTTCTCCCAAAGATAGATGCCAATTCACAGCTAGTCGCACTTATAAACCAGCAATTAAGAAATTGGGTATTATATTTGACTTTAAGTAGCTTAACCATCAAGTTAGCAGTTGATCCGGGCAACTTTCAGGACGGTGTTAGTCCTGACTTACTTTTGAATTTAACAGTAAACGGGTTTCTAAGCAAACTTGATCAAACTAGGTGGAAAGTTATAGCGTATGCAGATTACATTAATCTCGACCACATCAGAGAGATTAAATCATTCCTTATATAATCTCTCACAATGGTATCAGGTGTGCAGCCTTAGCACTAATTCTAACAAAATGGAACTATTGCTCTTCACAAGGAGGCATAAACTCAATGGATCTCCTGTAAGCTTCTTAAGCCTCAGTGGCAAAGTAAAATATCTGGACTTTATCCTGGACTCCAAGCTTCTATGGATGGAAAATACAGCAGAAAAAACTCACAAGGCATTGAATGCTTTTTATAGCTGTAAAAGAGCTATAGGAGCAACTTGGGGCTACAACCTCGTATCGTTTCCTCGATTTACACTATAATTGGGGTACCAATCCTATCGAATGGAGCAGTAATTTGGTATCCAGCCGTACTTAAAGCTATATATCAGAAAATGTTAGAGAAAGTATATAGAGTAGCAGCCTTATTTATAATGGGTGCTCTCTGTACGACCTCAACGAAAGAAATCTTGGTGCTACTCCATTGGCTTCCTACCAATTTGCTTGTATCGCAGCATGCAAAGTGCGCAGCGGTGGGATTAGAGTGTGGTGATTCTCGAACAAGGACAGACCTGTTTTATGCCAAAATCTTGATCCAGGTCCTCCCTGTTTTTTGTTGCCCAACTGTTGCCCAACCATCTTTTTCTCAGGGGTTTAAAAACTAAATACCAAGGGGAGAGAAATGGACGAGGGGTAGGAATGGATGCTGTGGAAATATATACCGATGGCTCCAAATTAAACGACAAATCGGGGTGAAGACCTTAACTTGAAGCTTTACTTTCAGGCGGAGGTGCTGGCGATTATTAGGCGCGTTTTTTTGCTCCTCTATCCAGCAGAGAGTAGAGTAGACGCATTGAAAACAACAACACTCCTACACCAGTGAATTCACTAGTACAGAAATTCTATGCCTCATTTGTAGTTCACGTGTTGAAGTGTAGAATGTGCTGACAGAAAAAAGAAAAGCTCATGAGAAGTTGTATTTTTTTCTGTGAGGTGGCTTTCGGGTTTTCAGGGTTATGTTGAATGTTTTGGTAGTTAGGAAATTAGAAAAAGCCCTCATAATGTGTAGAAAGTTAAAAGAATGAATTTTCTGTTAGTTTTTTTTCTATTTTCTATCGATTGTAATAGTTTATACTCGTTATTTTCTCCCTTTATTTTCAGCTGTTTAGTGGTACCACAGCGAATACCGCAACCTATGTCAGTCTTAGCGAAAGCACTGCTGTTTTATACTAGATCGTTGTTTGTTGCGGCATAGTTGTACTCTGCACTGCATCGGAGCAAAAAAACGCACCTATTGAAATGGCCAATTAGCTCTTATCTAATCAGATATTCGAACGAAATATTTGCATTATCACTGATAGCCAAGCGGCTATACAGAAAGCCCTACGTCTCTTAATCAAACATTTATTCATTCCATGATGCAGCTGTTTTGATGTAAGGACATAGGGACATTGCATAGGGACATTGCAAAGGCTTGCACGTTTTAAGGGAAATGCTCTGCATTCTTTTAATTGGCATTACTAACTATTATTCAACAGATAAAATCCAAATACTGAATATAGAAAATATAAAATACAAATAATTCACTAACGAAAGAATGAAAAAATGAGCAAAATAATAATGAGATGATAATGATACAAAATAAAGAACAATAATAAACAAAATCAAAGTGAAAAAGTAAAAAAAAAGTAAAGCAATCCCACGACAACTCTTGTACGGGTCTAGGGGTTGAAGCTGGTAGAGAGCTTCATTACAATTTTTTTAATCATTGTGAATACGAGTGTGGAGTGATTAGTTCCACGACTCACTTTACCCCTGATTTAAATCAGGTACCTAATCAGAGCTAGGTGAACTCAAAGCTTGGTGCGCGGACACTCGTCCGAACCTGGATGTGTGAAAAAGTGAAAAAGTACAAATTCAAAATAAAAAAAATAGAGAAAAAAAAGAAAAGGAAAAAAGACTACATTGAATTAGTAGTAAGCAAAACATTATTTTTTAGAAAAGTTTTAAAGGCATATAATGTCGGTGGAAGAGGACCAAACTGTAGATCATTGTGTTGCCTCAGTAATCGCAACAGCGGAGAATAAAAAAAGATATCAGTGCGCGCAAATGGCACACTAAACTCAAACGAAGAGTGGGTGCCATGCACTGCAACACGGACAGAAACATGGCTGCTGATGTCGGAGTCTACCAAAATATGAAACAATTTGAAGAGTAGGCACTCATCCAGGAAAAGTCTTCGTGACTCGAGGGAAGGGAGATGAAGGAACGACAGACGATCACTATAAGGACGGTAAGGAAGCTGAAATTTATAAAACAGGGTGCGAGTAAATCTGCGTTGAACCCACTCCAACGCAGTATTTAAGTAGACTAAACGAGGACACCAAACTTGACAGCAATATTCAAGGATACTACGTACAAAGTAGAGGAAAAGGTATACACAGGTGGAAATATTAACGAAAGCTTTAGAGGGTCTAATAATAAAACCGGATAATTTAGAGGCCCTGGCACTAATATAAGACCATCAGACAAAAATAAAAAACTGACCATCAGACAAAAATACTTTAAGTCCTGGTCTAGTGTGATCGCTGGACAATTGTGGAAAACTTTTGTCATTGGTCGCTCTACGGAACTTCTCGATTTATGAAAGGGGTTCTTCCACAAGGCGGTGGCTATCTTAACTGGATACTGTTTATTTAGCAGGTATGCATGACGATTGGGTGTTCCTTATGGCAACTTCTACTGGAACTGTAGATGCGAGGAGGAAGAAGAAACAGTTCTTCACCTCCTGTGTGAATGTTGAAGCCCCTTGGCTCAAACTTCTTTACTTCCCTAATCGAGGATAGCCCAGTTCATCAACTACTTAGGGTGGCTCGCCGTTTAGCGAGAGTTGTGCACTGCGCAATGCGGTATCACAAGGAACCATTGTGGCGCCAGCAACTAACATCAAAACATAGTCAGTATGCTGGCAAATATATGCCGAGATATATATCCTTCTTTCCCATAGTTAACAATCTGCTGCATTTATACTTTTTCCTGAATAATTTACTTGAAACGTGGTCAGTGCAAAAAAAAAACTGTTTTCTCCTTTTCCAATCTTCAAACTGATATAAAAAAATTTACTAAATTCGAGCTTCTTATCAAGCTATCTATTATTTAACATCAAACGAAATAATGCCGTAACATCTTGGCACATAACAGAAAACCGCTCAAGATAACTTCTAGCAAAATAATATTTTTGTTTTTTTTTTAATTTTCAGACAAAACAAGTGCCGAATCAAACAAGTCCTGCTGTAATTAAAACTAAATCAATTATTCGAAATAATGAAGCTTAACGTTTTTTTAATTAAAAGACAAATTTCACCTTTCAAATTATTTTTATCATATGTCTTCAATGATATATTTATTGAACAGTGCAAATATGCATATAAAAAGCGTTGCGCTCGCCAAAAAATATTAAGTTTACAGGAAGATCTAGAACCGTTCGACCTCAAGAAAACACAATGAAGTTCCTACTGGCCATTTCTTTTGCCTTGGTTGCCGTTTTCGTGCATCAAATAGCAACCCAAAGCCATAATATATCTTGGGGCCAGATTGGATCTAGTAGCTGTCTCATCGATAGTGAGGTTGTGATTAAAAAATGGAAGTTCTTGCGGGTTGTTAGTGAGAATTTCACCTTCCCCCCGGAGGTTAGTGTAGTCATATACGAATTTCAAATTATTTTAAAATAATTTTCAACGATTTCGCAGGGCTCATACAATAATCAAGTGATCACAGGAGTTCAGATCGTTGATCAATACACCAACGGTGATGGTGGATATGCAAGTTTGATTACAGGAGGACCTGGCTACACAAGTGTTGAAATTCATTTGAAATCCAGACGTGACCATGGATTCAATTTTATCATTGAAGTTTACGGGCAATGTTCATCATCACAAGCTTCATCGTATGGTTCGTCTAATGACTATCCATATTAAATTTGGGATTGTCTTACATCTGTTGTTTTTTGTGGAAACCAAAACATAATTATATGATTTCAAAGGACGATATAGTTTTATTTAAAAATTCAAGACATTTGGTGGAGTTCCAGCTCAAATAAATTGGTGGAGTTCATTTTCCATGGAAATAAACTATTTTTATGGAAATCATATCTGACAGTTTATCGATCCACGAAAAACAAAAGACAGATCAAAGAATTTCTTAAGATTAAATATTAACATATGCTCGCTCTGATAGGGAATACCCAGCAGCGGTGAATCACACAAACTATCAATGTTTCGAATTTGATATAAGATAACAAATGTCCCCAAACAACTAATTATTTTATTCTTCATTTTACAATACTTTCAAATCAGATGTCCAAAAGAAACAATCACTCATTTCATTAATGATTCACACACCTACAGATTGATCTAATCAATTTCTTATCAAAATTTTCGCAAGTAATTATCGAAAATTCGCTCTGATATATAATAGGTCCCAAGCTCGCAATCGAATCAGTATCAATCAAACGTAGAATTGATTACCACAATATCGAACACTTTTTAACTGATTTCCGACAAAATGAAGTACTTCTCAGTTGTCATCTTCGCCCTTTTATCTATCTGCGCTTTCACAGCATCCGCTCAAAGCCACAATATCACCTTCGGGACAATCGGAACACGCGATGTATTGCTGGATCGTGAAATTGTTGTGAAAAAATACAAACTCCTCCTAGTTACAAGCGAAGATTTTTCCTATCCTAGAAGCGTAAGTTTCTTCGAAACTAACAATCTGAATTTGATTTTAATTGAATTTCTTCAATGACTATAGAATTTCTACAATGAATACAATATCACTGCCATTCGCTGTATCGATCAGTACACCAACGGTAACGGAGGATACGCTACTCTGAAGAAAGGCGGACCAGGAAAGAAGGATGTTACAGTTCATTTGAAATCTCAACGAAATCACGGTTTCAACTTCATTGTCGAAGTTTACGGTCGTTAATGTGTCAATAGCTTTTGTTCAGATTGTTTTGAACAATCGAAAGACAGAATTGTGATATTGTGATAAGAAATCAGAGTTGATAAAAATTAATTAAAATGAAGTGGTTTGTTTTAAAAAAATGTGTCTTTGATTACTATTTATATGATTAATTATTTCGACTATGTTAGCTAGACACTGCGATGAATCTTTATATTATTGTGTTAATTTGTAACCAAAATATGTTTTAATTAAAAATCAGGGAATCTCAGCTTGGACCGAAGTCCATGTGCGATTGATGGTGAACAATCAACGAAGCAAAAAAATATGATTTTCCTGCAGCAGGGCGGCCTAGAAATGGCCGTGAAGCCTAGAAATGGCAGGGCGGCCTAGAAATGGCACTCTTAAGTCCACGCCCGAGGGGTGGTGGTGTATCGCTTTGCTGGCTCACCGCAGCTGAGGTGACTCCATTGCATATGAGGTGGACATTGCTCCGAAGAGAAGGCGCTGCATATTTTTATCCATCAGCAAAACAATAGTAACAATCATATTCAAAAATACAGAAACGTATAGGACCCACATGCTCTCTGCTATGCTAGGTAGACTTAGCCAAAACGAAGAGGGGGACTTGAAATCAATAAGACAAGAAAAACGCGTCAAAACCAAACGGATGGAATACCTCCATTTGAGGAGGCAGAATCTACAGAAGAGGCCGACAGCATCAGGTCCCAGATGGTGCGGAGCATAGCCACAACCAGGGGCGGATTTGACCGCTTCGCCACCCTAGGCCTCAGAAATATTTGCCGCCATTTTCGTGAATTATATTATATGTAACAATGCGCGATTTTTTTCAATTCCCTAGAATACTTCGATGTTTTTCGTTGCGCCCGAGCTCACAAAAAAGGAATATCAGAGCAAAACCAGCACCGGTTCGTTCGTAAATATTTCCTATTATTGCGCCCTTGCCACACAAATAATTATTAAAATACACACTCGGCAAAGCACCTAAAAGTACCTAAAAAAAAAAAAAGAATCCAAAAATACCAATTTTTAACAGTGCAAAACCGTAAAAACCTTTACATCACATATAATTCCAACATCTTCGCTCATATTTTTATAAGTAAATTTACTATGGCGTTCAAAGTTTGCTTCCGCACTTGACTGGAGATCAACTATGAACTCGACTACTGTAAATTAATATTCGATATGTTATTAGTTAAGGATGAACCCGAAATATTTTGACCTATGATGTTCTAGATTTCATTTTATAGAAATTTTTTTATAGAAATTTAGGCTCTTTTTAGGTATTTTCAGATACTTTCTAGGTACTTTTTAGGTATTTTTGAGTTTTTTTGGTCCTTTACCGTGATCGCATTTCGATATTTATTATAAGTTAAACTTTTTGATGTCCGAAAAAAATCATCAGAGGTAAATTTTTGCGTGCATTGATTTTTTTTAGAGAATTCGGTTGGCTTGAGGTGTTAGGCTCATTCAACTCAGATATATGTACATATACAACAGAAAAATCTGCCGCCCCCGAAATTTGCCGCCCTAGGTCCGGGCCTACCGGGCCTAGTGGCAAATCCGCCCCTGGCCACAACCTATAACTTTGGTTTCATAGCCAAAAGTTCCACCCTTGATACTAGCAATCAAGCCAGCCAGTCCTTGTAGGCCAAATTAATTAGGTTTAGAAATTCAGGTAAAACTCAGCTACGTTAGACAATGCTAGCGATTGATGTCTGGCTGGTAATTTTGTTGTTGTGCTTGTTTTTGGGAGTATTTTTTGTTTGTTTGTTTATCCTCAGTGTTTTGTCTTCTCATGTATTTTTTTACGTTTTTGTGAGTCATTCTTCATTCTTCAATTTTTGAGTCCCCCTCGTTTTTTGGTGGTAGCAGAGATGAAAAATTGAAGGATATACAAAAACATACAGAAACAAGACGAGAAGACAACAGATGATGGCAAACAAGAAAAACAATACTTCAAAGTTTCATTACTAAAGACTTCATCAATGTTGGTTGAGTGGGCAGAAGAGGCGAGAAAACCTTCGTCGAGAATAATTACGATTTCCCTTTCTTTAAACCACCGTGAGTAAAAAAAGTTAAGGTACAAACTCTTAGTAAGAGCATAAAACTTATTTTTAAAGCGATTTTAATACTAAATGATGCTGTTTTTGCATTTAATTAAAAGCTTTGCATGTTTACTTTAAGAAAAATATCGAAAAAAACTGGAAACGAATCAAATTTCATAATATTAACGTAAAAATTTTCACTGATGATCCAAAACAGGACAAAAAAAAAGTTCAGGCAAAGCGCAGTTTTATCTGAAATTATTTAATTTAAAAAAAAATCTATTTACATAGCACTAATACTTTGCAGCTCTTCCACGCAATTTTATCACTTCTCGCAGCCGTTTCGGTATCGTTTACACTATTTTTTTGCAAAAAGTGTGTGAAAGAAAATGAAAAAAAAATCGTGATGTAAGTGTGGTTCCGACCCCATCCACAGATCCTTCATTCCCTACTCGGGAATACTAATTTTTTTATTAACTTAGCGGAAATTCAACCTAACCCCAGGTTGTCCATAGTTAGTAGAAATTACGTTGCAGTTAGTTGTGGATAAAAAGTGCATGCATATTCATATATTCTTTTTTTTTCAACTGAGCCCTCTTTCACCATTCACGCATGAGCATGTTGAAATGGTGAAATTTTCTTCAGTTCAGCAAATGTTGGTTTGCTGAGTTGAAGAAGTGTGTCACGAAATTAGACATATGTATGTTTATATGCATGCATATGTGTTTGATTGTCGACGACTAATTCGAAGGTGAAAATAAAAAATTAAATAAAAAAAAAAAAAATGTCCCATTCATCAAGAATGACATCTTGATGCTGTTTTTCATTCTATTTCGCAAAGCTACTCAGATTTTGAGATGATGCCATAAATGCTCAATCGAGTTTAAGCTCGACAACTGAGGATGGGTTTTGTGGGTTTTAATTACATTTGGACAGTTACAAATACCTCAAAGCCTACATTGCTCCAAATCGTGCTTCGGATCGTTGTCATGATACAGGCCAAAATACCGTTCACAAATTCTATATTTTCAGGACCACATGCCCTCATACAGTTCCATAGCATAAAGTGCGCCCCTCTGTGTTTTACAGTGGGAGTAGAATGATTCCTCCTCAACTCTGCAATGGGCTTTCGCCAAACATATCGTCACCCATCAGATCCAAAAGATTAATTTTTACTCCAGCAACAAAAATTATGGACTTCTAGAATGATTTTGGCTTTTTTACATACTCTTGAGCAAACCGTAATTTCACCATTTCACTTTTTTTTTACTAATATAATATTTACTTCGCGCACACTCTGCCCTTAAAACCCGCTTTGTGTATTACATTTAGAATAGTTTCGAGTATAGACTTCCTTTTCAACTCGTTCTTTCACCTTAATTCGGAAAACTGGGGTACATAATTTAGGATTTTTTTAATTTCTCCGATAATCGACTTTTTTTCGCGCTCAGATAAAATTTTAGGCCCTTCTGACCGATGATTTGAAACAAACGATTTGGTTGATTCATATTTTGTTATTACATATCTCACTGTATATCTTGATTTTTTTTATTAGTATACCAATATCAAAATACGACATTCATATTTTCCAACGTCGCAAAACACATTCACGGATTTCGGCACTTACCGATTTCCTTTTCACACTCATTTTTATGAACACCCTTCGTAAAATTACTTTTACAAAATATTTTCCAAACTAGATTGAATAGAAATATCATATTTTCATGATTTTGGATACATTTAACGGAATTTTTTGTAGGATTTACAAATAATTTCAAATAAAACTGCGTTGTCTTAACTTGTTTTCGCTTTTTTGGATCACCAGTGAAAAATTTTGCGTTAGTTTTGAGAAATTTGTATCGTTTCCAGTTTTTTCGATATTGTTCTTAAAGTAAACATGCAAAATTTGTGATTAAATGTAAAACCACCGTCTTTATGATTGAAGTAGCACAAAAAATATGTTTGTTGTTCTTACTGAGAGTTTGTGCCCACTGTATTTACTTCATTTAATTTTTGGGTGAAGTCATCTCCCGCATAACGCTCGCATTCACAATGAAAAATCTTAACACATCCTGATTGAAGGACTACAAGATATAAATTTAATATTTATCCATTTATCCAGGATTGAAGTATAGTTGAAAAACCCGGAGAAAATTACACCACAAAAGTTATCTAAGCTTGTCTCCTCTTAAATTAAATCCGACATTGATACATCGTACACTGCAATGTTGGCGTTTATGAGTGTTGAGGTGCTTCACAACAGAAAGATTTAAAGAAATGAAACAAGCGCAAACATATACGAAATTTAGTAAAGCGATTTCACTAAATAGATATAAATCTATAAATAGAACATAGGAGAACATAATTACTTCAGATTTTCCCTTTGGTTTCTCCGCTACCTAACCCCTGCGGAGCTCAGAACAGAGAGATTGAAGGAAATGAAACAAGCATACAAGCATATACATTGCAATTTCATTACAAAGGTAAAATCTATAAATAGAATAAATCGAGAGAATTACTACCTCAGCTACTACTAATTACTACTTTTTGGTTTCACCGTTACCTAAGTTCTACGAGTGTTTCGTTGTAACTTGTCAAATTTGTGTACATATGGCCTACTATCTCAGTGCATATGGCGGCCATTTCCTCTTCGAGGAGTAAAGACTGTCAAATTTGCCCATAGTCTTCCTTCATTATTACATTCAGATTCAGGTAAATTGCTTCAATTCTCACCGGAGTTTTCATTTCCTTATATCTCTCTCCTCTGAACCTGCGAGTTTTCGGATCTTGCTTGCCAAAATCGTGTACATAAGGCAAACATTTTCTGTTCGCGAAGATCAAGACTGTCAAATTTACCCATAGTTTTATTTCTCTAATACTAACACTCAGAATCAAGCAAATTGCTTCAATTCCCACTTCTGTTTTCATATTCTTATATCTCTCTGCTGAGGGTGTTCCGGATCTGATCAAATATACAATCGACGATTTTCAGAACTAGCTTCACTCTCTCGTCACCACATAAACAATGCTAGTTTTTTACGGTCTGACTTTTAAATAAGCTCAAAATTTATGAGCTGGGATAGTGACACCTACTGGTGAGAAAGTTCGATTATTAAAATTTCACACCTTTTACTAGGGACAATTATTTGATTCCGCCAGCTCAACGCAGAAAAAATTCGAAATCAAATAAAAAAAATAAACGCCAACTTATATTGAATTCCACAATCTCTTATGTTACAAATTAATTCCTAAATTACTCACAAAACACCAATCTCACTTCCTTATCCTAAACATTAAGCCTCCTCGCACTTAATGTCTGCTTATTTTCATCGGTTCCAATATTTTGACGCATTTTAAAATTATAGTCATCATAACTTGACATTTGTACTTTATTATACATCGATTTCGTCGAAGTTTCTACCGATTTTGAGCGCAAATGCGATTTATTTGCAACGCAACTAAGTGGTGTACGTTTCGGGGTGCTACTATTGTTTTCCATTACTCGTTTTGGTGGAGTATTCACTTGTGGCGATTTATCCTCGTAAATTGTTCGATTGCGTAGCACTCGCCGTGGTACCCGACTCCGAGGGTTTTTCACACGATCCAAATGCTTGTTTTGTAGTTCAGTTTTTCCGAGTTTCTGTATTACACTTTCGAGAGCTTCGTTATCGTCCCCGGAATTTTCATCGGAGAAAAGGATCGGTGTACGTTCGACGCCATCGGTTGGCGATCGTGGATCACGAACATTTAGATCTGTTTTAGGAGTTTCTACCTTCTTTTCTTCGTTTACATATGATTTATCATAGACTCCAATCAGGGAATCAGCAGTTGTATCGCCGCACGGCTCATGATCGCAATCTGCGTAAATAGGAAGATCTGTTGCTTCATCAAACACAATGGGTGTTCGGTCTATGAACTGACTAGGCGATCGTGGATCCAATAAATTGTAATTCAATTGCTTCACTAGTTTCTCAGCGTACGACCCGCTTTGAAGACTGATCTCCGGGTCCACATTGTAAACTTCGGTTAAGTTCTGAATTTTAGACATCGGATACTTTGTTTTCAATACATCCTGCAAATAAAAAATTTGTTAAACGCTCTAAAATCGAATGTGAAAATATTACCTGCATTGGCGTTCGGCATACGTGAGGAGAGCGTGGATCTAATTTTTCATCCGAATCAACGCTTTCAAATGTGACGTCCAGCTGCTCGGAATTAGAAGATAATTCTATCGATGAATTCACGGATGACGGTTTTTCCACGCTTTTGTTTAAAAGTTTACCAAGGTTTGATCCCATTTTAGCAGTTATGGAATGTTTGCGAGCCTTCTTTCCAACACGAAACACGAGAGGACATTAAAACGTACCGACGACAATAAAACGACTGCAACGGCTTCTTTCAAAATGACGTACAGGTCATACCTGCCCTGCGGTGATTAAGCGAAAGTGTATTCTCGTGTATGTGGTGAATTAAATTTCGACCTAAGATTGACAGAAGTTCAGAGTAAGGGGGGCACTCAAAGAAATAATAACAAATTGTCAGGTAAATGGCGCGAATTGCTGAATCAAATATAGCTAAAGAAGTATTGCGGATACGGGCAAAGGAAGAACTTATGTTACTTGCATTTTATTACATAAGCTTAAGTTCTAAATAAACTCTAAATGTAAATAAGTACTTTTTGCAAGTTGACTTAATAGTTACAAAAGTGTCAAACTTGAACTCAAATCAGTTTGCAATGAATATGCAAATCGAAAATGATAACCTAAAAAGTGTGTATGGTGGCCTTGGTAAATTTTTGTTTATGCCTAGTATTATACTCTTCGCGAAACGAATTCAACGGTCAAATCCCATACAAAAAGAGCTTTTCAATTCGTCAGTAAAGCTCTTTTGTATGGGATTTGACCGTTTAATTCGTTTCGCGAAGAGTATAGTACTAGGCATTAGGAAGAATTCTACGACAAATACCTCTAACGTTAACATCACAGCCAACTATTTACATTTTGTTCTCTCTTCTACAGTAGTTTGTTTGAAGAATAAGAATCTCGTGGAATAATTAATAGGCAATTTTGCACGCTTTGGTATAGTTTGTATGGACCACGGTGCTCAGCCCAACAATAGCTGCGTTTTATTTTCATCCAGAGTGTAGTAGGTATCCTGGATGCATAATAAAACGATCCAGAGTAGCACGCGAGTTTTTTTCTGTCAGACAGTTGTCATTTCAAAATTTGAGCTGTCATATAACCAACGCCGTTTTCAAATGTATGACTATTTATCCTGGTTGCCAGGGTGACATGGAAATTTTTGAAAATTCCAATTATTCCAGTTGATATGACTTTTCGAAATACTGTTACGCAATACCGCGGGAAACGCTCGAAGATTTTGCCCGACCACAGCCGAAGACGGTCGTGGTTAAAAAACAGCGCCACTCGTTCAATTTCTATTGCGTTCCCTCGGCTACGGAACGAGACGTAGCCTCACGGATAATGAGGGAAAAATGTATCTATATATATTTTTTTTTTTTTTTGGTTTACATACGAGAACCAAATACTCTACTCTAACCAAATACTCTACTCTAGGGAGAGTCACTTTTTTTTCTTTGGAGAGTCACTTTCCTTTTATCACGCGATCAATAAAATTCTCCAACGATTCGTTTGAATTACATTACACAATATTATTCATGAACAAAAAATCAACCTTGTAACAATATAATAAATAGAAACAAACAAACAACTACCTGTGGGGGCCCCCTCTGGATGCAGACAGTCTTCTCAGTTGATTAAACTTGAAAATTCTTAAAGGTGAATTCACTAGTGAATCGATTTTTCAGCACTTCGTGCGAAAGCGGGACACACGTAACGTTCCGTACGATTTTCTGCATACACCGCTGCAACAGCACCAAATTCGTACTCTTCGAACGTATTCCTCCTGAATTCTTTTTCGCTCACAACTATTCCACACTTTTCACTACTGCTAATCTTCTTTGGTTTTCTCCAAAACCCATTCGTAACGGAACTTGATAGAAATTAAGATGTCTACCTGCAATTCGCACTTCGGAACGGCTGGCTTCCCCTGAATTCGGAGTAAATAAACGTACGAGACTTAGCTTATTTCGCAAATGTAGGCACACTAATGGTTTCGAATCTGTCTTTCCGTTTATGACTTTTTCTTCAGCGCCGACCCCAAGACTATTGTTCTTTTCGTTTACTGCAATTGCTTCCAAATGTGTAGTCCCAACGACGACTACCCTCCTCTACGGTTACTTGCCGACTCCAATTCTCAAATTCAACTCAACTCAAAATATTACAATTATTATTAATCAAATCCACCTCGACTCACTCTCTGACTCAACTGAATTCAAAACTACATTTTTTTTCTAATCAAATTTTTCAACAACTGTCTTTTTTTTTTAGCTTACTGAATTCCAAAAATCTATGCAAACATCATAGTATTAAATTGAATTTGGCAACAACATTATTAATGAACAGTTATTTTTAGTTTTCAAACAAATCGTTGGTGAAGTAGAGTAAACGAAATCTGTAATCGGACCACAAGTGACTCTCCTCTACATTTACCATTTAAAAACATTAACCAAATGTTTAGTGACTCTCCTCTATATTTACCATTTAAAAACATTAACCAAATGTTTAGTGACTCTCCTATATATTTACCATTTAAAACATTAACCAAATATTTAATCCGTAACATTTTAAGTTCACGGGGGAAACTCCAAGTTCCGTGAGTGCCTTTCTTGAGCGGGTGGAAGAGCTCCGCGTTGCCCGCGGTTTAGCTTCTTCTCAATTGTATAAGGCCGCGGTGGATTTGTTTGAGGGCAAGGCTCTCATTTGGTATAGAGCTAATCGAGACAGGTGCTGTAGCTGGGAAGACCTGCGACGTGAGCTACGGGCCGAATTTCTTCCGGCTGATTATGATGATCGCCTTTGGGATGAGATTCGGCGGCGTACTCAAGGCCAAGGCGAGTCTATTGGAATTTATGTAGCCGTGATGGATGGTTTATTTCGAAGGCTAGGAGAACCGTGTAGTGAGTCCAAAAAAATGAAAATCCTACGGAGAAACATTAACCCTTTTTATCAGATGCAGCTAGCAATGCAATCAGTAGCAACGGTGGCTGAACTAGTACAGCTGGGAAGGAAGTTAAAAGCAACGAGGGCCACGGTAGAAGCTTTTAATCCTCCACCAAATCGAAGGATGGCAAAGCTTCTAGAACCAGATCTGGCCTATGCAGACCCTTGTTTGGTGGAAGTCGTTACTTCACCAAACGACAGGCCACAGGGAGTTTGTTGGAACTGTGGAAGTCAGGCGCATTTCGCGAGACAATGCTCAGAGTTGAGACGTTGTTTTGGATGCGGCCGACCAAATACGATTCGTTCAAGGTGTCCAGAGTGTACCTCGCGCGGGAGGCGATCGACATGGCGCTCAGGGGAACGAAACCAAACAAAAGAAGCGGGAAACGACTGCGGTGCTCGATAGGCGGCAAACAGGGCACCGTAATTAGCTGTAAGGAACAAGCCGCAGAAGAAAGGTCCGCGTACATTTTTTATTCACAACCAGGGGATGTACGTCCTCATCTGGGTGTGGATATTTTAGGGAGAAAGTTAACGGGTTTGGTAGACTCCGGTGCGTCCACTACGATTGTGGGACAGAAAGGTTGGCGGCAGCAGCAGGAAATGGGAGTAGAACTGAGAACGACTACTCAACAAGCAGTACGATTGGCAGATGAGGGACGGTGTAACATCCTGGGCCAGGTGTTGGTGCCCATTAAGCTATATAGGGCGACAAGGTGGATGGAAGTTTTGGTGGTTCCTTCGTTACCGCATGGGCTGATCCTCGGGGTAGATTTTTTAAAGCAGTTTGGAATTACCTTAAATTTAAAACATGATTGTTGGGATTTTATCCACGAAGCGGTGACTCTTTCAGTTGAACATTTACGCGATAGAATCAGTCTTTCTCAGGAGGAGGAGTCTCATTTGGAAAATTTGGTGGATGACGAATTTATGCAAATGGGAGATGGATTGGGATGTACTAGTTTAGTGGAGCACGTCATCAAGACGGATTCGATGCCCATTAAACAAAGGTATTACCCGGTTTCACCAGCTCTTCAAAAACACATCAACGCTGAGTTGGAAGAAATGTTGAAGTTGGGAGTAGTAGAGCCATCCTCCAGTGCATGGTCTTCACCAATTTTGATGGTGAAAAAGAAAGATGACACATATCGTTTTTGTGTAGATTTTCGCAAAGTCAACCGGGTATCTGAAAAGGATGCATATCCTCTACCCTATGTTTCAGCTACGTTAGATAAGTTACGGGACGCAAAATATCTTTCGTCTCTAGATATAAAGTCCGCCTACTGGCAAGTACCTGTGGCGAAAGATTCCCGTCAGTTTACCGCTTTCACAATTCCAGGTAGGGGTTTATTTCAGTTTTGTAGGATGCCGTTTGGATTATCAAACGCCCCAGCTACGTGGCAACGGTTGATTGATCGTGTTCTAGGTCCTGTTTTGGAACCCTACGTTTTCACGTATCTGGATGATATCATCATCGTCACCCAGACGTTCGACAAACACTTAGAGATACTCCAGGAGGTATTTAAACGGCTAAGGGAAGCAGGCCTTAAACTGTCCCGGAATAAGTGCCATTTCTGTCGTCCTCAACTAAAATATTTGGGATATCTGGTTGATAAAGACGGTTTAAGCGCCGATCCCGAGAAAGTGGAGAGCGTGATTAATATACCCAGACCCCACTCGGTGAAACAGATTCGACAGTTTTTGGGTATGTTATCTTGGTACCGGCGGTTTATACCGGATCATTCATCATTGGTGTCACCACTGACGAATCTGCTTCGGAAAAACCAGCGTTTTCAGTGGACTTCTGAATGTGAACTGGCTTTCAACAAATGCAAATTGAAACTGGCTTCTACTCCGATTCTGTCATGTCCAGACTTCAACTTACCATTCATTGTCCAGACGGATGCTTCGGACGTCGGGTTAGGAGCAGTACTAAGTCAAGTTTTTCCGGAAGGTGAAAGAGTTATTTGTTATTTGAGTCGTTCTCTAAACAAAGCAGAGAGGAAATATTCGACCACTGAAAAGGAATGCCTGGCCGTTTTGTGGGCGATAGAGAAATTGCGGCCATATATTGAAGGTACCAAATTTAGAGTAGTCACCGATCATCATTCTTTAGTGTGGTTAAATAACCTGAAGGATCCGGCAGGGAGACTCACAAGATGGGCAGTTCGGCTTCAGCAGTTTGATTATGACGTCGTTCACCGAAAGGGGAAAGAACATTTAGTGCCAGACGCTTTGTCGAGGTCGGTTCCTGAAGTAGCGGCAGTTGTGAACGATGAGTTGTTAGAAGATAGATGGGTATTAGGAATGATGAATAAGGTAAGAAACAATCCAGATCAATTTAAAGACTGGCGGATAGAGGGCAATTTGTTGTGGAAAAGAGTTTCCAATCGTTATTCGGATCTCAAAGGAAACTCATGGAAACAAGTGATTAACAAAGGGGACAGGAAAAAGGTTCTGCAAGAATGTCACGATGAGCCAACAGTGGGACATATGGGTGCAAGTCGCACATACGATCGGGTGGCACAGAGGTATTTTTGGCCTAAAATGCGTGCCGATATTCAACGGTATGTGGCCAGATGTAAAGTTTGTCAGGCCACAAAAGTAGAGAGGCGACCGCCATATGGAACCATGACTACCAGGGTGGGTCAAGCAAAAGAACCATGGGAGATTATCTGTATTGATTTAATCGGTCCTTTGCCTCGATCGACACAGGGCAACACATATATTTTAACGGTAGTGGATTACTGTACGAAATTTCCTCTGATATTTCCACTAAGGCAGGCAACGGCCGCACAAGTTTCCAGACTACTAGAAGATAGGGTATTTTTACTGTTTGGAGTCCCTGCGGTGATAGTGTGTGATAACGGGGTACAGTTCCGGTCCAAGGAATTACAGACACTCATGTTTTCCTATGGTACCCGGTTGCAATATACAGCTTTCTATCACCCTCAGGCAAATCCGGCAGAGCGTATAAATCAAAATATTAAACGTATGCTTCGGGCGTACGTCGGTGAAAATCATCGGAAGTGGGATCGTGATTTACCAAAGATTGGATGTGCGTTACGCACATACACACACGAGGCCATGGGAGCCACACCTTATTTTGTGAATTTTGGTCGAGAGATGATCGTTTCGCGAAAGGGACCACAGCCTCCATGCGAGGATGAGTTAGTCAGAGATCCGGTACAGAGGGCGGAGGGACTGATGAAGATTCGGGAAGTAGTACTTCAACATCTAAAGGAGGCCACAGGAAAGAGTATGCAGCGATATAACCTCCGAAAAAGGATTCCTCCATTTTCTGTAGATGACTTGGTTTGGAGGCGTAATTTCGCCCAATCCGACGCAGTTCATTTTTATTCTGCGAAACTAGCTCCAGAATATTTGGGACCTTTTAGAATTGTGCAGCGCGAGACTTCATCTATTTTTAAGTTGGTGGATCTCGAAGGGCGTGAGGCAGGACGCTGGCATGCCAAGGATCTTAAACCATACGTAGACTGAGATAAACTAAGACATATATAAATAGCATGAATTAACACGTTAATGGTTTCGTTACATCAATTGAATTTCAGGAAATTCTTTTCGTGAGGGGGGAAAATGTTACGGATTAAATATTTGGTTAATGTTTTAAATGGTAAATATATAGGAGAGTCACTAAACATTTGGTTAATGTTTTTAAATGGTAAATATAGAGGAGAGTCACTAAACATTTGGTTAATGTTTTTAAATGGTAAATGTAGAGGAGAGTCACTTGTGGTCCGATTACAGATTTCGTTTACTCTACTTCACCAACGATTTGTTTGAAAACTAAAAATAACTGTTCATTAATAATGTTGTTGCCAAATTCAATTTAATACTATGATGTTTGCATAGATTTTTGGAATTCAGTAAGCTAAAAAAAAAAGACAGTTGTTGAAAAATTTGATTAGAAAAAAAATGTAGTTTTGAATTCAGTTGAGTCAGAGAGTGAGTCGAGGTGGATTTGATTAATAATAATTGTAATATTTTGAGTTGAGTTGAATTTGAGAATTGGAGTCGGCAAGTAACCGTAGAGGAGGGTAGTCGTCGTTGGGACTACACATTTGGAAGCAATTGCAGTAAACGAAAAGAACAATAGTCTTGGGGTCGGCGCTGAAGAAAAAGTCATAAACGGAAAGACAGATTCGAAACCATTAGTGTGCCTACATTTGCGAAATAAGCTAAGTCTCGTACGTTTATATACTCCGAATTCAGGGGAAGCCAGCCGTTCCGAAGTGCGAATTGCAGGTAGACATCTTAATTTCTATCAAGTTCCGTTACGAATGGGTTTTGGAGAAAACCAAAGAAGATTAGCAGTAGTGAAAAGTGTGGAATAGTTGTGAGCGAAAAAGAATTCAGGAGGAATACGTTCGAAGAGTACGAATTTGGTGCTGTTGCAGCGGTGTATGCAGAAAATCGTACGGAACGTTACGTGTGTCCCGCTTTCGCACGAAGTGCTGAAAAATCGATTCACTAGTGAATTCACCTTTAAGAATTTTCAAGTTTAATCAACTGAGAAGACTGTCTGCATCCAGAGGGGGCCCCCACAGGTAGTTGTTTGTTTGTTTCTATTTATTATATTGTTACAAGGTTGATTTTTTGTTCATGAATAATATTGTGTAATGTAATTCAAACGAATCGTTGGAGAATTTTATTGATCGCGTAATAAAAGGAAAGTGACTCTCCAAAGAAAAAAAAGTGACTCTCCCTAGAGTAGAGTATTTGGTTAGAGTAGAGTATTTGGTTCTCGTATGTAAACCAAAAAAAAAAAAAAATATATATAGATACATTTTTCCCTCATTATCCGTGAGGCTACGTCTCGTTCCGTAGCCGAGGGAACGCAATAGAAATTGAACGAGTGGCGCTGTTTTTTAACCACGACCGTCTTCGGCTGTGGTCGGGCAAAATCTTCGAGCGTTCCCCGCGGTATTGCGTAACATTTTTTGGCGCCCAACGTGGGGCCCACAAGTTTAGATTCGCGAGTGTGAAGTGATATAAATTTTGGTAATCGCGGATGTGTTGTGAATGGTGTTTTTGATTGTTAAGGATAATTTTGTGTCGCATGGTAGTGAGTGTGATTTCGCGGGTGTGATTGCATAATAACCATAGTGATTTAGTGATCAGTCTTTGCGTGGCTGAAGTTCCGGTGTTTACTGTGAGTGTAAATTTGATGAAATATTAACTCTGTAAAATATATATACATATTTGATTATCTTTGGTGTTTAATACAGCTGTAAGCTTATAGGAGTTTTGTTTAGCCATGTCTTTGGCAAATAAGTATTTGGTGGACAAGTTGGTCAAAGATGAGTTGATGTATGAATTAGCCATCCGGGGTCTACCTGCAGATACAACGGATAAGATGCGGAGGTCTTTACGGGCAGCGTTACGAGCAGAGGAGGCAATGGACGAATCGTTACAGATTAAAGATTATCCATTCACGTATGAGGAGGACTTGGAGGCTATGAAGGCGCTGACAGGGGAAGTCGAAAGCATGGCAGAAAACTTCACTGGCGATAAGAGGTCAAGAGATTACTTGAGACTCAAGGCAAAGGTGGAGTTTGGTTTGCGCCGCCTTAAGAACATGGCTCAGTTGACAAATGCGTTGCCAAATGAGATAGACAAAATACGGCGGCGTATAATGATGGGGATAGGCTTTGTTCTGGAGGATTCAAAAGAAGTCGAGGGGCTAGACGAAGAGAAAACAATTAAGACTGGGGTACTGGAGTGTAAACCGGCACCGGAGTCAAAGTCTCTTGAAAATTTCGAAGGACCAGCCTTTTGTTCAACCCCAAGACTATTGTTCTTTTCGTTTACTGCAATTGCTTCCAAATGTGTAGTCCCAACGACGACTACCCTCCTCTACGGTTACTTGCCGACTCCAATTCTCAAATTCAACTCAACTCAAAATATTACAATTATTATTAATCAAATCCACCTCGACTCACTCTCTGACTCAACTGAATTCAAAACTACATTTTTTTTTCTAATCAAATTTTTCAACAACTGTCTTTTTTTTTAGCTTACTGAATTCCAAAAATCTATGCAAACATCATAGTATTAAATTGAATTTGGCAACAACATTATTAATGAACAGTTATTTTTAGTTTTCAAACAAATCGTTGGTGAAGTAGAGTAAACGAAATCTGTAATCGGACCACAAGTGACTCTCCTCTACATTTACCATTTAAAAACATTAACCAAATGTTTAGTGACTCTCCTCTATATTTACCATTTAAAAACATTAACCAAATGTTTAGTGACTCTCCTATATATTTACCATTTAAAACATTAACCAAATATTTAATCCGTAACATTTTCCCCCCTCACGAAAAGAATTTCCTGAAATTCAATTGATGTAACGAAACCATTAACGTGTTAATTCATGCTATTTATATATGTCTTAGTTTATCTCAGTCTACGTATGGTTTAAGATCCTTGGCATGCCAGCGTCCTGCCTCACGCCCTTCGAGATCCACCAACTTAAAAATAGATGAAGTCTCGCGCTGCACAATTCTAAAAGGTCCCAAATATTCTGGAGCTAGTTTCGCAGAATAAAAATGAACTGCGTCGGATTGGGCGAAATTACGCCTCCAAACCAAGTCATCTACAGAAAATGGAGGAATCCTTTTTCGGAGGTTATATCGCTGCATACTCTTTCCTGTGGCCTCCTTTAGATGTTGAAGTACTACTTCCCGAATCTTCATCAGTCCCTCCGCCCTCTGTACCGGATCTCTGACTAACTCATCCTCGCATGGAGGCTGTGGTCCCTTTCGCGAAACGATCATCTCTCGACCAAAATTCACAAAATAAGGTGTGGCTCCCATGGCCTCGTGTGTGTATGTGCGTAACGCACATCCAATCTTTGGTAAATCACGATCCCACTTCCGATGATTTTCACCGACGTACGCCCGAAGCATACGTTTAATATTTTGATTTATACGCTCTGCCGGATTTGCCTGAGGGTGATAGAAAGCTGTATATTGCAACCGGGTACCATAGGAAAACATGAGTGTCTGTAATTCCTTGGACCGGAACTGTACCCCGTTATCACACACTATCACCGCAGGGACTCCAAACAGTAAAAATACCCTATCTTCTAGTAGTCTGGAAACTTGTGCGGCCGTTGCCTGCCTTAGTGGAAATATCAGAGGAAATTTCGTACAGTAATCCACTACCGTTAAAATATATGTGTTGCCCTGTGTCGATCGAGGCAAAGGACCGATTAAATCAATACAGATAATCTCCCATGGTTCTTTTGCTTGACCCACCCTGGTAGTCATGGTTCCATATGGCGGTCGCCTCTCTACTTTTGTGGCCTGACAAACTTTACATCTGGCCACATACCGTTGAATATCGGCACGCATTTTAGGCCAAAAATACCTCTGTGCCACCCGATCGTATGTGCGACTTGCACCCATATGTCCCGCTGTTGGCTCATCGTGACATTCTTGCAGAACCTTTTTCCTGTCCCCTTTGTTAATCACTTGTTTCCATGAGTTTCCTTTGAGATCCGAATAACGATTGGAAACTCTTTTCCACAACAAATTGCCCTCTATCCGCCAGTCTTTAAATTGATCTGGATTGTTTCTTACCTTATTCATCATTCCTAATACCCATCTATCTTCTAACAACTCATCGTTCACAACTGCCGCTACTTCAGGAAAGTGACTCTCCAAAGAAAAAAAAGTGACTCTCCCTAGAGTAGAGTATTTGGTTAGAGTAGAGTATTTGGTTCTCGTATGTAAACCAAAAAAAAAAAAAAAATATATATAGATACATTTTTCCCTCATTATCCGTGAGGCTACGTCTCGTTCCGTAGCCGAGGGAACGCAATATAAATTGAACAAGTGGCGCTGTTTTTTAACCACGACCGTCTTCGGCTGTGGTCGGGCAAAATCTTCGAGCGTTCCCCGCGGTATTGCGTAACAATACGTTCCACAGAGAGCACGAGCACGAACTCCACTGAATTCACAAGTGTTTGTACTCTGGATGTTGTTGTTGTTTCGTGTGCAAATCGATATGCTGCACTACTCTGGATGTATAATAAAACGCGCCTAATATTAGGTCCAACTAGTGATGAGTCTGCGCCCGTACGTTGACGTATGCGCCGAGGTAAACCACGCAAAGCATATGTTGCACCCAAACATAACTTACCGAACAGCCAGAAAAGTGGCATGCTCCTTAAGCAACCTTTTGCTCAATTTTTACTATGAGCTGTCCGTACGTAAAGTGGTAATGAGATACGACTTGACATACGTTCGCTTATGCGTTGTATGGGCACTTAAATTCACTCATGTTTGCGTACGTCAAAAAGTGCCTTTTTTGCTCTAAAACCGGTCGGTTTTGAGTGACGATTACGGCCGCAGACTCATCTTTGGTTAGGGCTATTGTTGCGTTCCGTGCCATTGAAATATAAAAATATATAATACTTCGAACTATTAGCTTTTGTTTTTTGTGATTAAACGTGGTTAGGTTGGCAGCGAAAGTGTATTCTCGTGTATGTGGTGAATTAAATTTCGACCTAAGATTGACAGAAGTTCAGAGTAAGGGGGGCACTCAAAGAAATAATAACAAATTGTCAGGTAAATGGCGCGAATTTGCTGGAAACTGTCAAATATAGCTAAAGAAGTATTTCGGAACGGGCAAAGGAAGAACACATGTTACTTGCATTTTATTACATAAGCTTAAGTTCTAAATAAACTCTAAATATGCATAAGTACTTTTTGCAAGTTGACTTAATAGTGACAAAAGTGTCAAACAGGAACTCAAATCAGTTTGCAATGAAAATGCATATCGAAAATGATAACCTAAAAAGTGTGTATGGTGGCCTTGGTAAATTGTTAGTTAGGAAGAATTCTAAGACAATCACCTCTAACGTTAACATCACAGCCAACTATTTACATTTTGTTCTCTCTTCTGGAGTAGTTTGAAGAATAAGAATCTCGTGGAATAATTAATAGGTAATTTTGCACGCTTTGCTATAGTTTGTATGGACCACGGCGCTCCGCCCAACAATAAAATATATTATGCTTCGAACTATTAAGTTTTGATTTAAGTTATGAATATTTATAAGGAAAAAAACGCTTAGTTTTGTTTGGAAATGAAGAGTCTCGAAGAAAATAATGTGAAGTTCAACACGGGCCACATCAAATAAATGCAAATTAACCTTATTTATCAAATTGGCTCGATAAAAGATGCAAACTAGTTGGATTGAAACAATGCGATTAAAAGTCAATTTCCCAGTTAATAATCAACATGCATTTTATTTGATTTCTTACATTAAATAACAGAACAACATTATAAACATTAGACAATTTCCTATTCTTCGATATTTCCATAAGTGTTTTTTTTGCTTATTTGTTTTTTTGGCTCTCTTTTACAATAATTAAAATAGATAATTTAAAATGGTTCATACACTTATATAAATAAATAATTGAAAGTTTCGTTAAAATACATCACAATAATTTTCATTCTGAGCCTGATTATCTTAGACAGCTTTTATTTACGAATCATAAAATCATTTCAACAACAATAATGGAGAAATAATTGAATTGAATTATATTTTTATAAGAATATGATTTTGAGATTAATTTTGAATTTTACAATTAGATATGTATATTTTTAATGCAAAAAATTGTAATTTTTCTCATTATGATTGATTGTCGATTTGAATTTATAGTCCATATATGATTTGAATTCATTTAATTTCTATAAAGAACTGAAATTCTAATTTGCTTAAGAGGGAAGCTATGGTTATTTGTTGAAAAAATTAACGCCTTATCGATCGCGGAAGTAACGGCGCTTAATTTGGTTTTTGATGTCAGATTCACAGTATTATTTATTCGTTTGTTTTAATATGAAGGTGCGACAATTCGAAGCAATCTTCCTGATTTGTATATTTCCATATGATCACCCAAAAACTCAGTTCAGGGTGTTTTCGCAACCAAATAATATCCCAATAAAGCATTTGCATACACTTCAAGTGCATCTTTCAGTTTTTAATTTAAATAATGGTATTTGAGTAGATTTCGTCTGTTCTTTTTAGATCGTTTACATGAATAAGTTTGCTTATGATACGATTTTATCGGTTTGATCGAATGAAAACAATTGTTTCATATTTTCCGATTTCGATAGAGTGTATGGTGACATAAGCATTGGTAGAATATTCATCGATTTAAATTCTGGCAGATTTAGATTGAACTGAAAGTAGAATTTAATATTGATAGAGGAATGAACTTTTTAATTTTTTTTTATTTCTGTTTGCAGGTCAATTTAATTTGTTACTTCATCGAGATTTGACTATGGCTTTCATTAAATGTGAAAAATGATCAGGTTAGTGTATTCACTATCATTTTATATTTCACTTTTAATAACTTAAAAATAAACTTTAATAAACACGTTAGTTAGTTAAGGTATATTGAATGTGGAAAGTTTTTAAACATATCAAATATAAAGCTTTACTTTTATATTTTAAATAAATAGTATCGAATCAGATCTAAGCTGGCATAATCGATAAAAAATCTTGCGCTAATATGGCATCTAATACGAATGAATTTAAAAAAGAATTGAATGAATTGAAATGAATCGAATGATTGAAACTTACCGAATTAATTTTTGGTGATTTTTCACCATTACCATTCGTCCAAATTGGATCGATCCAGAATGGTGTTTTCTGTGAAATGAAAAAACTGGCTTTAATATGCTTAACAGGAAATGTTGGTAATAAATAGTGTAAAACTAGTTTGTTTGAAATTCAAACCTATGGAGTTGAGAGTTTGATTGTACCTAAAAATTATAAAAACGAAAAGAACAGTAGAATGTAGTGTTATGTGAGTATGTCCCGGAACCTGAATAAACAAAAAACCTGTCATTCTAGCAATTATGATCCCAAGTTTTTTAATCCCGTTTTTTTTTTTTGTATTTTCGACTTGGGTTACAAGAAACCTATCTAGTATGGCCCCGAAATAGAAAACCGCTTGAACCTTTGAACATGTACTTAAGTAAAACTGATCGGAATGTCTTGAAAAGTTAATAAACAAAAAAGGAGAAATTTCTCTTCTGTGCCTTCTTTTCTCTCATTTAGTGAGAAGATCGAAGTCGAAAGGCGTTTGTTGAAACTTTGTGTGTAGAAATGACATGGGCATTGTCTAACATAAATAGAAATGCCGAAGACTGTCTTCACTCTGCAAAATTGTATTTTACACTAAACCGGGATAAACGGTTGTTGCCTCGCTGGCAAATTGACCTAAGTGCAATTGAAAAACGATGATGTCATAGAGTAGAATTGCAGCCACCACGAGGAAGGGAGGTAAAAAGCTGACTGGGGTTTGGTTGTTGGGAAATGTTTTTTTAGAGGAAAATCCGAGACGGATACCAAAGAGCTCGATCCCTTGATTATGTAGGACTTCAACGGACAAAACAAAAACACCTTGCACCAGGGGCGTCCGCACAACACATAAATTTAAGTTTTACTTCGTGAAGGCCAGTCAATATTTAGCTGGTCACCTCATCAGCTCGATTCACCACTCTAATTTTTGCGTGTTCTTTACGAAAAACTGCATGTATCTTCGACAAGCTCCTCGATACCGCTAATGCTTCCGCTGATAAAGGTATCACATTCATCACACTTTCCGCATTGAGGCAATCGTCGGCTATTTCCTCGACTTTTCTTCTCCTTGGTACGAATCGTCCGCAGTGGGGACGATAAAAGTAATCACACCACACTTTCCGCATTCAGGTAATCGTCAGCCATTTCCTCGACTTTTCTTCTCCTTGGTACGAATCGTCTGCAGTGGGGGCGGATCCTCCTTAACATCCCAGCTCGAATGTTTCATTGAGTCATGGATACCGAATCGGTTTAAGTATTT
The DNA here is from genome assembly GCA_947369275.1 of Nemotelus nigrinus. Lineage (NCBI taxonomy): Eukaryota > Metazoa > Arthropoda > Insecta > Diptera > Stratiomyidae > Nemotelus > Nemotelus nigrinus. Next base: position 70,879,723 of record OX376375.1, on the reverse strand, counting down.
TCTGTATCGGTCATGACCGAAATTGTGCTATGGCGTACGTTCCTTCGCCTGCGATATTAAAAATGAGTCTACAAGTTCATATACCAGTATTCATCTCTTTTTGCCATAACTCATCGTCCGCCAGTATATCAATGGGGATCATAGTCGCTGTTACATATGCAGCCAATCCGTGTGGCTCTACAAGGTAGAATAGCTCTTAGTGCGTTGAGTCAATAGACTGAACAGGTTTTCTTGTTATTGGCTTTCGCATTTATATAGCATGCCAACACTGACGTTGCATAGAGCATGGTTGAATCCCCTAACTCTAAATAACAGAATTCTAGTAGCGTACAACGCAACATGGCTAAAAATTCAGAGTGCCTTTTTGTTGTTGCGGCACAAGCTCCGAAAAACATTCGAAGTTGCAAGGAAACAACGTTTTAATGATATTTTCCACGAGGTCCGGGTAGCTAACTCGTGGTGGGCTCATTCTCGGTATGATTTTAGAAGTTCATGGAAAATAGGTCGGACTCTGCCGCGCTGGCACCGCTTTCTAGCCTTAACGCACTCCGTACGTATATAAGCGTACTCGTCAGCCCACCAGTAAGCTACAACTCTATGCGGGTGTGGTATCAGTATGGCATTGAATCATCACATGTACGGGATAGCATATCAACAATTTGTTGAGCTTTTTCGGTGGGCGATTCTTGGAGGGTTCGTCGCACTATTGTCTTCTCTATCTAGTTTCGGAGCTCTGTGACAGTGTTATTGACGGCTGGTTTCATCTGCAACAGTAGCTCACTTTTTTGCGTCCTCATACAAGTAAAACTTTCTCTCACTTCTTTCAGGCTGGGATCAACTTTCATTTGAAAAAGAATTTGGACTTTCTTTTTTCTATCGTCATCCAACTTTGTCACCTCTCGTTCTTACACCACTGTCAGATGTCTTGACCATTTCCTTAGACGGAGTCGTGCCGATCTTCCTCTTTAGTGCTCGTGCGCCTTCTTACTGCAGATCAGCTTCTATTTCTCTGTAGCGTTTCAATGCTGCCTGTTAAAGACAACTTTGGGGTACCATTCGCAGCCAGAGCGTTCTTAACTTTCTGTACGATGTTACTGGCTGGTATATTAGTCCTGTGTGTTCGAATAACTCCCGTTGACCACTCGACTCTTAGTACAAGATGTAATAAATTAGTTACACCGATCTGATAGTTTTGGTTCATTAAAAATCTTTGCACATTGCTCTTTGGTTTCGTGTAGTTCACCAGTTTAGTGATTATCTCTTGTAATTTTTTGTCTTTCTAGCATTTGATATTAAAGATGCCAAGCTGCTCACCTCCTGCCCAATTATTGAAAGTCGTAGCCCCTTCAATCACTGCGCCAGCTATCTGAATTCTTAAACTCCCATGGCTATCGTTTTTTCACTTGTTTCCACTGCTGCGACCAAGTTAAGTAATTTCTATTCAAAGGCTTGATTAGTAGAAAAATTTAATCATTCATGGAAGTAATAATATATACTAAAACGAATTGTCAGTTTTACGATGCGCAGAAATATAGTTAATAGTCTGACTGGCCTGCTGTATTTTAGGGAAGAAGGATTTTCAGCTTCCGTACATAAGCTAGAGTCTGTATGTCTACCTTCGCGTTACGTCCGCCTCTCAAATGGAAGCGTTTTTTCTGTCTGTTCGCGTATGGATTGTTTTTTAAGCTCCCTTTCGCTAAATCGCTAAAGCTTTGCGCTAAATCTTGCGTAGCCATATTCATGCGCTCTGTTAACAGACATAGCCATTCGTGTAAATACAGCGGGAGTGTTTATCTATGACGGATGAAAAACATGTAACTTCCTTTTTGCTTAGAGCGAATCCACTACATTTTCTTAAGAACCGAACCCAGCCGCTTAGAACTAGTAAAACGGCGATACAGCCTCCGTCGAGTGCGAATTGAAGGGTGCTTCACTAACGCGGATGAAGGGTCTTCACTGCCATTTCTATGGTACCCTGCTCCAAGTGGTGGAGTGCTCAAGTGAGGTGGATTGCTCAAACTGTTTCAATAGGAAGTAAGCAAAATAAACATTTTAAACGTGAGATATGCGACTTTTGGTAAAGACTGTAATTTTAAAGTAAAAGCCATCCAAGTCACTGACACAAAGCACATCCATACAAATCAGTTGGAGATAAATAATAAACGTGGCAAATTCCAAATTTGCAGTATGCTTGAAGAAAAATAAAAGAAACATAGGCCACACATTGTAAATATTTGAAACCCCAGAAATAAAAATTTGAATCACTAGCAACAAAGAAGTTAAAAATCGCATAAAAATGTATCTCCAATTTTCAGGCTTATTTTGCAATGGAAGGATAATCTTTAGCATAAGTAGTTTTATGGCATCGTAGATCAGAATTTTTTACTATGAGTTTCAAGACTCGATACCGGAAGCAACGGTTAATTTATCTTGTCACCAACATGGAAACATGCTGCAATGTTCATGCCTTATCTGAATCAATAAGTTGTTTAACTACGAATTACTAAGGAAATAAAAATATAGTATAGTGATTGTTCCAAAGGTCGCTCATAAAGTTTGGCCTGCTGCCACTTTTTCTTTAAATCTTTTCTTGTCTCATAGCACGGGTGAAACTCATTAAAAAGGTATCTCTATTGGTCCAAATATTGAACTTTAGATTACGATTTGATGAGTCTGATGCTTGTTATGAGACAAGTTTTGGATGGCCGACTTTTGGAGCAGGCCTACATTAGGATCATACCCCTACACTTAAAAATAACTAAAATTATGGAAAGAAAGTTTGTGCAAGCAAATTATAGAAAGAAAGGACACACATGCTGCAATCATGTTTTTTATACTACTATATAAATTAAACAGAAACGATTAATTTTCGAAGAGATAACTAAAAAATAAATTACACGGATAATAATATCAAATATAAAATATAAGATTATTTATAAATTTCACGGAAACTCTTAATTTCTGAAGTAGGAACTGTTTAAAATGGATATGAAATGCAAATGAAATGTCTTGAAGTGTTTGTATCCTACCAATCTATAAACATTAAGCAGCTATTTAAAGAAATGCTAATTAGTAAATTTATAGAAATATTGTCTTTCACTAGCATAAAATTAAAAACTGAGTTGGATCTGGGATTTAGTCAGAAATAAAATAATTATTTAGCATAAACTTTGAAGTTCTCATGAACTTACTGCCACAAAAAGGCAGGTTTTTGCATAAAAAAATAATATTGAAGTAATTGTAACTTCCGTTAAGTATTTTACATTACAACTCATTTCGAAAATAAATCAAAAGCTACGATAATTACATGAATTTGAAAGAACTTACATCAGCTGCTGCCGGTGTATCAGGTTTCGGTGGAGCATAGCATGAATACAGAGGCATAGTTATATTGTTCATATCTTGATTGTTACGAAGGCATCTTTCCTGACGACGATTCCATAATCCAACCTGGCCACCGCCACAGTAACTATTTGTGCTGCCAGCGCTTGAGTTCGGATCGTAGGACAGTGATGAATTCAAAGATCCATTCAGTGTGCTACTATATGAATTCTCTTTGTTACTGCCATATGAAAACGAGGAGGAATATGATAGATTATCCCGTCGGTTTTGTTTGGCAAAGTTTTGCGAAGCGAGAACATCAATGCAATTGGGTTTACTATCGACTGGCACTAAAGCTTGCATAAGACGTTCTGAAGCTGATTTTTTATTCGCGACAGGTTTTTCGGGTTTCGCAGGGAGCGATTTAAGTTGAGGTGGTGAGGTTTTAGACACAACTGAAAAGAGGTATAGTTAAAGAACAAAAGAAAAAATCTAGTGTATATAAAATATTCATACAATCTCCTTGGGCTACAAGGCCAACTTCACTGCGCTCTTGAAATGGACCTATTTCGATAACAAATATATCAGGATACGCACGGAGTAGTGTGTATAAGTTTGGGTAGCCTGAAAATGACTATAGTGATAATCATTCTTAATAAAGTAAGATTACAAGTCATACCGAATCTACTGCAGTCTGTAATGCCTACATTCAAAGACATTTTTATTTCATGAATCATCATGAATCGTTGATCGAGAAGCCGAACAATGCTAGTCAAAAACTTCATAAGACTAGTCAAGGCTACATGTTGGACTCCGTTATCGACTTTTAGCTGCAAAAAAAAATTTTTAAATGTTATATGTAGAGCTTAAAAAATACTTACCTCAATTGCGTGTTTCATCGCTGATATGTTATTTTCATTCAAAGCTTCTTTATATTTGGCTGAAAAAGCATTTATGAAATCTTGAATAGGCATAGTGTCTTTACCAAAATCTTGAACTATTTTACAAGCGCGATAGCTGCGACTACGAAGTATGGGATCGTCAAAATGGCAAATTATCCAATTAACGTCATCAATGTCTAATAGCTGCGATTTGATTGGGATTTATATTAGAAACAGTTTATTGTAATTTAGTGAGCCAGCAACTTACCTCAATAAATGGTAATATCTTAATGGCATCCAAAATATTTTCGAAGCCCAAAGTTTGCGGTTGAATCTGATACCCATATTTCTTTTTGTGGAGTTTCAATATTTCATCAAGTTGAATGCAAGTTTGCGAAGAGCCTGTAAAATCACGAACAAGATCTTCCAATTGTTCAGCGAAAACACGTTGAGCTATTTTCGGTGATAAATGTATACGCTTGTCTTCATCATTGATCGATTCGATTTCAACAATTCCTTGAATCGCTTCAATCAAATCAGCCAGTTTCAGGAATCCATAATCACTCAGTCGACATTGATAACCAAAATGATAGTGGTATGATCTGACAAACTTTTGGAACAGTATCGAATATTGAGCAGCATTTCGGAATAGTTCGACAACTTCTCCAGCAAATACACAAGTATTATCGATTTCAGCTTGAGTTTGTTTGCGTTTCGGTATCGAAATTAAAATATCATTTCCGTTTTGCATTCGGGTAATCACAACAGTATTGGAATTCACTAGACCATCAAGTATATCGACTACATCACAAACACCGTAGTCAGTGATGTCGAATTTACGGTTTTGAGTTTGTGAAAAAATGGCTGGCAATTGGGATAGAAGAATAGATTTGTTGGCTTGAGCGCGCAGGATACGTAGTAGGTCGGATGTGAAACGACGAACTTGTGTACGGTGGTGAAGAGTTATTTGACGATTTTCACCGTCTCCCATGATCTATGAAAATATAAATTTATTAGTGATAAATCAATTTTATAGCTAGTAGATTTGAAAAAAAAAAAAGGAAATTGTATTTCAAAGTAAAAGTTTTAAGGTTTCTTGGTAATCAAATAACTTAGAGGCATTACATATTTTCTTAATGTTATCCTTCAATAACATGTTACCATATATTTTACTTTTAAATGTTGGAAAGGATACGGAAAATTTGGAAAAGAAGTGTTTATGTTGAAAAATATGACGGGAGGATAGTGATAGAAGTTTAAGAAAAGTAAGACGGTCACAATGGAATTTCGTTCTTGTAAATGTGCAAAAGTGCAAGTGTGAGGATGCATCTCGGCTGAATGTTTATGTAATTAATATGTTTCACACAAAATTTGCAAGCAAGAAGTAAAATCGGATTCTATAAAAATGGTTTGAGGGAGTCTGCTGGAAAGCTGTAGGGTCGAAAGAATTGCGACTGGATCCTTCAATAAGACAATGAAAAAAAGACGACACCATAATAATTTCAGGTTGACCATGATGCTGATCAATAGAACATATTTGGGCACCAGCCTCTTCAGTGTTGTGTTTAGAAATTTTGTTAGGCTCTTTCTAGTCGAATATGCGATAATATTAGTTGAAGGTTGTGTCTCAATGACGAATTACTATCAAAACAAGGACGGCTATATTAAATATTTAAATTTGTGTTGTAATAGTTATTAAGGGATACTTCATCAAATAAATATAAACGTTGTTAAATACACTTGCTAATAAGTCTTTGTTCACTTGCTTTTACGAATTCCTAATTTTTTCTGCCTTGCATTTCTGTATTTTCTGACAAAAGTATCGTTATTTTAAAAAATATAAAAGCGAAATAAGTAATTGCTTGTATGTCGAATACTAAAGATCTACTTAGTGAATAGAAAACAAACTCGTTGAAAGCAAGTGAACGAAAACTTTTTCAAGCATGTGCAGGTAGAGTTTTATGTCTTCTAACACTTTTATTAACCTGTTGCAAATGATGCATCACTCGTTTTCGGCGAGTATTTTTTTTTTTTAATAAAAAGAAAACTGTAAGGAAAAGAAGAGTATTCTATAAAATAAAAAAGAGAACTTTTTTCAATGTTTAAAATATCTCATCACTACAATATTCCAAAATTAGATTATCAGTTGTAATAGATAGATAATGATAAAGAACTTACCCTTCATGGTTGGTAGGTAGGTAACATCGTTTGTCATAACCAATTTCCTTTAGAAACATTCAATTACTATTGATGGGCTTAAGATTTTCCAAGCAATAAAATAAATTGGCCATTGAATCTTATTAAGATGTAGATGGAATCATCAAAAAGTAAAAGTAGAATATCGATAACCATTCTGCTATTGGTTTTTTTTTAATTTTTCAATGAACCAGCATTTTCGTGGGCAATGAAACTAAGTTAATGCTAGAGAATCGGTCATGTGAATGACTTCAAGAGTACCATTAACGGAGTACTATTAGTTAACTAAAGAAACTTTGCTTAAGGGGTTATTCTACTGTTAAACGGGTAAAAAGCCGTATCATTTTAAAAGTGTTGTAAAAAAAAAAACTATTAAAGATATCAATTTGAAATTTTGCATGCATCTTAATTAACAAACGGAGTATAAAATCGCATAGTTGAATTTTTCAAAAAAACAAAATGGCGGCTTCTGTATGCAATTGATGGAGCGCGCGCTGACGGCCAGAGTCGATTGCGCGGCACATTGCCCAGGTCGTCCAGGTGATCTGCAATCAATTTAATGATAATATTCTATTAGTTTAGCTACAAACACACAAAGTGAACCTAAATTGAGCCATAAAAATTAAAATCTGGTTATTTGGGAGCACTTTTTTCATCGATATAAACGTCCAAAATCGAGTTTGCTATTTTCCAACACTTGTCAAATCGCGAAAATTTAATATTTATGGCTCAATTTAGGTTCACTTTGCGTGTTTTTAGCTAAACTAATAGAATTTTATCGTTAAATTGATTGCAGATCACCTGGACGACCTGGGCAATGTGCCGCGCAATCGACTCTGGCCGTCAGCGTGCGCTCCATCAATTGCATACAGAAGCCGCCATTTTGTTTTTTTGAAAAATTCAACTATACGATTTTATACTCTTTTTGTTAGTAAAGATGCATGCAAAATTTCAAATTGATATCTTTAATAGTTTTTTTTTACAACACTTTTAAAATGATACTGCTTTTTACCCGTTTAACAGTAGAATAACCCCTTAAAATAAAAAAATCTGTCGATGTAAATATGAAAATTATTGCAAATATGATTATTGTTTGGTTTAAGGCAAAGTGTCAAGTCAGCAAATTAAAAATCAAAAACACTGACTATATAAGGATTTATGTAATAAGAACTAAGTTTCATGAATAAGAACTATACTTATAAAATCTAGCTAGGACTATGAGCAGTAGATAAATGTGGAAGTGAAAATTGACACTTATAAAAATGCTTCAAAAATGTAAAATCATCGTTAAACGAAAAGCAGCAGAGACCGAGAGAAAGACAGAAATATCATCCATTACTAGGTATCGAAAGCAAATAAATTTCAAAGTGTGCTAATTTAGCTCGGTAGAAGATGAAGACGGGCGAATGCTTTACAAAAAAAAAACAACAATGTTCTTGTTACAGCAGCAGAGAGAGCTCTCATAACTTCCAAATATGTATTGTTTTATGTGAATATTGGATACAAAAAAAATAGATTACGATTTAAAGGATTTTAGCGGGAAATAAAAAGAAGCCTAATCTGTGGAACAGAAGCCATATACAAGTGAAAAAATATTCGCTCGATTACTACTAGCTGCTTAAATTTTAAAGGAGTATCCTTTGGATCGATCAGATAGGCTGTTCCTTCAATGAATCAACTGAACGCGAATTTCATTTTTGGGATCCGAAAAAAAAGCCGCGAAAAATTAAACGCAGCATTCTCATGGTGGAATAATAAGGGTTAGGAGGCTGTATTACCTACAGCCGTATCAGACATTTAGGAGCCCAGATGGCATAAACTAGCGCGAATCTTTTTTCAAATTGAATGATGGTGCAACTTTCTCCGGATAAAAATTAATTGGCAGGAGTTTCATCCTCCCACAGGACATGGATACAAACCAAAAATTATAACAAAATTATTGGCTGATATTGGACAAAAAGTTCTTCCATGACATCCGAATTTTCCATAAGAAATTGGTAGAAATATGTACATATACCACAAAAGTGTGAATGGATATACGAAGAAGTCTATTGCAAAACCTGATAGAATCTTTGCCTGAACGGCTTAAGGAGACACAAATAGTTGTAATAGCACAAATAGTTGTAATAACGGCTGTTTACTTTCACTTACCTGTACCACAGACGATAGTGCTTCAAACAATTCAATCAGTTTCGTATAACCATAATCAGCTACGCGACATTGTTTTCCAAAATGATTATGATATGCCGGTATGAAACGATTGAACTTCATTGTTGACTTTGGTGACATTTTGACTAATTCGATAACTTCACGTGATATTTGATAGAGCGGATCTGAACTAGTGCCCGATTTCAAATAGAAACGACCTGAAAAACACGAAAATACGAGGAATAATACAGTTACGATGACGAAACAAGTTCAAAGCAATATAGGAAATAAACTAAAGTAGTATGTATGTAGAACAAGAATCGTTGGTATTGTATTGCTTGCATATTAAATGCTTCTTGAAGTGTTTCATGCATGCGATTATGTTGAGATCGATATAGAAGCTTGTTTATTGAAAATCAATATTTTGTAAATAAATCTAGATGATGTTAGATGAGTCTAAATTGCAGTTGTTGAATTGGTTTTATACTGTCTGCAATTTTAATGAGAATAGAACGGTAGCTTATGCAACTGCAACAAGTAGTGGGTGTGTGAAATAAGTGGAGAGTAAATACAGTTAGGCGAGGTAATATCAAATCGTTGTCTGAGTGCAAATTGCGAGTGTTTTTGGCATAAAAATACCGGTATTTGAAATTCAATTATTTGTTGACATAGAGTGCATGGTGTCCGTAAATGGTGCTGTTAGTTTCATAGCGTCTAAAAATTTTCTCGTATATTGTGCAACAACCCAGAATTTTTGTTTAGTGCACAGAAGTATACAAATCCTCCCTACTCAGCTTAAAATATTGACGCATCTATCTCTGTAACGAACATTGTCTTCAGGCACTACATAGTTCACTCGAATAGAAATAGCTCAGTAAGAATATGGCAGATCAGTAGAATAAATGAAAAATCCTGTAAGTTTAACAGTTTCGTGTTGATTAGTTTTGATTAAAGCTACCGCGCTTACAACTAAGCTGCGTAGTGAAAAAAATCCTGTAGATAGGCTGTGATCGACACTTATAATTAAAATATTATGGTAAAAGTTTCAAGTTCCTTGGACATATTCCTGCTATATTTACATTTTTTTTAAATAAATGAAAACCACTTACCATCGCTCACATCCTTGCTTGTTACATTTTCCGGTTCCAACCATCCCAATATCTTTATTCCGAAATTATTCAATGTAATCTGTATTCCGTGAACGCAACAAATCAAATGTTCCAAATTAACACCGGTCTCATTGGCCGTAATTTGTACATTGAGTTCGCCCTGAATGCAATGAACTAGACTAGCAACCGGTATATCACCCGTATGATTTTTCAATAACGGATAGATTATTGATTGAATTTCTGAAATAGTCATAAAGACATTGGGCAACGGCTCGATTTCCTGTTCAGCCCAGCCTTTGTGTTGTTCGCGCTTGAAATGAATCGTACAGTACGGAACGCTGTGCTGCAAACATTCCATCAACGGACTCGTTTCAATCGAATTTACCAAATCAGGATGCAGACTGATGTACTTTTCTTCGTTTTTATCCATTCGAATATTACAAATGTCTTGCATTTTGCACAGATCCAAGACACTGATCGAGGTCTTGAAACGTGACTGAAATAACTCGCGAAACTTGCACATCGACAGTGTGCAGTACGGAACATCCTGGAAATAATTGAAGTTAATTTGCATGGCCAGATCGATAGTGAAGTACAGTGTTCACCTTAAGTAGCCCTGCTACCTGGCATCTCAGAGTGTTGATTTCAGTCGAAGATGAATCTCTGGTGTAGGAAACCACCATGCGCTTATGACCAATCTTCTTGCGATGCAAATTCGATACAACCAATTTGGCGAACTGTAATGAAAATTTACGAAATCAATGCGAACTACGTGTTTAATAGATCTGCGTCTTACGTGAATGTTAGGTACGGTCACCTTAACGTAGGAGTTTCCTTCGAAGGCCAAAGCAAGAATCGGCGTGATCGGTTTGAGTTGATTCAAAAGAAAATGTCGTAAATTATTTTCATCGAGAGAATAGTCAAGATTGTTAATTTGCAGTGTTATAGGTTGATTGGCCTGTTCACTGCCTCCATTGCAAATGTTAGTCGCACTATTACTGGTGCTGGTGGTGCAAGCCGTCGAAGTAGACGCTTCTGAATGATCTGAGTGCGCATAGGACGGCGGCGTGCACGATCCATAAAATTGCATATTTGTTTGTTGCAAGTAGGATGTACTATTCACCGTCGGCGCATATGATCCACGATTATTGTAATATGGCGCGAAACGATTCCGTTCACCATAGCCCGCATAGGGTTGTATGGGCCCGGCACCGCCGTTCATGACGTTCGAGCTCATGAAATTCTGTCCGGTACTATTAAATTTTGGCGGCATTAGTCCGTTAGCTAGTTTCACGTTCATGTTGTAATTTTGATTGTTAAAGTAGCGCACAGATAATCGATTTTCCTCCAATTGTCGACTGTAATTGCTCGGTATGGAAGATATGCTCAGGTCAGGAGCCGATCCTTGTGAATAGATCGAATAGCTCAAATTGAGGCTGTTGTTTAATTGTGACAGGTAATATTTCTCTGCCATTGTACCTCGAATAGTCGTCTCTAACGTCCTTAACTCTATTCAAACTACCTGAAATGCATTTAATAAATTAGAAACTGCTCCGATTGAATTAACTGCGAAGATAACCCAGTCTTCCCGCCAATGTCATTCCGCCAAAAATTATCTAACTGTGCTTTTAACTTACCCCATAAAAATTTACCGATAAGATAGATATTCAATATAAATTCACCTACCTCAGTCAGAATAACTTTGCCCGACATCAATTAGATTTCTGGTAATTCCACAAGAATTTGCTATGAACAAAAGCAATTCAACACAATTTGCTTCGAATTTTTCAAAATAACAAATTCAAACGTGCACAATAATTTTACAAGTAAAATAGTTAAGAAATAAAGCAGATAGTATTTGAAAATCACATAATAATAAATTAAAACTATTTTTTAATTTTTAAATGCGATTTTTCGAATTGTAAATTTTTGTCTACTTGTGAATAGTAAAGCACCGAAACCTTCTTTGTGCAACACTTGTATCGATCTAATTGGAAAACTGAGAGCGGTGAGTATCCAGTTTGTGCATTTTGTTGGTGTAGAATGAGTAAAAAAAAATGGCGGCAATTTTTTTAGTACTTTGTTGTATAAATGAAATGTACTCAAGTTTAGGATGGTTTGAAATGAAATATTGGGATTTTTTTTCAAAAAGTTTAAAAGTAAATACTTTCAATGTTTTAATTATGTTTACGGCCAAAGCACGTAAAATAAACATTATAAGTGAAATATTGAGCTACACGACTATATAATATTAAATATTGTGCAATTATTTATTATATTTATTGTTATTATTTATTGTGTTTAAATATTTAGTGACTAAGATTGTAAAAAAAAAAGAATATTTGTTTGAATGTGGAATAAAATTGAATGGTGAAAAGTATACAAAGTAGACTAAACTGAAAATTAGAAATAAAATAGAATAGAATGCAAAGTAAAGTAGTCCCTTTACCATCTGTTGTGGAGTAAAGTTGGTGGAGACTCCATTCAAAGCCAATTTGTAAAATTGAGAGTGATTAGACAAGTGAAGTTGTAACCAAAGTACAGTAAAAAGGGTTCGGCATAAAAAATAACAAACATTTTTTCTATAAATATTTATTATTATTTAAAAAATGAATGAACGTAATTTAATTAAATTATCAAATAAGAAAACAATTCAACTTAACACGAATACAAAGCAAAAAAGCCAAATTAAACATTACTAAGCATAAACGTTCTATCCAGTGTAGATAGAACGTTTAGGCTTAGTAGTGCGACGTTTTTGGTAGATGGGGGAATTTTTCATTATTGATTTTAACATACTATCACAAAGGATAGGTTTTTCATATTTTGTAGAATGATGTAATAGAGCATGTTGTTTTCGAATCTGATGTTAACTCTAACATGCAAAAAATGCAGATAGAATGTTTATGCGTAGTAGGGCAGTACACGCCATATTATGTTTATTGTAGACTGGTTTGATAGGACGGGTAGTTTTACAGTGGGGGGTAATTTTCCAGTTTCGAATGTGCGACGAAAGTTGGGAGCGGGAAGGGGATCCTGTCCGAAACCCAAAGCGCGATCGTTTCTGTATGTCACTTCGGTGAGCTCAGCTACTTTTTCAGTGAGCTCTGTCACCACCGACTGCGGTGTGTTGATGAGATTGGTTAAACAGCTCGGCGGTGCTATCAGCCGTTGGGCGGAAGTGGAATTATAGTTTGAACCAGAATTGAATATAAAAACAGAAATTAGATTTATTTCAAGTAAAATAAATAGTAGGATTTATATTATAATTATATATAGATAAAAAGATCCAGCAAAATGGAGTCACAATTTTTGGTGAAGACTTTTTATTTTAACATGATAATGCGGCCGTACGTACCACGAATATCGAGAGAATATTTCGCTGAGCATAACATAAATGTGTTACAATGAAAATCGGGATCACCAGACCTTAATATAATTGAAAATATTTGGAGTCAACTGTCAGGTACTCTTTACTATGGTGAGTGGAAAGCAATATCAGACGCTGGATGAACTAAAGGGTACAGTTTAAGTGGCTTAGAACTCTCTTCGACCAAAACTCTACAAAGCAGAATGCCAGAAGCGAATGAAAGTAAGGAAACATTGATCCATTATTAATTATTGAAATTGAAAATAACTAAGCACCAAAACAAACATTGTTATTATTCTTAACCTTCCGATGCCTTATCTTTTTGTAGCAACAAATTACCAAGCATCTTACAAAAATTCATTACGGACTTATCAAGAAATCCTTTTTTCTGTTGAAATTTCAATAATATTTCATTAGTTCAATAATGCAGGTACTTGGGTTCATCCGTTCTTTAAAAAGGTTAGAAAAATTGAGGGGTGTCTTATCATTTCGCCGTAGAGTGTATACGATCTGCTGATTAAACTTATGGTTGGACTTAAACATAATTTAAGATCCTTGATCCGTGAGTACTGGCAGTACCATGCTGTACAAGACCATGGCCCTGCCAGTACTCACGCATAAATCCGAGACTTGGGTGCTCAGTAAAAGGCACTCTGACTTCTTAGCCGCGTTCGAGAAGAAAGTCGTGCGTCGTTGGCCCCATATCTTAAGATAGGCGATTCCGGAGACGCTACAACCATGAGTTGTACGCAATCTACCTAGAAGCAGATATAATTACGAAAATAAAGCTCGGTAGACTCCGGCGGGCAGGACACCTAGCTCGAATGAGCGAAGAGAATCTGGCTCGGAAAACCCTTTGTGGCAGATTTTACAGCAGACGACAGTGTGGGAGACCTTGCCTGCGTAGGAGGGATGGCGTTGACCAGGACGCTCGGAGTTTAGGAGTGCTAAATTGGATGACATCGGCACGCAATCGGGTCCGATGGAAAAAAAAACTGCTGACGGAAGCCAGGACCGGACCACAGTTGTAGCGCCGGTGATGATGATGATAAGATCATTAGAATTTTAAACATTAGTGAGAAAGGTAATAAGGAAATACTGAAGAAGTTTTTCTATAGGTACCAAACTTCCAAGCAGGGGCAACGTCAACGGCTAAATCCTATTCATCAACCAGTGAAGAAAGCGGAAACGAAGCTGTACAATTTGAGAGCGGCTTTAACTAGGTTTCTGAAAAACAATTTGGTGTGGAACGTACGTCCTAGTCTACAATCAAAATGGGAAAGATTGTATGACGGACGGCTTGACGAGGTTGTCTGGCGGACACATCGAAAGCACCGATCGAGAATGAAGGCTATACATCTAGCTTACACAAATGTTGACGACGAATCTGTTCGAAACGAACAGGTTTAAAGAGAGGGTAGTGTTGCATGCACGCCAAACAAAGCTTATATCGTTGTTTCAGTGCCAGAAATAGCCGCAAACTTCGAGAAATATCTGTCTGATACATGTATTCAAAGAACGAAAACAGTCTATAGATAAAACGTAAAAAAAAACACAATAGCCCTGTAAAAGTCAGATGGAGAACCTTCGAGAACCCAAGAGAACTCATATGGTAACAGAAATTCACAACAGCTTTCTCGAAGCCAGATCAAGAATCGCCGACACAAATTTAGAATAGCTTAGACATAGCCAATAATAATTTATCTCACCTGACCAAGTATAAATATTGCCGCGAGATGATAAACTTACAATTGTCATGTAAACGAGCAACAATGTGGCTTCAACAAAGCCAAACATCTATCACCAACTCTCGAAATGCTGTTGACTAAGTCAACCATAATTTTTTGAAACATAAGCTGTAAAATTTTACATCTCAGAAACTTCGCTAAATCAGTTGCATTGTTGCTTTACAATTCCAGGGATTTCTCTCCAAAAACGCCTGTTAACTTGGGGTACCTCAAAGCAACCACCTAGAGCCGCTCTTTTTCAATGTTTTCATTTTGCAGCTCTCGGAGGTGTTATCTGACATTTCCCACATTTTTTAAGTAGAAGCTGTATCACCTTATTCAATCAAATTTATTTCAATAAAAGCTCTTATTGCTTGAGCAAGAGTGTGATCGAAACAAACTAATTCTTTATGCTAGAAAATGCAATGTCATATGTTTTTCCTGTAAGACATCTATTTTAAACTCTGATTACTGCCTGAATAATCTGCTGCTGAAAACAATGGTAAAATTTAATCTATTTAATGGTAAAAATGTTAATAATAGTCGTAGATTTCTGTGTTGTTTTTTTTAGATAAAAAGCTGCACTTTTTTCTTCAATGTGGAAAAGTTCTTGCAAGGGCTAGTAAGCAGCTAGATCTTATAAGCTATAAGATTTCTGTGTTGTTTTTTTTAGATAAAAAGCTGCACTTTTTTCTTCAATGTGGAAAAGTTCTTGCAAGGGCTAGTAAGCAGCTAGATCTTATAAGCTATAAAATCTCTATATTTATCTTTATATACCGTTGAATCGTTTGGAATCCAGTTTTCGGTATTCATTGCGATAGACTGGATGAGTTTTGAATAAGCTACTAGGTGCGTTTTTTTGCTCCAATACAGAACAGAATAGAACTATGCAGCAGAAACAACGATCTAGTACAAAACAGCAGTGCATTCGCTAAAACTGACATAGGTTGCTGTATTCGCTGTGATAGCAGAAAACAGCTGAAAATAAAGGGAGAAAATAACGAGCATTATAAACTACCACAATCGATAGGAAATATAATAAAAAACTAACAGAAAATTACCTCTTTTAACTTTCTACACATTATGAGGGCTTTTTCTAATTTCCTAACTACCAATTTATCATTTTAACCTTGGAAAAACCAAAGCCACCTCACAGCAAAAATACTAACTACAGATTTATCTGCTGATTTTCTTCTCTTGGATCTCTTGGATTTTTTTCGCTGGCATTTCATCCTCATCGTATCCCCTTTTCTGGTGTACTTTAAGGGTCCATGTTGAACCCCTCTTATCTGCAATCTATTCATCAAGGATCTTCCCATTGTTTTATTCTCGTCTTGTCTACTCTACGCAGATGATTTAAAAATATTTCGGGCAATCGAAAGTTTGCTAATCATCAGTTTCTTCAGGAAGATTTAAATTGTCTTACTGTTTGGTGAAACTCTAATGGTTTATCTTTTAATGTTTCTAAATGTTTTGTCAACTGCAAATTTGGTTCTCGAGAGCGTTTTCTGTGTTAAGTCTGATGTTAAGAACATATAGAGATCGATATGCACTGGAGAATTTATGTTTGGGAAGAATTCAAAATAGATCTGGCTCTTAGTGATAATCATATATTTGGCTACTCATCTGTTAGTGCCTCCGCACACGGGTCGACATTCAATCGACTCGACTGCGACTCGAACTCGAAGCGTCATAGGCGTCACACTCGAAGTAGACAATTGCATCCGCACACGGGTCGACATGCAATCGACTCGACTGCGACTCGAACTCGAAACGGGTCGTTTTCTACGCGAAGTTTTGACAAACAAACAATAGTATATATTATTTATTTAGATATTTATTTTACGAAACAAGGCAACATACACAACAAGAAAACATAATATAAATCTAAAATACAATTAATCATTATAAATATAAAATAAAAATGGTCCGTAAAAAATATTTCAATGCATCACAAATTTTGTAGCAGTTACTCTACATTATTTTAATTAAATTTAGGCTAATAACGATGGAAGTTAAGCGGGTTCGGATATGGAATGGGCTTTGGACCAGTTATTTTTGATGTTTGATTTGGTAATCCCCGAAGAGTAGTGGCTGCTTATAGAATTGAGTATTCCACAGCACCTATTAATGGGCTCATTTTATGATTAGTAGTGTGATGAATGAATTCATTGGGCAGATTTGCAAATCTGGTGCGTCTTGGTCGGTTATTGAAAGTAATTTTACTAGAGAGATCTTCAATAATATTATATACTTGTATGTTATTAGTATATGTCGCTTTGTCACGTGTAACTTATATTTACCCACTATGGATTACTACAAGTAATAATGATCCGACCTTTATTGAATCCGATATGAAGCACTTCCATTAATATTCTGACAAGCATGTCCCAGGGTCCAACTAAATTCAATAGCTATACGCCTCTCTTCCACACTCTAAGTGCAAAATTCCTATCCTCAGTGATGGCACTGCTATATCATCTAAGAATGTCAATACCAATCGAATCATTAGCCATTGGCAGCAACAACTAGTGTCCAATAAAAGCTTCTCCAGTAAGTGGAACTTCATCCTGAAAAATTGCAAGCTTGTTTCTTTGTTAGGAAACTATATTATAAACACTTCGCTGTTGCTTGAATAAATATATAGATGCTAAAGTAGAATTGTTTTTGCGGGATGATTAAAATTGAAAATTTTATTGAACTTTTTTTTTGACAAAGTGGTTTCGAAAGTATACACTGATTCTCATCAGACACCAGCTCACACAAACTGGATTGTTTTGCGTTTTGCGGAGATGTTAAAATTTGTCACAACTAACGTAAATAAAAATTACTGATTTCCAACTGCAAGTGGTCACATCAGTCAAGTTAGCACTGTAAGCTGGAGTCTGATGATTTATATCAGATAATCAGTGCATACGTTCGAAACCATATTGTACAAAAAACATTTTCTATAAAATTTTCAATTTTAATCATCCCGCAAAAACAATTCCACTTTGATTCTGCTTTCGGCAGCTTATTCCGCAAAACGATCGAGTTTCCCGTATCAATTATGCTCTGCTTTATCTATGCTGATTTATAGACAAGAAGGGAACCATGATCACATATCAATAACCTTTATGAGCATATAGGTGCAACTATTTTGTGGCCAACATAATTAAAATAAATATAGGAAAATTTCATGTATAGAAAATTACAATATGTAACATTACATTATGCAAACATATAAAAAAATACATACGTGATACGTTATCAGAAACATTAATATTTTTCAAAGAATCAATCATAATAATACATAAAATAAAATAATTAATAATGCATACATTATAAAAAAAAATCAATTTCATATATTTCGAAAAAAAAATATCACGCGTCTTGCTCGACTTTTCCCGTTCCAAACATTTCGAGCGAGACGAGTCGCAGTCGAGTCGCAGTCGCACCGAGTCCGAGTCGAGCACAAGTCGACCCGTGTGCGGGTCTCCATTCATTTACATTGGAAATCGCAAGGAGTTCGAGTTCGAGTCGCAGTCGAGCCGATTGAATGTCGACCCGTGTGCGGACGCTCTTAGTGTACGTGCTTTTCATCATGTAAAACTTGTCAGAAAGCCCTCTATCTAGTACACTATTAGAAGACATTAACGACCTATGACAACAGCTTTAGTGTTGCATCAACAATTTAAATAAAAAATGTTTGAATAATGCCTACTGACATCAAATCAACACAAAAACATTTTAAAGAGGCTACATATCTACTCAACGCCTACAAATTTTGATTTAAATTTAAATAAAATGTCTACAAATCTAAATACGAATGCACTCTTTCAAAACAAACCACCCACCACAAGCACAAAAATCAATCGCATTGATATACTGACCCTAGCATTGATATACTCTTACAATAATACATAGTCCAACTGTCGCGTCGTCCGTTCGAAAAAGGAATTATTATATATGGATTATCTCAGTTAATTCTGTCGTCTTATCAGTCATCACTTGCGCCGACCACACTACAAATAGATCACAAGCTATGTATAGCGAACCATGTTAAATATATATATGTATGTACACTGGACCATATAAAATCTTACATTTAAATAATCGGACCTCTGTATCAAGTAAACCATCTTGGCATGCGTACATCTTTCATATTTCATAAAGAATTTTATTTGAAGTGACCAAGTAATATTAGTGAATATTAAGTGGGTCTGAAACAATATCGATTTATTGTTCTAGTTAAAGTGACTCTGAAGAAGTGTCTTGAAAAATATTATCTGCCATTTCGAAAGTTATAGAAAGTTTAATTCACAATCGGATCGAAACAAGAATGACCTCTTGTAGTTTGAAATCGAACATTCATCTCACTGCCATTCTTTCGGCGCCCATTCAAGTGCAAATTCTAGTGATAATTTTTAAGGATTCCCCAGTCAGGTTAACTGAAACTGTTGTGCAGTGATTGTGTCGAAAGAGTTTACTATCGTCAACTGTTCACATTACCATCTTCCAAACGTTTATCATGTTGTATCATTTTCAAGGTAAGACTCGTTTTTTTTTGTCGATTAGTTTTTAAGTGAATTATCAAAGATTTAAACATTAGAACTTGGTCTGGTTCGACTGAAACTTTGATAGATGTCGAAAAAATGGGTCAAGTAAAAAACTGAATTTCAGTTCTTATTGGCCTTTTGGTTGGAAGTTTGTCAATCGCTTGTATAATAACATGGGTATGGAAAGGCATGGAGACGCTGATTGATTGCCTAACCTATCTACGTCTGAAGTGTTGCATATGATTCTTTCATAATAATGTAGTTTTTAAAATAGAAATCCCAGGATGTTTGTGTACACTTGGCTTTTTCCAGGACTTGTTTTGTAAATATTTTGTTGATCACTGTTTTGAGATCAATTTCGTAAGATTTTAGCCCTAGTTATTTTTGAATATATTTCGAATTGATCCCGAATACGCTTCGTTTTGTTCAATTAGTTAGCACCGGCCAGTAGCATGCATCGTATCTAGTTCGAATCCACAAATCGGGCTTCTAGTTTACCTAGCTCTAGGTAGATACCTGAGTTAAACCAGAGTTAAAATGGGTCTCGTATGCATCGATTGAGAAAGATATTTCAATTAACTTCAATTTCCAAGTTTTGATAAAAGCTAGTGTGACAACTTTGCCTATATTCAATAGAGGATGACAAATAATTATCCTTTTTTTTGGCGTAAATGGTCAAAAGTAAAATCTTTAAAAATGGATTATGTAAGCTATTTACTTACTAACAAAAAATTCATCTACAGGCCACAAATGTCCGGGTCGGAATCTGCTTTCGCATAACTTCAACCCGGTCTTGCTCGATCACCTATCAGTGCCTACCTACTTAAGAAGTCACCGCAGCTTGGGGGTCGGTAAAGGGTTGCTTTTTACGCTATATTTCCTCAACATATGTTGAGACTGTGCGTCAGCTACCCTCGTACCACCCTGTTCAACTGCTATCGTTATGCGGCATCATTTCCACAATCGAGGTTGTCCCTCAAACTTGCGAACTAACTGATCGCAACGAATGTATGGTGAGCATAATCGTACTCATTCACACAGTACCAGTAATACGGTGTGCCCACTTCACCCATTCTGCAATAAGCTTGTCCCATTAAGCATGTAACAAGTAAGATATGAGTTGGTCGTCGCCATGAGCAGCTTCCATCTCGTTTCGGTGGAGCCACCGATGTTGGGCATAAATCTACTCATAGCCCTATCACATACCTTACGAATGTAATCCCAGTAGGGCAGGCTATTATCCAGCGTCACTCCCAGGTACTTCGCCGACTTACTGGTCTGTATCTATGCGGAGCCCACTGTCATCGGGAAAGCAGTCGTTGCCCTTCGTTTTATCAGCATGACGATCTCTGTGTCCGACAACGTCAGCTGTAGGCCATGGTCGGTCATCTTCATGACTTGGCTAAGTCTGCATTGGGTGAACTCAGCAGTTCTGGAAGTGATTCCCGCTGTCACGTCATCAGCGTAATAAATGCATTCATTTGCATTCCCAGGCACAGCAGTCCATCGTAAACGATGTTCCAGAAGATTTTCATTTTTTTATAATATCAAAACTTTATTCTAATATTTATTTCAAAGAACTTGTTTAATGGAACCGAAAAAACGTAAAAAAAATTAAGTTTTTGAAATTTCTAAGTAATTATCTATGACTAAAATTAAACAATGAAAATCATGAATGGAATAAAAGTAAGATGTATGTGTTGAAGACAACAACAACCCTGCCCCAGTTGTTTTTGTTTTCAATGCTACTTCCTAACCAGTTCTCGATAGAGATGCCAAAAAATGCGGTTAATATTGCTTCAAACAACATAAAGTCGCGCAGATGCTGATAATTTTCAGTTCTGTGTAGATATGTTCACTTTTAAAAGAGTAAAATGTCAAAATTTAACATCACGAGCCTTATTATACGTCATCCCGTTTAATAGAATCTATAAATTCTGTTTACAGAAACATTTTTCAACTCACACATTGATTTCTAAAGCTCAGAATTTGAGACAGATAAGAATTTTGAGCGTAGTATCTGTAAAAATATAGTTAAAAGCTTCGTTTCCAGATTTCCAAAAAATATTCAAACGTGCGATAATGATCACGGGGATTTGGTACGTGACCAAGTCTATAATATGTTTTTTTTTGTCATAATTAGTCATTGAAACAGTTGTTTCAATTATCACCAGACTGTAACTATAGATTATCGATTATTTACGTGTTTCTATTTACTGCTATTTTTTCGGGATAGATTGATGATTCAGCTGAGCGTAGGAATAATGTTTTAAGCAATGTAAAATACAAAATTTATTGTTCAAAAACTGTTTTAAATAACGAGGGTGTTTTTCTCTCTATTTAAGTACCTACGGGATATTTTTCGTGAGATTGACGATGATATTTTGTGATTTCGTGAGAACAAGGCGAGATTTTTTCTTCGGCTGAATTCATCAAAGAAATGACAGAGAGTATAATACAGTATCTGAGAGAGTATAGGATATTTTTAATGAGCTTCACCAACCAAAATATTCGTTAAGAAAGAGTTTCATTAAAACTAAATATAAGAAAATAATCCGTTCCCAATAAGAGCCAATATATTGGACAACAGTAAAATTACACATGTGCTCCATTGAGCAATATAATTAATATCTTTAAGGGGGGAGATACATGTAACTGCTAAAGCAAAAACGATTTTTTTTTATTGCATCAAAGTGTTCGAAATACTATTAAAATATACCAAAAGAAGTTTTGAAGCGATATTCGTATTAGTTCTCGAGTTATAGCCAGTTATAGACAGCGCGGCTTTCCCCAGGTCGGTGGAGCTTTAGAACTTTAAACGCGTTTTTCTCAAAGTAGTACTTTTTCAATTTCCGTACAAGATATCTCAAAAAATATTGAACCTATTCGGCTCAAATGTATATCACATGTACAAAAGAGTATTATCTCATCGTTGAACCTACATTTTCTTGTAATTTCGGAAAAATAATTAGTTTACCAATGTTTAAAACGTGATTTTTTTGAAAAAAAATCGATTTTTTTTTTAAATCTAATATAAATGTAAAAATTAGATTTTTTTTTCTAAATTTTATTGGTTCACCTATGAATTATAGATCTCATTAGCATATTTTTTTTTCTCTGAACGCTGCAAGTTTCTCGGAAAAGGCGTTAAGTTGTACGAGGCTGTTTTTGATGTGTTTTTTTCATTTGCTCGCATCGCCTCCATTTTGTGTTAAAAAGTTATTAAAAAAATACTTTCATTTACTATAAGATATGTACTTCCAGGATTTAATATTAAAAATTTTCTGAATAAACAATATATATATTTTAAGTCAATCTGAAATTAGCAATTTCTTTTCCATTTTACATGTATTTCCCCCCTTAAGTGAACTGAAACAGAAGAGTATCGTGCTGGTGGTATGGATATTCCAATAAATATTGATATGTGCATGGAAAAGCTTGAAGCAGATTTCACTTTTTCTGAATACGACACAGAACTCTTTAGGCTATTTGGTCTAATAAATGGGAATTCAGTTTCTTTGACGCTAAGGGGCGGATTACAAGGCAGTGGAAGTAATGATATTGAAAGAGTAATTGAAGAACTGTTTTGCCTAACTTTGTTGTAAAAATTCCAAGCTTTTACTTTTAAAACGCCGCTTACATCTTTGGGTTGTAGACTATGGAGCCGTTCCCCCATTTCGATGATTCTGAAAAAAAATTAAGGTTTTTGAAGAAAAGAAATAGAAGGCTGTATGTAAAGCAAATTAAAGTGGTCGAAGAATAGGAATATAAAGCTGAAAGCATTTCGAAGTCGGCCTAGAGAAGAAAACACAACTTTTTGACAAAAACTTAATTTATGTCCCAACATAGTCTCCTTTTAACTTCTAAGACTTCATCCAACGACACTTCAATTTTTCGAAATCCTTCAATTAACACGATTTTTGAATGCCTTCAAAATTAACTTAATCGATGACCACCTCATTCGACGCAAATCTTTTACCATCGAACCATTGCTTCGAGTTTGGAAATAGTTGCAGGAGCATAATCTGGAGAATATCGTTAAAGAGGAAAGAAGTCTTGGTAAAATCACGAAATTTTTTCATTGCGAAAGTGCGCTTACTCTCGTGGAAAAGCTCTTTTTACTTTTCCAAATGCTGCTGGTCTTGCTTCAAATCGTTGTTCCATTGACCCGAAAGCTGTATTAACATACGTCGTTCGCTTTGCAATGACTTTATAGGTGAGTTGAAGCCAAAGAAAGTTAGGAATGGTTTGCCAGATTCTTAGCTTCCTTTAACCTCAACCTACCCGGAGCAATCCACTCTGTTGTTTCTTGCTTGGCGTCTAGTGTATTCAAAAACACCATAGTTTATTTTTAATAAACCTTACTACTCTGCAAAGATAGTGGCTAGCGGGATGGTTTAATCTAAAACCAAACTGAAAGTTCGGAATGTTTTCTGCTTCTCGTAGATTTCAGCAAGTTTGAGGAGGACATTCCTTTAGATAATTTCACTCAGGCTTAATAAATGATTTTGTCAAATTGGAGTCAGCTTTTTTCCCTTCTTGCCTATAATTTTATAGACAGCGTATATCTGTTCCAAAGTTTGAATTTAAAGCAAAAACTAATGTTTCGGGAATTTTATGCATCATTTTACAAATTGTCGAATCAATAGTCTCCGCTTGGAGCAGATATACGCTGTCTTTAAAATTCAAGAAGGGAAAAAACTGATCGCAATTGAGCAAAACTTCTGTGGGAAAATTGTGCCTGGATAATACTCGCAGAGGCAATAAATTGTCACAGCTGAGTAAATATCTAACAATAATCTACCACCCCTCAAGTGGTCACAACAGCCAGATATGTCCCATGAGCCGATGTCTGATGAGAAATAGTTCACATCTTCGAAACCACTTGGTAAATTCATATTTCACATAGTATCTCGGAAAGAACTGTTCAATTGTCATAAGATACTTAAAAGGCTCGATTACTTTGCGGAAGGATTAGGTTTTTCCCCAGTTTCTGAATGGGTATAAAATGTGCATTTTATTAGCAATCTCAGAAGTAGCATAGCTTCAATTAGAAATAACGATAAAGCTGGTCGCAATTATATTTTTCTCGTAAAATTTTTTCGGGACAATGTTTGATTTAAGTTTGCAAATTTTGATTTGTCTGTACAATTTTATAACTGTCAAGTACAAATTAAATCACCAAACCGGGTAAAAATGTTGTGGTACTGGAGCCAAGCCCAAAAAAACTCTAATATTCGACTCACTTATGTTAGACAGTGTTTCAAAAAGTGTTCTACACTTTCTGTCGTTTAGGCGTAGTGTCTGTAGCAGTCCTCTCACTCTTTAGCTATTTTGATAAGTTTTTTTTTGCAAATGCTCTACATACGATTTTCCTCCATCAAATTAAGCCAGTAGCTTTCAATCTTTCTTTTTTCAATGTTTTAATTTTTTTGTCCGTATCAGCCTTTGCATCGCGCCAATACGAATTGAGTTCAACGTAGGGCATTGTCGCCCGTTGGTATTAGCTTTTCCGTTTTTTTGGTGGCCCTCATCCATCTCAGCTCGAAGCTGTTCTGTGACTGTTCTGTAGATGTGAAGATATTTGATAGCCTTGAAAACCGGTCGGCTATGCTGACTCTTTAAATCCTCCTTTTCTTTATTATATGCGTGGCCTTAAGTATGGCAGTTAATTGTTCTTGACATAGGAAAAATGATCTGGAGGGTAGTGCATTTTTCGCCTGGGTTTTAAATTCTATGATCCTATTCCACAATCCATCGTTGATCTTTTTTATGCTAGTGGGTGGGTGGGCCAGTCTTCCATTTGTTCCTTGATAGAATTGTGATCTAGAACCGTTTCTCGAAGACTCCTTTAGTCTTTATTTGATCGCGGAAGCTCAGTATTTTCTTAGGCCTCCTATTTCGTACAAGCAGGCTTGTGATAGGCTTATATCCTGTTTTCGTACTCCTTCTTGAATCTTAAGGCCTACCGGTTTAAGGTTTAGAAAGGCCTCCATTCCTGTCTTTGGGTGGATCTCAAATTTGTGCTGTCTGTGATGACGTTTGTCATCAGTTTTGTGGGCGCTTTGGAATATTGTAAAATAAACAAACCAAATATTCTTAAATAAACAAATAATAAAATCATCAAATTAAATATTCTTAAATACGTCAGATACATCTAGTCTGCTTAGATATGCATTTTTTAAGCAATAATCTACATAAGATTTGAAGAAATAAAACGTTCATAGAGGGAATAAACGATGATAAATTCAAAACTTATTTAAAATGATGAAAGATGTAGACAAACTATATTTGTTTTGTCTCCTTTTCTTAAAAGAGCTATACGAAGTCATGAGGCCGATTAAAACCGATGTTTCAAGAATTTCAGCTGGTTAGAAATTTTGATTGAGTGATGTAAAAATGTATACATATATTGTAGTAACTTTCAACTTTATTTTGATGTTTTGATTTTCAAAAATAATAATTTCTAAAGCTCCTACAATCAATCGCCGGGGGCGCCTATAAAAAAGCGTCTTGCGATGAGCACGATATCACTGGATTGGATCATCTAAAATGAAAAAAAACATAAAAGATTTCGTTAATACATAGTATTACCTTGTGATTGATCGAAGGAATACGGAAAATATTAGCTATTAGCAAAATGGTGCCTTTGACTATTGATAATAAAATATAAAATACTTATCAGCAAAAAAACATCCTCGATCAACCACTAAAAAATATATTTACAAAACTTTTTTAAAATTTTAAGACCGATCGATTGTGCCGTTTCTCAGAAATGTCTATCTGCGGACCATTATTGCTCTCTTCATAGCTCCGAGACATCGTTACAATAATGCGTGTAACCTGAGAGTGTTTGTCGGATTGACATGCAATTTGCTGTGTTTGTACTTAAATGTATATTACAAAAATGAAATAATATTTTTTCAAGTCCTAGCTTCCTATAGCCCCTTAAGTAATACTTAGCTTAATATTCTGCATTCTTATCCCTTCTTCTTTAAAAAAAAATATTTGATTTTATGTATGAGTCTACGTATGTAATATCACTCTAAGTAAAAAATGTTCTTCAATTTTCGTGGAATATCATAATATTGTATCATCTTTTCTTTCAATTGTTCGTTTTTGAGTTCCAAAATGAGATGAATAAGCCTCAAAAATTGTTATCATACTAGGAAATATATCGCATTTATTTATTTATTGGAAAAACCAATTAAAATGCAATTACTCAGCATAGAAATAAACTCGATAGAACCCACAGTAGTAAATCCAGCAGCCATAAAATCTCTTCGTTTGGACATGAAGAGTTACAAACGTGAACGTAAACGCTTACTTTTCATTTTTTTCGCATTTACACTCGTTAGTGGCTGTACCGTTATAATTTTATAATGCGACTTTCGCTATATAATTTTTTAATTTCATAATTTGATTTTAATTTCATTAACATTTTAATAAAGGAAACAATGTGCTTTATAGTGCTTGTTATACATGCAAGAACCACTAAAACTAGGATTTTGTAGCAGTAAAAACCTTTTCTAGCTTGGCTTTTCTTGTTGTTTTTTAGACTTATTTCAAAGTCTCTAGAATTTTAGCGATCGACTTTCATAAATGAATTCAAGCATATGATGAAAATATTTCCCACATAGTCTTTTTAACTCATCTGTTTTGATGTTTAGGTAAAATTCAGTATAATAATAAATTAAAATGAGATTTTATTTCTGGAAGAACACTATTAGATTAAATTTTAAAAGTATTTCGTGTTAAATTTTTACTAACAGAAATAAAATAATGCGACCGATCAATTTCAATTTCGTTTAATTGCTTATGGACAAGTCACCATTCAATAACCCTCATTCTTCAGCTGATGGTATGCTCTAGATTTCCAAGCCCACAAGCAAATCCCATCATTCATATCAAAGCATTCACCTTGACATAAAAACATTGATCAAAGCCCTTTTATCGTATTAATCACTTAATCAACTAAACCAACACCTTCTTGATTTACCAAAACCGTAGGTCAGATCCATGACTAAAAATCGATAGAAAATCGAAAAGGGCCGTTCAACTGTGTAGGTTTTGATGAATTACCAGCTTGACTTTGAACATCTGCGTGCGTTACATAAAACCTTAAGAGTATTAGACCACATCAGCCTTGACCTTTTCTTAGCCCTTCATCGTAAGTGTGATGTGTGACACGAAACAAAAATCTGGGTCTTCTATTATTCTTCCTACAATTATAAGTACCTAACCTACCTCTAATTAGGAAATTCGAATAAGGTCTTTCTCATTATGCTTCAATTTATACGTATTATCAGATCATATAATACTTTTCTTCGATTACGGAAGCTATTAACCATGCCGGAGATAAAGTATTAACGTAAATGCAGCATAAAATCATGATCAATTACATTTCTGCTCAAGATATATTAGCAAATTTTGCAAGATTATAATATGTTGAATCGATAATTTTTCTACATGTTCTCGTGAATACGTAGAAAATAAATATATAGGCATGTGAATAATAACGCCAACGATTGTATGGTGTGCATGGTTTGTAAAGATGTGTATGAAAGCCTTAATTGTGAATTTGAGCAATGCAATTGATAAAAAATAAAATGTTTTTTCTTCAGTTTGGGGGGTTGGTTGTTGCTGAAGTAGCACATGAAAATTCACAGATTGGCTTATTGATTTGAATATACGGTTTTATTAGTTTCAATACTGGGCTCATTGTAATCTTGTTCTACCAGTTATAAATGTATTTTTGAAAGATCAAATAATCCTTTTTTTTATCACCGTAACTAGACTATTTTACAATCGCACACAGACTATATCCAATGGTTCTGAATGCCATCAGGCAATGGGTAAAACCACTCCGAAGACAAAAGTGTTAAAGTGGTGTTAAAACATTTCAAACAGCATCCAACATCGTACATGTAACTGCCTTCCTAAGCAAACTGGACAGTAGGCCTCCTGCAAAATCCACTAATCATCTGATTTACGTCAGTTCATATTGGGTTAATAACATGCGGGAAATTCCACGTGCAACAAACATCTGCTTGAAATTACTACTTACGTTCCGGACGTCCAGCATGCAATCTATGAATCTCATTTCTCAAATCATGTTGCATTCGTCCAGCCCACTCGCTTAGTCTAGCTGGACTTAGCTAGACACAAGCTTTTCCGTGAAAATGATCAGAATTTGCATAGCAGATAATTTTCCATTTCATTAATGCTTTTTATGAGATATCTGGAGATCTGTTTATTACTTACATACATACGTGCATACCTGCATAGGCAATGTTTCTCATCGCTCTTTCCTCGACTCAATGTTGTTACTGTTGATTTCTATACCGACATAACAAAGTGATCATGGAAGATTACCACAAGTCAATGAACGTTATCCAGACCTGGGATTTCCAAGCAAAAAAGAAATGTTTGAAAGCCAAGCTGACGACGCTACAGGTTGGACTGTAAAATGAAGTTAATCCTCGGCGTTCTGAAAGGCGGCGACAACGGTTGCACGTTGCTAACGAAGACAAAACATTCCAACTCCAACATTCTGATCGTTCTAGAAGGCTTCTCGTGATAGCTAATGAAATAAAATTGGTCGAACTGTTTAATAAGTATGACCGTAGATGAAAAATTAGAGTACACGTGGTTTTGATTCGAATGAAACGTGGCTCACGGGTTGAATTGTAATGTCTGGAGGGCGGTTTGTAATCCAATGTGATTAAATAAAGTGCGAATTAATCATATTGATGAAAACAATGCTCTCTATTATTTATGTCTGCTATTAAATATTGCTTATCATCGTGTAATACTTTGTTACACTATTCATTACTTTGTTGTCAAATAGAAGCAACGGCTTTTTTTTTAGATTAAAATTAATTAATGGATCGCGAAAAATATACCTTGACCAAATAAAGTGTAAGCACAGCCAATATTTTCAGAAATCAAATCCTTTGAATTTGAAAAAGTAAGAGGAGTTGCTATTTAGCATTTTTCGTGCTTTTTCCTCGAATTTTTTATGGCCAAAATTAGAGACTAGGAACGTGAATAACATAACTCTGTCACCAGATTCAATAGAGTGCATCTGCTCTGTATACCAGGGCACTGTGGTGTTGAGGGAAATGAAATTGCAGACGACATTGCGAAGCAAGGTTCGAGGCTTCTACTATAAAGCTCTGAACCCACCTTGGGTGTGCCGACCGCATCTGCACATGCTATTCTTCGGAAGTGGATAGTTGATGCTCACAAAGATAGATGGATGCTCTCAGATGTACCCAGGCACACGAAGATCTTCCTTTCAGAGCCTAACCATGTGACTTCGGGATTCCTACTCAACAAGAGAAGGAAAGTTTGCAGAACCATGACAGGCATTCTGACTGAGCACAACTGCCTAGGAGGACATATGTACCGAATAGGTGTTGCACAGGATAACTTCTGTTGATTCTGCTTAGAAGACGCTTACTCTGCGGAGTATTTCCTCTCTGAACGCCCAGCGTTTGCGCGTATCAGCTAGCAATGCTTTGGCTGGGATGCAGGACGTATGAAGAAGGTAGCCTCTTTTCCACTATCAGTAATCCTAGATTTTGTTAAGAAGTCTGGGAAGCTATGGTAGACGTGGGTGATGAGTAAAATGAGCATTTTGGCCTGAGTGCTGAAAGGTGCCAAGCGCCTCTCCCCCAACCCACAAGAACAACGACTTTTGTAAGAAAAGTTCCATTCTTGCATAATTTTTCTCGCAATGCTAACACCGACTGAACGCTCAAATTATGTGATTTGACACTATAAAGCTTCTCTCCCTCTCTCGGACTTGAAGTTTTAACGTCATCGAAAACTCAGCCAAGCAAATAAAGAACTGCCACCACAGTCGTGTTAATATTTGGGTGATGTTTCGTATCAAAATTGATTGTGATGAGCAGAGCCCGAATAGTTATGCAAGAAAAAAGAGCAAAATATGCATGCAAACATACGAAAATTTGAATTGAAATGACCAACATATGCAAAAATCCTCCAAATATTGCCAAAATATGCAAGCAAAATTATACACATATATGATTGTCGGTATCAACAGAAGAGTCAAACATCTGAGTTCCCAGACAACTGGTTTTCCGGATGTACGGTTGTCCGGATTTCCAGATATCCGGTTTTCCAGATGCCAGGATTTTTGGATGTCCGGTTTTCCTGACACCATTCAGCAAAGTTGTGGACGTTAGTAGTGTGTAATTAGTGGCTTTTTTTTGTGAAACCCATTGCAAAGATAAATCTTTCGATGTGTAAGTCTATTGATATTTTGAAGCATACCTGGGCCTGGTTTGACTTCTTCCAGTGCTTCGTCAAACTTCAAGTCCTGTCAGTTTTTTCTAGCTTTGGTGATAACTCTTCACAATATTCGAACTTGTTCTGCCAACAGGTCCTTACAGGCTCCTGTTACAACAAGAACAATTGAAGAATTTGGTAGTTGAAGTTTCTCCACTATGTGATCTGAATCTACAGTTGGAGTTATATCTGACAAGCCACTTAAGTCATGATAATGGACAATATGTTCTCTAGCAAAGATTCTTCGATCGTTTTCTTGCTCAATATTTTAATTTCATTTTCTGTGTCTGACTTTATGAAGCCTCAGTACAGAGTAGGACTTGTGAAGAGTATTCTTGCTCCTTCATTAGCCATGGTATCAACTTCCTCAGTACCTCTCATGGCCGGGGATGCATATTAACTCGAGACTTTTCTGTGCTCCTATTTCATTTAGAACATCGCTCACCTCTAAGGATTTAGCTGAATTTATGTGATCACGATTTATAGCCTTGAAAAACCATTGGCTTACTGATAGGATCTTACTTCTAACTCTTTTAGTGATGCATATCTTTATTATATGTGTGACTCTAAGCACGGTAAATAGTTCTTCTTGATAGATGGTAGCCTGCGTTTGGGAGAGGGAACTGCATTTTGCACTTAGTTGCTACGATCCCACTTCTACTCCACAATAAATCGTTGAGCCCATCGACAATTACGCCCCTTTACGAGGAGGGTGGGCTATCCCCCTCATTAGTTCCTTGACAGAATTGTGACCTTAAATCTCTTCTCGAAGGCTGCTTTGGTCTTTATTTGATTGCTGGTCTTTATTGTTGAACGCGAAAGTTCAACATTTCCATTATGGGTCTGATGTCCTCCATTATTCTAGGGTGGCCTTTTAGGTATCCTAATTTGTACCTGTAGGCTTTTTGTAGACTAATAGCTTATTTCGCTGCTTCTTCCCGAATTTTGAGATGAAGCTGTTCTAGGTTTAGGCCTCCATTCCTGCCATTGGGGTGAAGCTTATTGGTTCTGTAAACAGTAGCGAAGCCATCCTTTGCAACATGTAAAGCCTGTTAACAGTCGTTTTTTATGTGGTTTTCGTTCACCCATTACAGCTCCATACAGGATGATAGGTCCTCCATTTGTTTGTATGCACATAATGTTCCCCAATTGCGTCCAAGCTTTGGTTTTGTCGCCCAGAGTGCCTTAGTGGCCTTCAGTGGAGTTTTGTTTAGGTGATTGTCCCAAGTGAGTTTCCTATCTAAGTGGATTTGTAGATATTTTACCTCTACCTGTAAACATACGAGTGTGCCCCTAATTTTTAGGGCTTCTATTTCGAGTTTTTTTTCTGGCTAGTGATACCATGCTAGTTTTCTGAGGGCTTATGAATAAACCCTCATCATTGCACCGTTGGATTGTTTCATTTAAAGATTAAATAAATAAATAAATATCCATGTGTGAGCATCTTATTATTACCATGATGTCTCCGCGCAGCCGAAAGCAATTGAGGCCTAACTCTTGAACGTTGCGAGAAAGTAATCAATTAGTAGGGACTATAGCAAGAGTATAGTACTCCTCTCTGAGGGTATCTCCTTATCATTGTTATCATTAGCCCAAAACCGACAAGTTAGTCAAATGCAATGAATTAGTTTTTTTGGGGTCATATATTATTTCTTCCAAAATAAAAGTACTTACTGGTTTGTTAATAAATTGTTTTGCCTGTTTTTCTTCCTGGCTTCCTTCACCTTTTTTATTTAGAAGAACATTGTAAAACTTTGTAGTTTACCTTTTACTGGATAACCGAATTTCTTATAGCTGGATTATTTTCATTAGCATCGCTTGTCTCTCACTTGCATATGCAGGTTTTTCGTAAAAACAACTGAGCTTATTTTTAGTGGAAAATAATGGAAATAATTTAAAAATTAATGGAAAAGTTATCTCACCGGTATTCAAAAACAAATGGTCAGCCGCTGTTTGCTATTTTATTTTGTTTTCTGCCTTCGATCTTGTTTCTAATCAACGATTTTATCTTGGTCTACCATGAACAAGCTTGTATGCCATAAAATCCGTACCTATAATTGTTTACATGATACACACAACGTTGATGGGACGAATTTTATGGCTGACAGGGAAACAAGTTTATTGCTGTTCAGTATACTACATTTTCTTTTTAAATAAGGCATATGAAGCTAGTCTTTTTCATTCACAGTGAAAACCTTTTTTGCCTTATAATCTTCGTACATCAGCTTTGTGTTAGTCTAGCCTATTTGATATAATTACTGCAAAGTCGATAGAAATCGATTTCGATGTTTAAAAAGGAGCTCGGCTTGATTCGAGTCGCATATTTAGTCGCCGAGAATAGATGGTTAAAACACATTTCGAATACTTAATTTTCCATTTCATTTCAAATAACATACAGAACCTAAAATAACTAGAAAGAAATTAAATTACAATTTCAAACAAAACTCAAATGTCATATTATCTAATCGATTACTCCATTAATCATTACAATCAATCAGTTCATTCATATTATGTTTCATATTAATCAAATAACCGTTAAAAGTCACATTCTAAATAGTTCACCTTCAAAATAAATATTCATTTACCTACCCAGTAACCACAAAGACATATTCCAATTAAACAAAATTGATTATCATAGTAAAGAAATGCATTTTATATGTATCTATTGACATGAATGCATTTTTACTTACATGCTATGCACTTGAATTCGATTTATTGAAAGTAATAGATATGTATTAAAATTTGATACCTATGTTTTTTCAATTTTATGCTTAAGATCCACTTCGTGTTAATGATGGAAATCCAGGGAGAAAAATAATTTTTTTTTTGGCCATGAACTCAATAAAGACATATACCCAATACTGCCCTTGATTGGTACTTAACTGGGTAGGTATATGACAAAGTCATTGATATTATTAGTCAATGCTGTAGGTGTGTTGTAGATAGTAATTTGATACAGTGGCTTTTTCGTCGAAAGTGATATGAATTAGTTCTGGTGATGTTAAAGGGAATTTTCAAAGTCAAATGTAGGTAGATAAATCTTACTTAAGATTGAAGTAATAAATCTTATGCAAAACAAATGTCAACTGCACTGGTCTCCATTTTAACGTGACATATGTAAATGCACTTAGACAAGACCGTTTTGATTTCGAGTAAGAAAAGCTTTAAAAATAAATGTGTTGTGCAAGACGATTGCCTGTTATACGTGGGATTGCAGATACTTTTCAATTGAAATATATCACTCGTTTGTTATTTTAAATGTATATTATTGTATGGATATTATTCTATGATGAAAGCTTAACAAGACCAAAGACTTATGTTCTGGTATCCAATCTGCTTGATGCCAAAACGCTCAGATTGTTTTCAAGCCAAGATCTGCTAGCGATCGTCATGCATTCATCACTGGGAAAAATGGCAGACTGAAACGCAACATTATCGCTTCAGTTTACCTTCCTTTTGCTTCCTACACAGGAGTTTTGGTGAGCTGCGATGCTAACTCCCAGCACACCTGCTGAAGCAGCAATTGTAATACCAGACAAGACAGACTCATTGATTTTATTATTTTTTCCATCCTTATCGCCCCTAACAGAAGAGCGGTTATCGATGGTGTGTATAGGATGCGATCTCACTTTTTGATCACCGTTACTTGGCGTTCTTTTTAGGTACGGATCAAACTGCCGTGGCGGACGGGAAAAAACCAAGAAAAAGGGGATCATGATCAATCGACTTCTTGTAAACAGAGCGTGTCCTAATCGCAGAATTAAGTCCACAAAATGAATAGAATCTCTGTTGAGCACCCTGTCAAATTAGGTAGCTATGAAGAGGTCTGCCCGATCTGTGCAGGAGCAAGTTCAGCAAGACGGTTCCTTGGTAGAACTGGAGACTGCAGAAGCTCAGGAAAAGTGCCATAAAATTCCTCAATCGAGCTTTTAAGAGCAACGTTGAGGAAGACAGAACCTCGCAGAGCACATATAAAAATTTGGTGAAAACCTCCAAGAAGCAATCATTCAGTTCGTTCTGTGGCGGACTGGAAGGTTCATGAGAGGAAGGTCCTTGGGGAAGGACTCTTCAGCTAGGCTGAACTCTTTAGGACTTTCGGCTGGTCATTTTACGAAATCAAAAAAGGAGTCTATATATGAGTTCTTTAGTTGCAAAATGAGACTGAAAGGTTTTTGAAAACTTTTCAGAAACAGCAAAAAACTATATTTTCTTTCCTGGTCAATATATCAAACCAATTTTTTTTTTAATAAATTGAAAATAAAAAACTACACAATATTACAAATTTTCATAAACTATGGATTATGTTAAATATTAATTAATTCGCATTTACAGTTCATCAGGTCGCGTTTTGGAACAAAATCGCCTTCAGGTGTGGTTTTGGAACGAAACTTCATGTTGGAGTCGGGTTTTGGAACAAAACAAAAACAATTATATTTTTTTTAATTTTTTATTTTTGCCTGTAATTTTTGTTTTACAGAAAGTAGGTGCCTACCTTAGAGCATAACTTAAAAAAACAATTATACAAAAATAAGTTTAAAAACATGGAAAAATGAGCAGCAAAAATATTGTGTTAAACATTTTTTTTTTTTCGTCAATAATTACTTCCGCATCCCAAATATCGTTCTCTGTAAGATTATTATAATCTATACGACGATAAAAACACTTGTTGGATTCATCAGTTTCATCCTCCGAATCTATATTTTCTAAAAAAATAGAAGCAAAATGACACAACTTCAGTCAACGCACACATTTAATGTGTCGGCGCACGATTTCTAAGAACAAACATGTGAAGTCGCAATCAGTATGGCCAACTTTGAAATATTTCTTATCATTCTAGAAATAGCCCGCTTAATTTAAAACAAGATTAATAATAAAAATAACCATTTAAAAATATGTGACGAACAGAAGTTTAGCCTTTTCTTAAAGTTAGAACATTAGGTCGGTTTTTGGAAAAAATAACAAGAACCGTTTCCGACATTGCTAAGGTTTGAGTCGCTTTTTGGAACCAAACCGTTCAAAATATTAGACGCCATTTTGAAAGAAAAAATCTCTGTTCAGGTCGCGTTTTGGAAATAAGGCTGTTTTTCAAATCACTTTTTAAGGCATTTAGACTGGGTTTGGGATAAAATAAAGTGCACAAATCGATTCCTGAGAAGATTTCCTATAAGAAATGGTGTTTAACTCAGTTTCGTAAAAAATCGCTAGAGTCATTTTGCAACTAAAGAACTCATATGTAAGGGCATCTGCGCCTCTGATCAAAACTCCATCAGTCCGGCTGTGGAAACCGAGGAAATTGATAACCTGGAGGCAGACCTAAAGGAAATATTTAGAACATGCCTAGTTATAGAGTATGCTCCGTCATCTTACCGACAGGTTAAGTTAGTCTTCATACCTAAACCATAACATCGTTTGAGTTAAATTGTCTGGAGAGGCTTGTTGAATGACACAACCCCCGGAATGCTAAGCAACATGTATAGAAGTAAGGAAAATTATACGAGTCGGCCCTACAATCTCTGGTTTCCAGTGTTGAGGGAGCGATCTCAAATGGTGAGTATGCAATGGGTGTATTTGTGGACATTGAAGGAGTCTTTGACTGTGTACCATTTAGATATTTTATAGTTTAGATGACGCAGCCATTGTTGCTTTCGGAAGCTGGACCCGACTGCTACTTGAGAACGGAAATGGCAAACAGATGTGCTCAAAGAAGTGTCCTATCGCCGCTCATGTGGAGTATGCTGGCGAACTTCCCGCTAAATGATCTGCAACAAGAAAAGCTGCATACATAGGCTTATGCTAATAACGTGGCCTCACTAGCAGTCTATAAGGATCTGGATGTTATATGTAGTAATACATAACGCGGATTGGATTTGATTGGCGAATGACGATCGAGATACGGGCTTTCAGTGAATCCTGGTAAAACGAAACTTGTTTTGTTTACCAGAAAAAAACTGGGAGATTCGAAACTGGTAGGATCAGTGACAAAAACACTGAGAATAAAGTGCATCGCACTGCCACCCTTACGGAACGGAGTAGCTGCTGATAGAGTTATCTAGAATTTACTTCTATCCAAAGCCTAAAATTCGGTTTCTTGACGATATCAAAACAATATTTTACTGAGCTACTACTCGTTTTTTAATATATTGAACGTGATTTTTTGCTTTGGCTTGTAGGAATTAAATATTCATCATGAATTAATGTCGACTTGCGTCTCCAAGACACACAATATTTTTATGCGCAGAAATAGTTCTTTCATATGTTAAACAATAAAAATTCGGAGGAAATTCGATTATATCCACAAAATCAGCCCCAACTCCTCCACAATTGTTTTCGCTTAAATTATAACCCACATTTTCCAATTAAGAACAACCATCATTATCATATTAGAAAAAACCTGTGCATAGATCAAGTGTTAGACATGCAAATTGAAATCATTGACAATTATTCAAACGATTTCGAAAGTTACAACAAACCAACCAAAAAGCAATCATGACTTCGCACTGTGCGTTTAAGTTCTTGTCTTTTTCTTATTTAATATCGGTTCATTGATGAATCGCATCTTTTTTATGAATACTTTCTAACATCATCAAGTATCCATGTATTGGATCGTTAATTGAGACCATAAAGAATATGTTGGGAAAGCCCCAATCATATTGGGTACATTGAGGTATGTAACTTGACCTAGAAAGAAGTTCATTGTGATGCTAAGAGCGCGTGTCTCGTCATTTTAATAGGGAAAGTAAAAACAATTAAAAAGATATGTACAGTAATAAGATTTGTTTACTGTTTGCATTAGTAAAGATACAGAAGAAAGAGATTTTCGTCCACAAGAAATGATTTGCTTTGACTAAG
This sequence comes from Nemotelus nigrinus, assembly GCA_947369275.1. Classification (NCBI taxonomy): domain Eukaryota; kingdom Metazoa; phylum Arthropoda; class Insecta; order Diptera; family Stratiomyidae; genus Nemotelus; species Nemotelus nigrinus. Next base: position 70,842,268 of record OX376375.1, on the reverse strand, counting down.
TGGTATGGTTTCGTTTGAGCGTAGAAAAATTTTTACAAAAAACAAGAATCAAACAACTGCATCTTTTTTAGATATTTACATGAAAAATTACTAGGCTGATAAATATTAAAATTTGGCGTACATTATACTTTAACTTAACAGAACAGCTATGATAAAGCTATGATTCATTTAAATCGCCCCTTTGTATGTTAAGACAAAGATGTATAGGCCCAGAAAGTACATATCATATCAATGGACTGATTTTCAAAGCAACTAACTCAATTCACTTAAATTTCGAAGAAGACGTAAAAAAACGCTTTCTAAAACCAAAAACTATGAATTCTGAAAAATGTTTGATAACTTGTTGTAAATAGAAAAATTATTCAAGGGATATATGATATACTTTTTACTTCCAACATTTTTTTAAATTATAAATAATTAATTTTTGAGAGATTTTAGGGTTGCATGACGAAAATTTCAAAAAATAATAAAGACTTTCACGTAATATTAATTTAATCATTTTTCATGAGAGTTTTTTCATTGTTTTCATTCATCAAAACATTGAAATTGGTCTTTAACTTAAAATTTTCTATTATGAAACGTATACAACTTTTTAAAAAATTTATATTTTCACCTCTCAAAAGTGACTTTATCTTCTATTTCGAAGTTCTTGCGGTTTTTAGATAAGTTTCCAAATTTATTTCCATTAGAGTTTACACATATTTGCCTTTACATTGCGATAATCCTTTGTAATTTTCTCGAACATTTTAGATTAAAAAAATATCCTTCCTACTTTTATTATTAATTTCATTATATTTTATTGCTCATAAATAATTCATAAGCTTTTTTTCATCTAAAACAGTCTTAAATTTGATAACATTCGTAGCAATTAAACCTCTTAAAAAGAGTAGTAGAATTTTTCGACCTCTAATAGTAAATTCCTTTTTACCACTTAGTAGATATGAAAATTTTCCGCGAAAATATCGATTTTTTGGCTTAAAATTTTGTTTTGCATTTTCGTTTATTTGTTTTGTGTCGCGCATACGCATAGGTTGGAATTCCAAAAATTTCTGTTCATTTTCGATGTTACAAAGCATGGCCAGGTTTAAATTTGTGTGGCTCATTAACACTTTTCTATTTCGTCGGCTATAGGCGTCGCTATAAACAATTGGTGGTTTGTTTGTTGCCTCATTAACTTTTGGTACATTTGTTTGCACGTTTACTATTTTCGACATTGAATATTGGATGCATTCCATAAAAAATAATGTGTCTGAATTGAATGGAGATAGAAAAAGTATCGGCCTTGAATGAACAGTTTTGTTTTGTAACAATTGCATTAGTTGACATACTGTTTCGCGTTATTAGTGCAACTAAATGAAACATATGATAATCGTAGTTTTTGTCATCTTCTGTTCCAGATCTTGTTTTTTTACTTTTAGTGATATGATCCTTAGGTAGAAACCCCTGCATATATCCTAAAATGGAAGTATTATACGTTTTATAAATATCTTTTTTTTTTTTAATAATAGAAATAAACATTTTGGAAATAAGGTGGACTGGATTTAAGTGATGTGCAATTTTTGACAAGCAATTAATGGAGCACTAAATCAATCTAGTACTGAAAGGAGATATTGCTTGCGATGAATTCAGTCTATTTTTACCAAGTTTCATTCTGTGCATTATTTAGTAATCACCCCGCAACAAATTTCACAAAAATAAACTTATGCAAAATTTAATCTTACTGGAGAATCATGCTTTTTGGATGATATGCTAATGCTAAGCTGTTTTTGTGGATTTTTCAGAATCTTTCTAAACCTATCTTCGCTCTGTGGGTGTATTTTTCTCAGCTCGATAAATATTCTTTTTAAATCTTCGATATTGTCTAAAAATTAAAGTATGTTGACCATAACAGCCTCCTCCCTTGCGAGAATTTGTAAGTTTCCTCTACTTGGGACAACACTACATATGATCTTAGAACGTAATTTCTTGATAAGGACAAAATAATTCCAGTGAATGGCTCGGTGCTTTCATAGTGGGATCTATCGTCAAAAGTTGAAAGGTTTTGCTCTTACCATTTTTATGATTTTAATGTTTTGGCAAAATTTTTTATAAGCTATACTAAAGCTTTATTTATAATACGTATACTGATACGAATAATGAAATCTGTAAACCATGAATTCACTTTTTCGAAATAATTCTTTCTTTTTCCTTGACGCTGCTTTGTTCAAAAAAACTTAATCGAGAAAGAAATCTAAACACTGTAGGTACATCATATAAAAATATGTGGTGATTTTTCGGTAAATAAAATAAATACAATACCAACTATATTCTCGTTTCTGTTGCAATTTTTTCTCTATGTCAAGTATAAACACTAAAAAATATTTAAAAAAAAAACCTTTGCTTCAAAATTTCCGCAAATACCAAATAAAGGCGAGAAAAACTATTGAAACGGCTCAGCGGAGATATTTTTCGCACATAGAGACATCCTTCCTTTCTATTAATCCAGAACCGTTTTAGTCGTACATCAATTCCCTGAAAACCCTCAAAACACTTACCGGCTTAGCTTTTCGTTTAACGGTGATATCGCCTCTTCTCCCCAAGACATTTGTGAGTTATTTGCACTCTGAAACAGAAACTTTAATATCATTTTTGAAAACTTTAATATCATTTTCAGTAAGAATCCTGATAGTATCCTTTGTGTATTTGTTATGTCCTTATCTTCATCATTAAGTGTTTATCTTTTTCTGTTTTAGATTAAAGCTTGCTCGTCAGTGTTTTCCATCTATATGGAAAGCTCAAATGTTTTTCGGATCCTCCAATCGAGGAATGTTGAAACTATTCCCAATTACCAACCTATTTCCCTTTTCTGTTTTCCAAAATTGCTCGAGCGAATCATCCACAACAGGTTATATGGCGCCATTAACCATTTCTTCTCCAGGAAGCATCATGTATTTATTAAAGGCCGTACCACGTCAACAAATTTGGTCAAATTTGTCAATTTCTTTGCTGGTTTGTTGGATGCTGGACAACAAGTTGACGTCATCTACATGGATTTTGCTAGGGCATTTGACAAAGTAGACCAGGCTGTGCTGTTGGATAAGGTGCACAATTTCGACATATCCGGAATCCATCATTCCTGGTTTTCCTCCTATATTATCAACCTTACTTGTCGTGTTGTCTACAATGGTTGCGTTTCTTCCTCTTTTCATCCTACATCTGGTGCTCCCCCAGGTTCCATCCTCGGGCCGCTCTTGTTCATATTGTTCATCAATGATCTTCCCAGATGTTTCAATTCCATTTCCCTTCTCTACGTGGATGCCCTTAAGCTTCTATATACATACTATTTCTTTTTTTGACGGTTGCCTGCTTCTTCAATCAGACCTTACTGCTTTGAGTGATTGGTGTAATGTTAACTCTCATTTCCTCAATATTCCTAAATGTCTTGTTATATTCTTTACTCACAAACCTATTCCTATCCACTTTGATTATACTCTTTCCAGAAGTATGTTGCTGTATATAGATCAACATAGGGACCTTGGTATTATCTTTGATCCTCGTCTGAAGTTTGACCTACATGTTCAATTCATTTCATCCAAAGCGTCAAGAGTGGCAGGGTTCGTTCTTCCTTGTTCTGGTTGTTCCTTTAATAACTCGACTTGTGTCCATCTATTCACATCGTTAGTACGTATCACACTTGAATACTGTTCAAAAGTATGGTCTCTTCGTTTTGTGTACTCGTCAGATGCAGTCGAGTCTGGCCAACGTAAGTTTACTCATTGTCTTCTGTATAAGTTTAATTTCTCCTACTGTCCTTACAATGAACGCCAAAATTTTTTAAACCTCTCCCCGTTGCACGTCCGCAGGTTGTTCCTTGATGACTGTTTCTTGTACAAGATTTATGTTGGCCTTTATTCCATGAATTTTCCTATTTCCGAATTTGTGCTGGTCTCTGATCAAATTCAAGTATTTTTTCACCATCTCTTTCGCGCATACTCAAGTATTTTTTCATTCACCATTACTGAAAATGCTAAGGAATCATAATGATCATTAGTTTAGTTCTTTTCCGTACCTCTCCTTAGTTTTAAGAGCCATATTCTTCAAATACTGTTGGGACCAGTTCGCTTATAATTTGTTTATGTTTCAATTTTCGTTCTTTCCCTATTTGTTATTATTTTTTGTCATTTTCACTGTTTTAGGATTATTCACTATGTTTTCATTTTAACTGTTATTATTCTATTATTTTTCGGTTTCTCTTTTTATCTATTGTATTGTAATATTTTTATGGCTTATAGTTTTTAGATTACTGGATTTTCATATAGAGTCAAATCTCACGTCGCTACTATGCCACGTCGCTACTATGCCACTCTCGCTATTATGCCAGTTGCGCACGATCCCGGCAAAAATACATACAAAATAAATTGAACCTTGCTACTATGCCACTCGCAAACTCAAGAGGGCAGTCAAATTCATCTTTTCGATATATCTCTTACACACGCACGCACTTGTGATCTCGTACTATAGTGAAGTTCAAAAGTAGCCTACAATGTCACCTCAGAAGTCCGATCGGACTGAGTTTACGGTGAAGGAGAAGAAGGAGATCATCGATGCCACGAAGAACGAGCGGAATCAGTCTAGGCTGGCCAGAGAAATAAGCAAGAAATGGGGCATCGAAGTCAAGAAAACTGCTGTGAAAGGCAGTCTCAGCAAGAAGGATGCAATCGAAGCGGCCATCAAAGTTGGAGTTCCATCGAAGCGCATGAAGCGAACGCAAGCTCACAACCCGAAGATCGATAACACAACATAAAAAAGACTATCCCGAATTCATGTTATTTGCAGAATACTTTGAAAGTATTTTCTGCTTGCAACATTCAAAGCCGCGATCTGATCCCGAATAGATACTATCTCAATACTTCTTGTCAGTAACATTGTTCAAATCTAAGCAGAATTCACCCAAGCTTGCTCCGAACAGAATGTCAACAAAAAATCTGGCGCTGATCTAGTTTCTGCTTACTTCGTTACTCAACACCCTTATACATAATCTTCAATAAATCACTGTCATTAGTTGTTTTTTGTCACTTTAGAAATCCTAGAATCTAAAGTCTATCCTTAAAAACAGTTAGCAATGATCTGTTGATATTTAACAAAATCCTGCTATACTGTCAACTGTCCCCAAACTATTTGAATAGCTTGTCCGTGCCTTCTTTATTTCTGATGTTTCTGATTATCTGTGTGAAATGAAAAATAGAAAAAAAAACTTGACGTAGTCTATGGTGAATTCAGTATAGATTTAATAGGGTTGATCACCAAATGTCAGTACTAAAGTTTAATAAGCCCTACAGCAGACTCACTACTTAAATTGTCTTCAATCCTGTATTTGTGGCTAAATTCAAATCGTCAAATTTTAAGGACACATCGAAAACAGTTTTTTTATCCCCTGGTGTAATAGAAGGCAGTTGTTTGGGCCCTTTAAAATCTTTATTTTTTGACATCTCACAGGTACTATCAGAGAGCTTACCTCTTTTACGCCGAAGACTTGAAACCATACTGAAACCTCAAAATGCAATTTGATACTATCTTTCTTCCATTCAATTTTTAATTTTGGCAGCAGTGGCGAATTGAGATAATCTCTTCTATAATATTTAAAAGTGACATGTGATAAGTTTTTCCGTAAAGATGCCATTGCGACTAGTTTTTACTACTAGTAGCTTTAAAACAATAAACTGAATAGGGTTGATCAAATCAAAGATTTCAGTATAGTTTTGGACAGCAGAATAGATTTCAATATCCAATATAACTAATTTCTACCTAAAGCTAATAAGCAAAACAGCTTGATTAAGAGATACAATGAGTTAAAAAATATTTTGGTTACCAAGTCTTTCTTTACTTAGTTAGGTCAGCCTCTAAAGGGCCCGGTAGCTCTGCTCGCTAAGGCGTCAGGCCGGGTGTGCTACGGGGTCTACGGGTTCGAATCCCGCCAGTACCATGGCTGTAAGTGTGAATGCGTGTGATTGTCTATGAAGGTGGCAAATGGGCCCAAACTGGTGGCCTAATGCTGGCCGCGTTCCCTGCAGCCCTCTTCACTAACCTAACCTAACCTAGGTCAGCCTCTAATTGAACGTCCTTGCATTATTTGGAACCCAGTTTTTGATCTACATATACAGCAACAGGCTTGAATCTATCCATAATTAATTTTTACTCTTCATATTTAGAGCATATGAAGAGTAAAAACACCATTCACCAAATAACCTCTACTTTTATCACTCTAAATTTTTGTTCGACTCGATGATAAGATCAATATGAAATTCACAGCTTATTAGACCTTCAGTAAGACCAAATCTGGTAGAAGTGATTTTGAAATGTTGCATTAGTGCCATTTTGTAAGAAACACTAAGAAAAAGAAACTGCTCTACGCCATATAATTTCCGATTCAGCCATCAGAGTTCTCTAAATTAAGTTTGATAGAAGTTTGATCATTTTTGTCTGTTGAATCTTGAAAATTTGCACACAAAATAAAAACTTTTTGCCCTATAAGTACAGTCATGAAATCCAGTACAATCATGAAATCAAATCGAAATTCATATAGTAAATGCACCTTATTGTAGACCAAATTTAGCAGGAATTTGATTGAAAAATCATGATAGAATTGCTAGCTATGCTAGGTTTTGTCATTTTTTTGTCATTTCTTTACCAAGCGATGTTATCATTAAATTTTCAAATGGTAGAGAAGAATTCTTAAGAATTCTTTAGCTAGTTCATTGTATCTTCTCTTGATATCTTCGCTAGCATTGATGTCGGTTTTTATTATCTTATATAGTTTATTTCTCTGATTTCGTGAACACCTCAGAGCTCTATCTAACTAAGGCTCAGATAGTTTATCTTTTCTCTTTATTTTCGGGACAAATTTTTCAACCGCATCAAAAATCAACTGGTAGAAGAAAGACACAGCATCGTTCAATTCCAACGTTAATAGAGAACTATTCCAGTCAATATTATTCAAATGGTGGTTAATGCTCTCATAGTCAGCATTTCGAAAATCATATACAACTGAATTGTTGTATGATTTTGAGGTTGTCAAATCAGATATAGATAGCTCGACTGTAAAAGCAGAGTGATGAAAAGTATTGGAAAAAAGTTGCTCTGCATCTACTGTCAGATTAGCTACTAAAAAATTAGATCTAACCAATTGCCATTTTGGTTAGAAGTCGAGGCAATTTGCTGCAGATCATTGCTGTAAAATGTACTTACAAGATTTAAATCAGATGAATCAACGATATTGAACGGAGGGAGGTTGTTGTCGTTTTAATCTTCCACGAACTTTAAATTTGGACGGTTGAAATCTCTTAGTATTATAATCTTATCATTATCATTAAGTGATGAGACCAGAGAAGAAATGTTTTCGCATACGTCATTGTAAATGGTATCGTCTGAATTAGGCAGGACGTAGAAAGTACCAATGTACAAGAAACCTTTGGACCAAGAAATTCGAATAAATTTGTGTTCAAACTGATATTGTTATTCGGTTTCGACTATTTCACTCGAGAGGGAGTTATGAGCGGCAATGAGTACACCACCACCTCTGGTTTGTCCAGTATGGATATAATTACGGTCATTTCTGTATATGGTCCAGCAACCGTCGAGTATTTCCTCGTTTAAATAAGAGTGGTTTAACCAGGTTTCGGTAAAGGTAAGCACATCGAATTTGCAAGATTTGGCGTCAAGGAAGAGTTGATTTAGTTTGCTTCTCATACCACCGCAATTGTGGTAAAAAAGTTTGAGGCCATGTTTAGATTGTTTTCTGTTAGAATCGATACCTATTGAAATCTTCCCTTGCTTTCTGAAGCTGAGAAATATATTTTGAGGAGACATGTGAAGCGTATAGTTTGAGGTCACTTTTGACTTGGTCTACGGATACTCCAAGCTGCTCGTGTTACTGAGTAAAGATAAGATGAAGGGAATCAAAGTCGGTTGGTAGACCCTCTTGCTGGATCATAATTTTCAAATGAGTTTTAGTTTTATCCTCAAAACAGGCGCAGTCGCTGGCTTTGTGCATATAAGCCAGGAAAAGACGAACATTGTCGTATATTTTACCATCCCTTAGCCGAGAAAGTAGATACCTATTTTCTAAATCAGCACTTGATGTAATGGTAGCTTTCACATGTGGAGGCACTAACGAGTCTAAAAAACTGGATACAGGTTGTGATGGAAATTTTGTAGCTAAGGTGGTTGTAGATGGTATTTGATCTTCACCACGAATGAAATTTGCATATGGAGAAGGTGATAACTGGGCTGGAGTAGGATTTTCATGCAGAGAGTTTTTCCTAGCTTTATTGATATCATTTGTGCCGCAATGTGCAATTACACAATTTTTATTGTCTTTAACCCCGAAATTTATTTTTCAGTTTCTGAAAGAAATTTTTGTGTGGAGAATTTGTTGCTGCACTGGTGGGCCTGCTAGGACGAACGGTTATTTGAAGACTGGTCAAAGAATTGATCGACTCCGCGCTGGACATCTGGTCGGCACTCATATCTGCCTGCACGGGGACCATTTGAATATGGTTGCTCGAAATAACTTCTTTTTGCGGGGCAGTTGTCAAGGTATCTAGCTTTGATGGTTTGAATGCTAAATTCTTGGTAGCTCGTATTGGGGAATAAGGATGGGAATCGTTTTGGAATGAGGCATTATTACAGTTTTTATCTTTACTTAATCTAGAATTACAAGAAATGTGTTTCTTACGACTAGCCTGCTGCTGGTCTGCTGCTGCCAGCTGCTGAATGATATCCCTCTCCAGACTTGATCTTCGACTAATCCATTGAAGCTCGTGAATAGCCATGCATATTTTGCTGGAATCGCCACTTTAAAGCACCTGTACAACTTTTTGCCTTTTACTCGCCCTGGTAAAATTGCAACTTTGCAGTCTTTGATCAACATTTAATTTTCAAAGAATTTCTGCACCCAGTTTTCATCGGCAGAGTAAGGAGCTCCTTTTACAAAAAACAGTTCGTACCTTAGAGGTGATTCTGATTTTGATTTAGCAGGATTTTGATTTAGCTTGAGCCGCATTTACGTTCTTAATTTTTTCGATTCGTCTCGACCATTTCTCCTTTGTCCTGAGAGCACCGAAGTTGAAAATCAGATTTTCGGTCGGATGAACTGGTGGTGCTGACAGACTGACCTTGTGTTGTATGGCATCTTGTTTCATTGCGGAAGTGGATGTTTCCTTAGATTGCACTCAATTCACATGATTTTTGTTTTGACTAATACTAGTATTTTGCAACATATTTTTCACCTCTGCGATCATTAGTTCAACACCTAGCGACGACGAATCAGCACTTGTAGTGTTATTGATTTCCCTGAGCTGTATATTTATGGAATTAAGTTTTCCTTCGAAAGACATGACCGCAGCGCATAACTTTTGTTCCACTGTATTCATCCAGATAGTGTTGGAATTAATGATAGCATCAGATTGATTTACAGACGACACTGCCAGTTTGTTTTTGATCTCAGCAAGGATGGATTCGGAGCTGATGCGAGGTGATGCCGCTGATACTAGTGAAGACGTAAGTTCATCTAGGGAACTGTAAATCGCATTGATTTTACGATCAATGGACTTGATTAAATTATTGCCTCGATCACCGTTGGTCGGTGATAGTGTCGTTATTAATTTATCGAAGCTATTCGCCATTTCCGTAAATGCCTCATTGTTTGCTCTAAATTGACATTGTTGGTTCCTGGTTGGTTCTATCGTTGGCCGGAAAGAATGTTAAGCCATCAAAAAATTATTTCATCATAATGATCCCGAAATCACAATATCTATCGAATTCTAAGAAGTCAAGTACCTAGAATTGAAAATTTGTTCAACTCATCATGATTGCCAATATTAAAAGTGGTGAAATAATTTTAAAATTTGCAAATAGATTTTGTCATTAAGCATTTCAAGTTTCGATTTTTGCATCACGTTGATAGCAAAAACACTAGAACTTAGAGCTGGTTTATCAATTACGTCACACTATCCTCAAAGACATCAACTTAGTCATAATTTCGATAAATTCTGCAAGTCATGCTGACTGGTCTTTTTAGGTAAATTTTTAATGTGGGTAAAAGACAAAATGATTGGGGCTTCATAATACTTTCTTTCAATTTTTTACTTACGATATATTGAGGATCAAGAAAAATATTCTAAGATGAAAATATTTGCTTGATACTAATATATATATGCTACGAATTGAACCGGAAAAAATTGATGAACGACTCATGTTCACATTCATTCACGTGTCGGATGCATCAGAAATAAATAACTAGCAATTATCTCATCGATTGATTAGCACTAAAGTTGTTTATAGTCTGTATATATCCACAAAATTATTACCTTCTTCCCCATATGATTTACATTGTTGGAATAATTTGTTGTTTTTCCATGTGAATCAATCAAAATAAATATAATCATCATCATCACCATAAGCACCATCATCGACGACGACAGTCAACCATCAATGCCATCCGATTAAAACCCGATTAAGATTGTTATGCTAGAAGATTCATGCAAGAAAATCGACCAATCCACATCTCCCCAGTTGTATCTACATATCTAACTCGCGTATCATTTATGTACGAATAAAATAAATAAACATCTCAAACAACTTTTTTTTCGCGATAGGCAGGCTACTACTACTCGATTTAGATCTTAAGTGAATCGTATAGTCAAGTCGATGGACACCATCTCTAGGTCTCATTCATAACTGAACATTGTTACCGATCGCACGGGTGCTTGAGAATATCGTAAAAGATTTCCAAAACGTTAGTAACTTGATCAAAGAATCAGAATTTTTTAAAAAAGATTTAAATCGAAAGAAGTGTTTCGTATGTGGAAAGTGAAAAAACGACTAAAAGCATTTCTTTGGTTTTATTTTTGAGTTAAATTTAAACGAAAAAAAATAGTGTTTTGCATTTTTTCTGAAATTTTTAAGCTGATTGTGAAAAATTACAGTTTGTCTAATTTTCAACGGCTTTTAATTCAATGAAAGATTGATCGTTCTAATAGACAAGTTTTGTGAATTTCGAGAAAATTTGAAACGAAATAAACAGTGCTTTGAGGAAAGTATGTGAAATTTTAACTGAAATTCTATAAAACGGTTGAATTGTTATATAGTTCAAGTGTTTAGACAATCGTGAATTTTGTTTTGGGGCTTGAATCGAAATCATCTCCGCTGAAAATTTGCATAGTAGTTTTTAAGAAATTTTCGAAATAGTGCGTGTTATTTTTGCAACGGTCTACTATCAATTAAAAATCCGCGAAAATGAAAGAAATAGCGATGTTTGCGCGACGCTACAGTGCCGTGAGTCAAAAGGACGATTGTATCGCATTGGACGAAGGATGGCATGAGAAACGGATGCATAAACGCAAAAGCATCACGCAAGGCTTGGCAATGGTCGATACATTTTTTTCGGAACATAAAAAATCCAAAAAATCTCAAAATCCTAAACGTAAGTTTGATATCGAATGTATTAGTTGATAAATGTTAACAAAAAGTGGAAGAATAAGTTTGTTACAACAATACCAGCAATCAAACATAACTATTTGCTCATTGTGGCGGTCAAGAGCCAACAATGTTAAGATTGTGGTCGAATATCTGGCCGAAAATCCATTTTACGTGAGTGTGTTTCGTAAAGTTGAATGTTTCATTATCGCACTTTCGATTCAATGTTAAGGCTAATCTTTGCGTAAACAGTTATTCTTGACATAAGCGAAGATTTTGGTTGAGTGTTGAATGCAAATAGTAGGCTGAATTATGTTTATTGTGATGATACAACAATGTAATGGAGATACGTGAAGATAGAATGATGTTAACATGATGAAATCAATAATATCATCAATAAATTTGATGTAAATTATTGAAACAGAACTCTCTGGCACTGGGAGCGGCAGTGCCCGGCAATGCGAGACTAAAATTAGTTTTGTCTATAATAGATAAGACTTATCATTATTAAAATATGAATCGTTGTCATGAATTCTATACGTTGGCCAAATTTTCATAAATTTTATTAAATTCTCTATTCACTTTACCCTAAATTTGCAACATAATATAATAACATTTACATAAAAATCTCCAAAATCCAATCTGATGAAAGAATGTCAGGTAAAGTTCCGCTTAAAGATATTGTTCGTTCAGAATAGTTAAAACTAATGATAGTAGCCATCAAACAAGTGAATCGAAACTTGTTTTAATCCTGTTCTACAACCGAACATTTATTAATTTTATTCTAGCAAATATCATATAAGTGGTTGATATTTCGAATGAATTCTAATTAAAGCTTTGTTCTGAATGTTTTCTGTAAATTTTCATATAAAGATGATTTTTCATGCCTGATCTGTCGATTGTCAGAGGGAACTCGAACTGACAGTTCCCCTCTCATCAGTTCAAGCAAGATAGCATAATAGATGATACAGAAAGTAATGTTGCACCAAATCATAAATGCTCGGAAATTCCTAATATCATCTTTGCATCAGATTCAGATACTATTGTTGCTTCGAAAATAATACCAACCAAAATTTCGACAGAATTTAATCTACTTTGCGTAAAAAAATCAATCTAAAAATGCATTGCTGACACTAATGCATGCATTTCCAGATGAACCATATTACAAAACAATATGTCTTGATGCACTTTGCTGACCATTAACTACCTGGACTGCAAAAAACCGCAATCAAAGTACAAATTCACAGTCAATTTCAATTTGATATAATCGCAAAGTTTTGATGCGATGCGTCTTCGACCAACAACTGTGTAAAATGTTTTGCATCTATCAGCTTACTAGTCAATGGTATACGAAATGTGAAATGTTTTTTTTTATAAATTTGATCATGAACTGAATGTTGTGCTTTGGTGAAAGATGGTTGAATTGATATGGAGATTGGGCTGGAGGGAAAAAAATACAAAATTTTCATGGTTAATTTGACAGATTGTGATATTTTGAAGTAGATAAACGTTTCTGGATTTTTCCTTAGTGGATCGGTCGTGCATAAAGAGGACTAGTTATAGTAAATTCTATTTTGGAATCAGAGAAATAACCTTTGGGCCAATTAGTAATCAATTGAAATGTTGCTCTTACTTTGAAAAATAAATGGGTGTACACGTATCTAGGCTATAATGTTTTATAAATAAAGACAATAAAAGTTTAGATAAAGTGTTTCAAAAACTTGAAAGACGTAGAAAGATAATTTCCTCGAACAAACTGCATAAAATCAGAGAATTTCTGCAAAATTTACATAATTATAGATCAAATTTTGAATTTGAGATACATAATGCAACCTAGATAAAATTCGGACATAGTTAAAACGAAGGAAAAAAATCTATCAATCATATGAGAATTGTAAAAATGACATAAATGAAATAGCACTTAGCAAACTCCTGTTATTTTCCATATATTCATATCACATGATTTATTCGAATTTTCGAATCGTTCAGTGAAATTTTAAGCGTCATGTATAGACTGCCTATCACAATGATCTTTATAAATATTCATTAGCTTTAGTATCGATTTCGACAAAAAATGATTTATTTCGATCTAGAGAAAGCCTCTGAAACAAGTCCAACTTATGAAATTATTTAGTATTATTGGAGACAGCATAGCAAACAAAAATCGATAAATCATCAAACATTTCCATTCAGACAGAGCCATATTATTATTGAAAGAAAAAAAAAAGAGATAACATAGTCTGCCCTTCGGGTGGTGGTAAGTTGGACCTTACCGAGCTTGGTTCTGGAAACGATTTTATTTAAAATCATTATAAATATATAAAGCAGCCAATGCTACGACCTTGCACTGTTTTGCTCAATATTTGAACGAACTAAAACAAGCACTGCTGGCTGAATTTGATAATGTTCATGATAGACCCCAAAAAATGTTTTTCTCTTCACATGATCGTTTGTCGTCACTTATAAAAGTTTAATAAAAAAAATATGACTTTCTTTGACTGACGAATGAAAGAAATATATGCGGAGTATATATGATGATTTGAGAATAACATAAAAACATGACTTATGAAATCCATATGGTCAAATTAAAATTAAATACACCAATCTCATTTGAACTTTCATAGCCATGAAAATATGTTCATAGTCATGAAATCGGTATGGTCTATGAAATTATGTATGTTCATGCTGATTTTGAAGGGAATAATTGCAATTCACGGAGGAATATTCTTAGATTCGTAAAGTAATCCCACGATTACCCTTTTCGGGTAGAGAGCTTCATTCACAAATTTACGAACAATATACAAAAGTGTTAAGCGATTAGTTCTATGATTCATTTTACCTCTATATTAAACTCAGGCACCTATTCAGAACTAGACTACTTAGGGTCTGGTGTCCGGTCCTCGTTCGTACTTGGATTCGAACCAGAGACCTCACACACTAAGAGCTAGTGATTAGCGAAGAACTAGTGATCTTAGATGACACGTTAATTTATTTCTAGTAAAAGTTCAATCATCCCAAACTTATCATTTCGGCAATGATTTGGTTTGTATTCGATATTTGATAGAAAATTGCATTCATCTCGAATATCATGGAATTTACATTGGTGATTTGTTTGCTTTGTCATTGCTCCCTCTTAGTTATGTCAATCTCAAAAAGTACATTATCTTTTCCAATCAATGTAATATATATGTCAGTTAGATTTGGACGAAGGGTGCTCTGACTAAGGCCATTCTTCTTCTCGCCAATGCGAGAGACTGGCACATGAGATTGAAGTTATCCACACAGATCTTTTAGTAATCGTTCAACCCGACATCTAACCGCTGGTGAAAACGCGAACATCACAAAGAGCACTACGAGCTAAGCTTAATGACATAAGTGTTCCTATGGACAAGAGAAGGGACGTAAAACCTCCGGTGGCAAGGTGCCAAACATTATCAGTTCTTTTGTCATATAGCTGCCTCAAATATCCCTATGTCTAGATATCCAAATCGATTGCACTGCCGAATGGCTCAACATCTCTTTAAGAGATACATGACAGTCAGTAACAATTCTTCAAGTCGTGCAAGGACCAACATTAAAATTTAAAACCGCCTGGCTATCTATGAAAATACCAATGTTAAATTAGAATACTTGGTTGCACAGAAGCCAGTCGATGGTCCAAAAATAGACGCAACAATGGGCTGGAAAACGAAGATTTATTTATTTATTTCCAATAGTTCAATTTCACAGATTAAAGTCCCATTACGGAATTGAGCACTAACTGGTTTAAATAGAAATACTGGAACAAAAGATAAGCGTACGAGCAAATGAAACATTAAATACATGTAAAGGTTATTGAATGTGATCATGGTTCCCTTTTTGTCTATAAATCAGCATAGACAACGTATATCATCTCTAAAGCTTATCAAAGCAGAGAATATTGAAACGGGAAACTCGATCGTTTTGCGGAATCAGCCTCCGAAAGCAGAATCAAATTGGAATTGTTTTGTGTGCTGGTGTCTGATGAGAATCAGTGCATACTTTCGAAACCACTTTGTCAAAATAGAATTTACAATGTAGATTAAAATTTTTAATGTAAATAAAAAGTTGTTCAATTTTAATCATCCCGCAAAAACAATTCCAAGTTCATTAAATACAGCCCGAAATCTAGCTGGACGTTTGTGATCGCGTAAAAAATGGGAGGAAAAAAGCGCATTCAACAATTTGAACAAAAACATTCACCCAAGTACAATCTACATCCGTAGTTGCTAAAGGTAGGAAGTTTTAGGAATTGAAGTTAAGTTTATTTGAGAAGGATATAATACTACATTTCGAAACATTGAGAGGGATGAATTTTCTCGTAGACCACTTATTTAATGCTGACAAGTCAGATTGAAGATTGAAAAGAGGTAATTGAATATAAATATAGACGGAATGTAATTAATGAAAAGATTGAATAGCAGAGAGCCAATTATGGAGTCTTGTGACAGAAGCCAGAAGAGGGATAAAAAGGAAAAGGAAGTCATTCAAGACAACTTTATAAGTACTTTTAAGAATATAGGATGCGAACCAGGAGCATAGTGAACCAGATGTGTCGATAGAATGAGGTTTTCTAGTAGCGTATAAAGATTAACTTTGTCGAAGACTTTCAAAAAATCAGTATCAAACTTTACTGAAAATCAGCAGATTATTGTTTCGTTGTCGTATTATAATATTTGTGACATTCATTGTCATCTGTCACTACGTACACTATGGTATTTAATTTACACAGTGTCTAGACAATTTCGTCATGAAGTCGATTATCGTACTAATGATTTTTGATGAGTCAATAGCTTAAGATCCAAATGACTCATTGGCTGCTACTCTCACTGATTGTACTCTAAAGCATTTAGAAACTGACGAAAAAACTGATGGAATACATTTAGGTTTAAATGTTTAGTTAAAAATTCCAAAAATTACAATAGGCCTATGTCAAAAAGAAATAAGAAGAGAGTGGAAGTTAGAAAATTTAGTTCAACAGCATATGTTGTAGAAACCTGACACTGACAAATCTACTATATATAAACACAAAATGAAATATCAGTCCTAACGAGTAATGTTTGTGGTAGCGTGGCTCAGATCATCGGCTCATCGATTTTTCTCTCTGTCCAATTTGAGTAAACCTTTTTCATTAACATGGTAAATCAAACTAGAACCAGGTTTCTGTACGATTGGTTAAATCGACGTTCAGTCTCTGTTTTAATGCTGGGTGTAGGAACATAAATGGGGTCGACCTGTCCAATTTAAGTGAGCGAATCAGAAGCTAGAATTCTTTTGTATTTTTTAGCTACCGATTTTACCCTGGGGCCATTAAACTACCGACATTGCATTGGCTCCTGAGAACGCCACTAGTTCCTGAGCCTTTATTTATACTTTAACGTATCCAAGTCAGTCAGTTGAGGTATGCTGGGATAAGTTGAGTCGAGGTAGTTTGCACTTGTCGTGGGTGTTGCTTAGGACCTATCTTATAAAGCGTTTCTTACTTTGGTTATACCGCATCCAGAAGGGGCTCAGAAGATCCAGCACTGGTTAGATATATTTATATTGAGGTTTATTTATTTCGCAGTGGAATCACAATTCAAGTTTGCTGTTCATACTGAGTTACTCGAAAAGTACGATGGCAGTCTGTACAAAACAAAGGCGAAGCCTATAAGCTCAATAAATGAAAGATAGGCTCTTTTTATGGTTTTCCGCTAGTTTCCATTCTATTTGATGCATCAGTTTTCGAAATGTTCTAATTTCACAAAAATTTAAAATCAGAATTTAAGCTCACTAACACTTTTTGTGCATAACGATGTACATTTTTTGATGGAAAACTGGTCAGCTTGAGTCTGGCAACGTAAGCGAACACGATTTTAACAGCTTAAGCTACCAGAAGCATGTCCAATTGTCCACCAAACCAACACATGAAAAACTTCAGAAATTTGTGCTAAGGAAAGCAAATCTGCGACTTTTTAGCAACATTTTATAAGCTCGCGTGCTTTTAAACTGATGCAGTTGGGTCTTTTGTCTTCCGACCAGAAGCGGTAGCATCAAAAGGTTTCAGTGAGTTTGCAAACTGAACCCGCTTGTCAGAAAAAATGCGAAGCTGTGTTTACATTTGGTTTATATAATAATTGGTTGCTGTTCCGTGCATATTGCATTTCTATTGCACTGTATACATTGTATTTATTAGATATTTGTAGGTTATGGCTACTCATAAGCGTTGAGTGCTGATGCTTTTACATTTCATCACAATGTCCGCCAGATTGTGGAATGACAACAATACTGTTTTGAAATTTTTGTATTGTCCAAAAAAACAGCATTCTGTGTTAGAAAACATATTGAATATTCAAATTTATTGTAAAAATAGTGACAATCAGCAGAGTAGTGAAATATTTTTCGTGTTGATTGTTCTTCAACCATTCGCCTTGCATACTTTTCCCCTATTTAGTTGCAACAGATCATACGGCTTCTTTTTTGTCACTTGAAAAATCATAGATTTGAATTATTCTTAACAGTTTTTACCTTTTATCTCACTGCGAAGTAAGTTATTTAGTTTTTGACATGATTGTTATTGAATATGTAAATCATTTAAATCATTTACGTTTAAATCAATTATTCGAATAATATTGCTTAAAATAAAATTAGAAAAAAATATTGAATCTTTCTGTGAAACTAACACGTGTCCTTTAATTACTCTTTAGAAAAAATATTGAACGTAGCTCAATCTTATCTCACATGTCATCATTGCAATTAGGAAACTTTCAATGCTAATTAAAGCACAAAATTTCCAGTAAAACATATTCTGTAAGCTGTTGAAACTAATCTCGAATAAGAAATCCAAGAACTAATTCGCATCTATACTAATTACTGTTCTTGCGCATTTATACTAGTTTAAGATAAGACAGTGGATAATATTTTCTTCACCCCTTCCGCTACATTTGCACGGTCATTGAACTTCTTCAGACAGACACGCAATTGATTTTTAGAATCAATTAAAATGAAAATGCAATATAATAATAATTAATTATTAATTGTTTCCCATTATATGCGATTAATGTCATGTTATCCCCTTTGATTGCTTCATAGATTTGAATATTGCAACAGTTCAGTGCATTCAAATCTGTTTAAGCTAAAGCAATTATTCACGCAAAATGCTGGACTAAAAGCCGACAATAATCATTTCACGCAACTTGCACTTTATTTTTAATCATGCTAATTTAATATAGGGTTTTTCCGCATGATCAATGAAAACAATCGTAATACGTCTTTAATGTGAGAATCGAATAATGTAAATTCAACATTTTTTCTTTACTTTAGAAATGCGCCTTTCCTCTTTGCATTGCATCTATCTAGTATTTCGTGCATGAGAATTCACTTTAGCAGCTCCAAGTCAAAGTCACCCTGTCAGATTATATTCAAGGAATGATTCAAAGTACGTAATCAAATCATAGTTTATTACATTGGTGGAAAGAAAATTGGTGATTTTTTGATAAAACTGGAAATACCCTAATTTATGCAATTTGCACCAGGGCGATAATCATTCTGACAGTTACAATCTACACCACATTCCTTAGTTTTTTATTCGGAGTTGGTGACTTTGGTAATCGATGAATCATACATTCGATTAAGGAAAAAAGAAGTTGATACAAATTTGAACTGATTTTTGGAAAATCCCGAAATGATTTGATTTTTTATTGGAATTTCATCGGATTTTATTTGCATTCGAATGAGGAATTTGAATGCTATGGAAATGTGCAGTTTCTGATTTGGATATTTTTTAGTTGATTAATTATGGGGTTTTTGTAGGGATTGAAATGTATATATTTTCATGCTTCTACAATAAGCGGAAGATAATATGAATTAAGAAATGAACCAAAAGAACAAAATTATTATTTATCATTCCTTGAGTTTTAGTCTAGCATTTAAATTATTTTGCTATTTATTTCAACAAATAGCATCACCTTAGGCCAATGACAAACACAGCGGTTTTTGCGAGGCGTTTCCCGAGAGGAAAACCGAGTCGGTATAGTCGTGCATTACTTTAGCATTGTGATGACACAAACCGCGGTGCGAACCGCCTCTCGGTTTCGGAACCGAGTCGGTAGATGAGAGAAATGACCCACCGACTCGGTTTTCGAGCGTTTTTCGATATGTTTATTGCTGCGTAGTCCGATGCATTGATGAATGCATGGGATAGGGGAAGGAAAATCTGATAAGAAAACAGATTTTTGAAGAATGGCTAGGATGCAGTATTGGAAAATGAAACATTTGTGGGCACTTGCTTTCTAAAAGTAGGCAATTACAGATTTTCAATGCCCGAAATTTACATATATATGTATATACATGTATATACATATGTATATACATGTACGTACATGTATATACATATCTATATGATACTCCGACGTAATTTGTAACTGAACCGACTCGATAAACGCTTCTGGAAATCGCTGTGTGTGTCAGCCGACGCGCCAAACCGAAGCGTTAAACGCTTCGGTTTGGCGCGTCGGCTGACACACACACCGGTTTACAGAAGCGTTTATCGAGTCGGTTCAGTTACAAATTACTAATACTGTACCCTACCCATTCTTCAAACATCAATTTCCTTATCAGATTTTCATTCCCCTATCACTTGCATTCATCAATGCATCCAGAAAATTTCAGCTCGATAGGACTACGCAGCAATGAACAAAGAAAAACGCTCGAAAACCGAGTCGGTGGGTCATTTCTCTCATCAACCGACTCGGTTCCGAAACCGAGAGACGGTTCGCACCGCGGTTTGTGTCATCACAATGCTAAAGTAATGCACGACTATACCGACTCGGTTTTCCTCTCGGGAAACGCCTCGCAAAAACCGCTGTGTTTGTCATTGGCCTAAGGGCCAAAATAGACGAGCGGAGCTATCGCCGCGTTTTTCCGCTGAGCTTTTGAGCTTGCAAATGGAACACATGAGTTTGTATGAAGCAAACTATACGAGCGCGATTTTAGCTGCGTGTTAAATCCATTCATTGTCAAAAGCTCGGCGGAAAAACGCGGCGATAGCTCCGCTCGTCTATTTTGGCCCTAAGATAAATAAATTAAACACATATCACTTCAAACTAAATTAAATTCTACATATTGCAGCACGATTGTCTTTTTAATAGTTAGGGGATTCCTAGTTTTTTAAGGATACGATTTAATAGGCGATAGTTTACGATATTAGAGCTTTAGAAAGGTTAGTCTTAAATTTGAACTTGAAAAAATACGGAGAATAATAGTAGCAAAAATTATTAAATATTTTGCAGCATCTGCTGATCGGCTCTTTGTTTCTATACACAGTATGATGCTAACTCAAATAATTATTAAAAATATCATTATTTCATAGACACCAACTAAACAACTATTCTGACTTGATTTACAACTAAACAACTATGACTTGATTTTCATAAATTTCATTAATCATGAAAAAAAATCAATCGTACGATAATTAAACATGTGTTTTATGTCATTTTTCAAGTCGTTGGTAAACGTTGTATTAATGTCAAAAAAGAATATTCATAAACACACATCTTTACACCCCATTTAGATATGTCTGATTGAATATGTAAATTGCATATTAACATTTTCATGGATATTTCATTCTTCTGCCAATCATTGTATTAGTAATATTTAGTTTAATAGAAAAAACTAGTTTTATTGCGTTGATAAACAAGATTCTTATTGGTTTAACTACTACTAAATGCTAGATATGAGAACTTTAGATGCATTACTTTTATCAATCTACCTTGACATTAATTTTCAAACAATTCGTGTGGCCTGTTAGGAAGAAAAATATCAGATTTTTGGTTTTGGAAAATTTCCAACGCTGCAAGCAGTTTGCATGTTATACCGCTTTAGTGTGTTATTTGTAAAATTTCTTTTATTCTTTATAAAATGTAAATTTTATGACGCGAGTTTTCAAAAGTTTCAATATTCCATCAACATCGTGATTTAATTATTTTTTGATATATATTTTAAAATTTTCTTATATTTATTAATTTTATAATTTAAACAAAAACTCATTGCTCAGATACATAGATATATCCATCTAGCTATTAAAAAAAATTTGTAATTGACTCAAAAATTTCGTGCTGAATAATGAGGTTACATAAACTGTATAAGCTTTTTTACGAATTTTCTCGATTCGACTCCACGTTAAAATTATATCCTAATGTACCATGGATCATTTAACTATCAAGCGTTTTGTAAATAATTCAACAAAATAAATCATTTCTTATCCTCTTCGATTCGCACATTGATGCTAGAATTAAAAACCAGTTTATATCAACGTCATTTCAAGTTAAATAAGAGCTAGTTTAACACCAAATATCAGTCGATAGATTCGTGTCATCTGAAAATCGAAAAAAAGTTGTCAATGTATTATAGATTATGTTTGCATATTTTAATGAAAACTTTGATATCCACCTGTAAAAAAACCAATCTGTGTATCAATATCAGGAAAAGATCAAGATGCACAAAAAAAAATGTGCCTATAAAATATACACGAAT
This sequence comes from Nemotelus nigrinus, assembly GCA_947369275.1. NCBI lineage: Eukaryota > Metazoa > Arthropoda > Insecta > Diptera > Stratiomyidae > Nemotelus > Nemotelus nigrinus. The sequence continues at coordinate 70,820,284 of OX376375.1, read as the reverse complement.
TCGAATATAAAAAATTGTGTGCACACATATTCCGATTTTAACTGAGAACACTCTTCTTAACAGTACGAAAAAATTGACATAAATTCATTAAACTAAATTTTTTTCTTGTCTAACACATTTGTTCGTATCATTTTAGCACCATTTGATTAGCTAAAATATGTTGTTTCGTGTTAGAAATAATGTTTATGATGATTGTATGTTTTTCAGTGAATATGACCTTTGGGTGGCAACGCGTATTTTGAAATTTAGACTTGAATAAAAGCAATTACAGGTTAAGCTAATTGTCGAGAAATGACCGAGAAATTTTACAGAAAGTATTTACTATCAGTTTAAAGTTTACTTTTGATGTAAAGCCTTTGTATTTAATTTATTCAATTATTCATGAACACATTGGAGCTTTGAATTTGATCATTTCCGTTATTTTGTTTCATACTTATAACATCTTAGTTCTAAGGCCTAGAACTAAGACGTGGAAAAACGCTCAAAATAGAAAGTTTGGTATCCTTTATTGACCTCGATAAATGCTAGTGACCAGACAGCATACAATTAGCTGCTTTTGTATTTTTGTAAAAAGTAAAGACAACTCTTGGGTCTAGGGGTTGAAGCTGGTAGAGAGCTTATTTAAAAATTTACAATCAACGTGAATACGGGTTTAGAGTGATTAGTTCCACGACTCACTCCATCCCGGATTTAAGTCAAGTACCTACGTAGAACTTGGTGTGCTGTCTCTCATTCGAACCTGGAATCAAATCAGGGATCCCATACACTAGGAGCCAATGCCCTACGCACTACACAGCACAAGCTTCGTATCCGTATACCAGCTTTTATTCTTAGGAATTCGAATTCCTCTGCTATTAAATTTATTTCTGAAATTCATTGACATCTAGTCTATATGACCTAGTATTTAACATCTGAACATGCCAATTACGAATCCATAACCACACATTTCAAAAGAATATGAATATGAATTGTAAAAAGGCTACTTTCCTTGAGACATGTTTTCTTTCTTTCACATACTGGCTGTTCCGACCAAAAAACAACAAAGCCTCTGTGCTGCGAATAAAAGGTTTTAGGTGCTTCTCCAAGCACTTCTCAAAGTAGATTTGGTTAGGTTATAGAAAAGGCTTGCTACTTTCATTAGACCGCCAGTTTGGGTCAATTAAACACACTTCGCTCGTTGGTTAGAGCTGAAAAGAGATCACTCCGCTAAATTGAATCATCTGATTCAACTTAACGGTACTAGTCACGTTTGCTAGATCTTGAAAGTAGTAAAAACCAAAAAATTTTAGGCGTAGAACCGAAATTTCGCAGAGAGTATACTCTATGGTGCCCTCTTACATCTCACACCTGTTTCATAAATTGTCAGTCCTACCAGTCAGTCCTGTCAGACATATTTTAATCGCATGGGATGCAGTAAGGCAGCGACCCGTCGTCAAGTCAACAATCGCCTTCAAGCAATTTTTGCTGAACTTGAGCAGTTTCCTGCTCTTGCTCGATCTGGGTGAAAGTAAATCTGTGAATTTATTCTTCTCTGTAAAAGACATTCTATACATCAAGCCACAAAAACATAATGTTTGCCAAATCATATACTATTAAGGAAGTTTGCTGATTTTTATTATTATTTTTATTTTAACCTCTCCTGGCTTCATTCTTTGTTTTGTGTGTTTAGGCTGTTGACCAAGGTCTACTTACATTTCGCTTTCAATTAAAATGGCTTCTTTTTTCCTGACTATTATTCACTTTTCTTCCGAACAGTCCTGCAATTTTTTAGTTTTAAAGGCTCTCAAATTACAAATTATTTTGAGTTGCCATTTTCATCACCATTTCTCGCGCTGTCAAAAATCCCATCCACAAACTTCAATTGCTATAAAAAAGGATGAGTGTTTCGAGAAAAAAAAAGTTTTGGAAAAAATTGTGTCAAATATTGAAAGTTGTAGTTTATCAATGAATCGAGATACAATGATGTATCTATTGAATCGTGATTTGGCACCAAACTATCAAAATCAACACCGTTAACAACGACTCAATTAATATTTTAAACTATATCCGTAAAATCTGACAATCATCACTATTGACATAAAGTTTAGGAAAAAATCTAAACTAAGTGGCAATACAATTTTTCAAAAAGGCATATAAAAACACAATTAATTTAAGAAATCCAAACCAATAGAGTACCAGCGGCGGCTGAAAAGTATAAGTACCTTTAAGCGTAACTAATGTATCGCCCTGCATGTCACTAATTGCGAATACCCTCTAAGTATATGAAACTCAGTGTTTCATCATTACATTAAATTACTATGCTTTTAATAGGTGAATCGTAAACGTCACTATGTCTTAATCATCTGTGCATTGCACGATATCACTATACAGGGCAATGATAAAAAATCCTCATAAAGAAGAACAAAACGGCAACGGAAATATTTAAAGATATTTCTACAGTTTCTACAATATTTAACGAGATGTCTACAGCTTCCGGGGAGTCTGGATCTTAATTTGCTACCATAAAACTTTGCAGGACAGGGACTCGCTGGAAAATGATCTCAACTTTGCTGTTACCGTAGAAAATATTGAAAAATCAAAAAAAATGTTCCTAAAGATCGGCGAATAAAAGCAAAGCAATAGGAATTATATAAGAAACGAATTGAGGACATTGAAAAATATGTGAAAAATGCTTGCTCCGCTAATCATCGAGTCACGGCTTCAACATCTGAGGTGATAACTCTGACGACGCTTTTTCTCGCATTGACACTGTTAATAAAGTATGGATCCAAAAATACGATCCAGAGTCGAAACAGAAGAATGCAGTGGGTAGAACATGGAGAAATTCAATGTTCATTGTTTTATAGGATTGTGAAGGGATTCTGCCCATCAACTGCCTTTCTAAAAAAAAAACTACAATGAACGGGAACTATTACGTCACATTGTGTACAAAAGTGCGCCAAGTGATTGTCGAGAAAAGGAGAAGCAAATTGGCGAAAGTTGTGCTGTTTTCGCAGGACGCTGCGCTCGTGCACACTACACGATTTGCAAGACGAGTCCTGGGCGAAACTGGATTTGAAGAAATCAACCACCTACCAGAGAGCTCAGACCTAACCCCCAGCAATTATTTCCTGTTTTCTAATTTCAAAAAAAGACCTCCGAGGACGATGACTTTCGACATTGAGTGGCACTAAACGATATTTGGAGTGCATAGACGGCTAATACTTCACTTAATAATATTTTACTTGGTTAGAAGCGCTTCATAACTACTTTAAGAAGTGTGTTGAAGGAAAATACAATTTTCGAACATTTATTTAACTCAAAACCTCTCAGTTCCTATTCGTACTTATCATGCGTGCGATCAATGAAGGAATATTACTGCTAACCAAGACCTTGCGATTCGTTTTTTCAATCGATTCAGCTTTTCATTTGATGGTCAATTGCTCTGTTCGCTAAAGTTTAGATCACTTTTATTTAGGTATTTGAGGCCTTGTGTTCGCAATAGTTCAATCTTCTTCAGTTATCATGTGTTTTTGGCTTAGACCCAAGAACGAACATAGTCTTACGAAAAGTAGTCCAAAGGAGTTGAGGTCAATTTCTTGAAACAGTTTGATCGACGAACTCTTTCTCCAATCAATCAATTGTTGCGGTAGCGATATCGAATATTGCATCATCATACTGGAACCACATGTCCTTCAAATTAACATGAAGCCAATCCAAATCGAAATAATCAGTGATCATTGCTCGGTAACGGTCGGGATTGACGGTAACGCGCCCTTTACTACTTTACTTTCATTTTTGAGGATTGAAAAGATATTTCGACCATAGAAAGCACATTGAAAATCATGAAATAGTAAACATTTTTAGAAGTTCGTGAACTTAATATAAATTGAAAACTCTTTGCCGGCTACATTCCGAATGAATGATTGTAGTAGCGATCAGACAAGTTTATATACATACAACCTCATGCCGTATTCTTCTTTAATATTACTTCATGTTTGGAGTTAATATACACGTAATTTAAATTACTTGATGCCTCCAAACCCGCTAGGATTGTTGTCCTACCTTCTATTTTCCTTAAGTCTTGTGCTTATAAAACTGACATTCAAACTTCTAGACTGACCTGCATTTTATATATGCTCCCAACAATTTTAGAAAATTTTCTTACGAATTGCTTGATTCCCCAATTGAATACCACAATCAGCCTCAACCAGCACGGAAATTTTAAGCGAAACGTTTCTAAATTTCTTCTGTCTACTTCGATTTTCTTCAGGGTTCGCGCCTGGATCCAGTGCTTTTCTTATTCTTCATCAATGCCATTTGAGAGGTTTTTGACTCAGTCGAATGTCTACTTTTTGTTGATGACTGCAAATTCTATAAAGCTTTACGTAGTGTTCAGGTCATCTTAACTATGCAAGATGCCATTGATGGTTTTTGTCCAAATTGCTCCAGTGACGGCCTAGAAGTGATCATTAAAAATGTCCTTTCAAATTTCGATCAATGTGTACAATAACGAATTTTTTATACATGACACTAAAAATCAACAATTAAATCAGATTAGAGACATTTGTGTTCTTGTCAATTTTTCATTAAATTTTTAAGATCATTTTATTAATATCGAGAATCAATCACGCCGGGATTCTGGAACACGATTTATTCTGGAATATAGTATGTGTATAATTATAGTTTGGCCCTCATTAAGGAAAATACAAACAAACAATTCATATATGTATTATTTTTTCATTTAATGCAAAACATTTACAAAGACTGCCAACTATTTATTTTACTCGCCAAAATAAATTTATCACAAACACATATAATTCCAATAGTCTAATTGTGGTAAAAACACCTCAATGACGCTGGTCCCTGCCGTTTTTCCCACGAGCTCACTATAAACTTACAACTCATTTTTGTGTCAACTTGCGCATTAAAACAAAAGAACAAAAGTAATTGTAAGCGGAAACTGGCAATCGCGATTAAAACCACAGCCACACAATATAATTAATGTCCTATTTCGCATACGCGAGCGTAGGCTGAGAAGAGTAGGGCAGGCTTCTTACAGGTCCATAAAATAAACCGCAACCATACTGCCTGTGCGCCATATATGCACGCTCTTCAGTCACATTTTGCTAATGAACCACTGGTTAATTAATTTTGCGAATAAGATCAGAAAATTAGGAAAATGTTTCCTATAGACCTCAAAGGGTTAAAATCAGCACCATCACCCTCAAGCTATCCACGACATGTCAAATAAAATTAGTCTGATCGGCAAATTAGAAAATTAGTTTGATTCCATTTGCCAGTATGAACATATTTCTGGAAAGCTATGTAATATCATCAAAGGGTATCCTTTAGCCTTGATCATAAATACATGATCATAAGAATATGAAACACTCAACGAATCTGCACAGTGCCTTGCTACCGAAATTTCAAGCCTTGCACTTGTGTCATGACTCAGTGGCAGTAAAGTGTCCACAACATATTTTTCTTATTACAAGTATGTTTGATTAATTAGATAATGCTATTAATATTCTTTCGATACGTCCAGCTTATTTGGTTTACCTCGAAAACAATATTTCCGGTTATGCTCGTATTGAAATTCAATATTTCAATATTAGACGTATTTACAGAAAAAATGTAATTAATATGCATCGCAAACCAGTATATTTGTCAAATTCTCCATTTCTAAATTTAGTTTTCGCTTAAACTGAAGTGTTGTTTACGAATATGTGTTCAAAGATAATTAAATCCAAAAATCTGATCATCAATTAAGCGTGGCTAACTTGTTTAACTGAAATATCCAAATGCATTTTTTTCGATCCTTTTTTTCCAATCAGGAAAAATATTTTAAACCAGTTTCAATAAAAATTTAATCGAGGTAATTCTAATATTTCACATACTAGCTGAACCTATAACGTAACATCCTCGGTTCCGCAGAATTACAATAATGATCTAACTGAAAAAAATGTCATGATACTAAAATGACACTTAAAACACTTAATGCTTAGATTCGCACTTTTTTATGTTTCAATGACAACGTAATCACATTAAAGCACATCAGAGAGATGTAGTCATATTATCTTGAAAATAAAAAACAAAAAAAAACAAAAGTTACTCATAATTTCTTTGAGACTCCAACACGAATGACAATACTACGATTACAAATCGACAACTTTCATTAACACTAACGAATCTAAATGCATCAACTAGCTCGAAAGTGCATAATATGAATATCTGTTTACCAAATATAAATTATACCGGCCACATTTTGACCTTTTCAATGTCAGCTACTTGTTGCTGGGTGTCGTGTGGGTTTATGTTTATATATCTTGTTTCTAGTTCATTGAACTAAGTATCAATTTGACGGTTTATTACATAAAACGAAAAACTGCTAGTCCGCTCGTAATTGAATGAAACTAAATCTCTCAATAGTCAAAGACATGGAAAAAGAACTGATTATGGTTACAAACACTTATCATACATAATGTAGAAGCATCTATGCATATGCATGGGTTAATGACATATGCATGTAAGTGATTGCCGGTTTTCCGATAAGACATTATTTTAAGACATCTATCATTTAACGTGGTGGCCCTCGAAATCTCGGAGACATGTACAAATGTAAAGAAAAAAAAAAAAAACTCTAGCGCACCTGAACCGCTAGAAACACTAATGTTCGAAGAACAGTAGAAGAATCGTGCAGGTTTTGAGTGCATATTCCACCACATGTGCTGCTTATTACGGCCAAACTGTTTCAAATGCCACGTTTTACTTTCGTCTTAAGAATGCATTATAACTCATATGGTGCAAGGTTTCAGATATTACCACTGGCATGAATTTCAACGTTTATGAGAGCAAAACACGGGTTAATTATATTCGTTATCAGTTGCTTATTTCATAAAATTTTGAAAGCAGCATCTCATATAACATCAATGAAGAAAATGCTCAGTGCCTGCAGCACTGTAACTGAAGTTGGTGTTTGGGGCTGCGATCCGAAAAATTTGCAGAACTTTGCGAATTGGAACATCGGTTATTTATTTTCATTGTAAATGTTTCCGGTATGTATACTAACTGTAAGCATTTATTGATACAAAAGTAGCACAACCGACTCGTGCTAGCAACCTTTCGCCAGTATCAAATCCAAGAATATATCAAATCTGCTTCACGTTGTTTAATTACATTCGAAGTTATAGGAGTATAAAGAAATTTAGGGTTACCTGCAGCGAGTTTTTTCAAATGATCGAAAGCTTAATATTTGCTGTTTATTGTCACTACAATATCATTACCATTTGAAAATTCTACGATAAAACCGCTTAATAAAGATATTGCAATTAAACACAAAACCAACAATAGCTGGCAACCCTATCGTGTCTTTTCAACCAAATTTGGCCTGAATAATGTTTATGACAGGTTTCATTAATTGTATGAAATTCGTATTGATTTCATGACTGCACTGGAAGTTATAGTACAAAAAGTTTTATTTTCCTGAGCGAATTTTCAAAACCAAAGACACAAAAATTACCATAGCAGGTAGCACCAATCAAATTTTTCAACCAAATTTCCACCAAACAGAGATTAGAGTTAGGTTTAGCTTCTGTGTCAATTTCATGAAAATCTGGTAACTTATTCACATTTCATAGGGCAAAAAGCAGTTTTTTTTCTTTGTAATTTTTCAAGATGGCACCACTGGCACAGAGTTGCCCACAATTCAAAATCGCTTCTATCAAATCTGGTCTTACTTAAGTCCAATGCATTCTGTAAATTTTAGCTGTATCTGATTATTGGTTCGTGAGTTTCCGTGAACAGAAGTTTTTGATGCTAAAAATATAGGTTAACTGGGAGAGGGTTACCGTTCTTGTCCGACATGAAATTTCCAAAGTTTTATTTTGAACGTGTAGATAAAACATAAGATTTATATACAGATTGGTTTTATTGTAAGAAACGGACATTTTTTTGAATATTCGATGGTTTGAATGTTTTTACTTCCAAATTTTTTTTTTCAAAATGAAGACACCAAAATTATCATAGCTGGCAGCTCCAATCGAATTTTTCAACCAAATTTCTACCAAACGTGGCTTAAAGTAAGGTCCAGCAATTGTGTAAGTTTCGTCAAAATCGAACGATTCAATCAGAATTTATAGGGCTAAAAACAGTTATCTTTTTTAGTGGTTTTTCAAGATGGCACCACTGGCACAGAATTGCCCGCATTTCAAAATCACTTCTATCAGACCTGGTCCTATTTAAGGTCAATACATGCTGTGAATTTCAAATAATTCTGCCCATCGGATCGTGAGTTTCCGTGAACAGAAGTTTTTGATGCTAAAAATATAGGTAAATTGGGCAAGGGTTGCCAGGCGTGCCCGTTATACCATATCTTTTTTTTTTTTTTGGTTATGTAAACAAAGCACAAGATTTACATATGAAAGGCTTATTTTTGAAGAAACTGCATTTTTTCAAGAGAGACGATGATTTGGAGGTTTTCACTTTCAGTGCCTGCCCTAGCTACAGGGTTGCCAGCACGCTCATTAAAAGCCACATTAATCTACAACTAAATAATATCAATATGTCCTGAAAATTTGGTAATGATTGAATAGCTCTGTCAAAAGTTATCGAAATTTAAAAATTTTCAAATTTTCCCGTCCTCTTTTTAGGCACCCAGCGCACACATAGGGTTAAAATATTCCAAAGCATTATCCGATTCATATGTAAAACACGTTAGAAATTTATTTTATTAACTTTATTTTTGCGAAAATCATTTGTGCACGAAATAATAGGTATATTAAAAATATCACTTAAATGCCCGCCGGCGCGAAAAGGTTTACAATAACTGACATTTAAAGAGACCTGGACCTATTCTGCATATACACCAATGTATCCTGAAAGTTTCAGCTCAATCGAATGGCGCGTTCCCGAGATTATCTCACTGAAATTTTTTGTACATATATATATATATATATAAAGAAATATGAATTTTTGGCCGAATCGATTTTAATACTAATGTTCTTCGAACATTAGTAACAACCGGAAAATTAGAAATACATCAGGAAATGAATGATTTTTAATTATGGAGTCATGTATGTGTAAAACTGAGTAGTAAGCAGATAATTAATTTGATATGCAAATGGATCTGTGACACAGCGCTATGCGTTTATAATAATCCGCATAGATAAGAGCGTTGTAATGTGTTTTTGACGATAATATCTTTTAAATCATGATTTAATACCCATAGACCCAGATAACAATTCCAACCGAAACCAGTCATTTTTAAAGGTGTCAGTATCGGAATGAATAGTGTTTTACTGCCGGCACGAAAACGCAGCTTCATCGAAGCCGGTTTGATTTAACATGGTCTGGAAGCTTCCCGTGTGACGGCCAGTGATGAATTTCGTGATCTTTAGCTCACCACATCTGTTGCATATTTAATATGTAGTTCCATTGAAATTATAGTCGTTTTCGACACACAATAAAAGCTTCCGCCTTCATACCGTACTCTTGAGTCAATTACATATAATTATTGTGATTCAGTGACGATGAATTAATACATTATCAACATTAACATGTCTTAATAATCGATTATGTAGACAACATACTATGCTAGAATCGAAGATTAAACCAGTTCAGATGTCTCTATAGCAACTTGCTAGCAAGCATAATGACCAATAGTGCTAATGGTTCGATTGAAGATTGTAGGTTTACTTGATGGATTATCGGTGCGATCCTAATATATTTGTGGTCATTGTATCCAAGGAACCAGTAGACATTCCTTCAAGAGTTAGCTTTGTGTCAGATGCTTTCTGAAAATTTGCCACATGTACCATTAAATTGTCACATTTTTTTGCATGATTTGTGATTTTTCTGAAAATACTTGAATCAAGCCGCACGATCGAATCGAATCATTCGAAGGAACGTATAAAATTTAAATTTGCATTAAATGATTTGAAAATGATATTTGAATGTTCAACTGCGTAGATATCCGCAGATTAAAGCATTTCAAGATAAATAGATGGATAGATGTTGCCGAGCAAGGTTAAATACATGTTTTTTTTGCATGATTTATAATTTTATTTACTTCGAATCGATAAGTTCTCCTGAACTAAGAGTAACGATACAATAAAATTGTTTCGGAACTTCAGATATGATTTTCAAAAATATAGCCTCGATTAGTGGCCCTATTTCAATGTATTCTCAATTTCATAAACTTATTTTACTTCTTGTCATTTGTTCTTTTGAATTTAGCCCAAATATTCCACGGCTTTGTCTCATATATTGCTATGTAAAAATTGATTCGATTGTATGATAACAAGTTTCAATTTTTTTCGGAAAGGTTTTATAATATCAGATCCCATGCACAATAAAACTGAACCGTGTCTGTGAAAACAGGATAAAAACCTGTTGTTCAAGATTCAGCTCGTTTTTGTTGCGAATTTTGGAAAAACGTTGTTTTAATTTTGACAGTATGGTTTTGATTGACGCAAACTACATCGTAGATTGTTGTTCGCAGTCGATATTTGCGGCAGAATTAAAAATATGTATAGAATTCTCTGGACGCCATGATAAGATTTTATTGAAGGGTATTGAAATGAATTTTTCATGATATTTAAGTGTATAACTGGTCTTTATGTGGTATTTGCTCAACAGTGGCTTTTGATTGAATAACATATAAAGGTATGAAGTAAAAAAAAACTGCAATTAGCAGTGGAAAACAAAAGCAGCAACAAAAGCATGAATTAAAACTGAAAGTACTAAATAAGTATTAAACTTCAAAAACGAGAAAATGTCCAATTTGCTACTTGCATAACAATTTTTAAATATTTTCAACTCGCATTCCGTTTAGATATGAATGGAATAATGGTATCACTTCCGAGTATGAGCTTATTCGTGTATAGACTAATGACTCAAATCTGAACAATAAAGTTGACAGTGGTATATACTCGGATGTCCTGCATCTAAAGCTGTCCCTTCGTCTACCAAACCATTGTAGTGTCTTTCAAAGTTAGGTTATGGCTATTTTTCAGACAATCGATTAGCTTCTGTGTAATTGAATATGTATCTCCTAGGGAAGGCAATTTATTTGGGTACCTAGACATAGGAGTATTCGTTTCAACTGTATGATCAATGAACTAGCAAGGCTTGCTACTAGAGGTCCCATTCACTTTCACTATAGGTACACCTATCATGGGTACACCGATGTCGTCGGTCAAACTAGCTATTAGGTATAAATACCTCAAAGAAGTTAAAAAGCTCTGGGTTGAACAATTATCATATCGGATCGCAATACAGCCCTGGCCCTGCGTGGATGCATGTCGCACCAGTTTGCTGTTGAATTTAACCCGTAGAGCTCTCCGCTATGCTGCGGGCGTTCTCACGGGCCACTATCTCATAAGGCGGCACGAATAATGACTAGACGTAGGGGTTGACAGTGTATGTCAGAGCTGTGGCTCGGAGGATACCGAAGAGTGCGTTCTCCAGGTTATGTACCAGTGACGCTCACTAGAAATAGAATGCCTTCTCTCAGGGCGCCCTTCCTTTTAGGCATGATTGATCACAAATTTTCAAATTAAAGGGTATTGCAGAGTTCATCAAAGGTACCAAATAGTTTCTAGAGTTCAGTGGCTTAGGGAAAGTATATGCCTGGTATCGCAACGTTGCGCAAATGTGCCTATGCGTTTCTTTCAGCATGACTCTCCGATTGACAGCCACTTAACCTAACCTAACCTATGTGGATCATGCCAATCTAATAAAGAGGCTCTATGATTTGATCAACGGCATTTCAGGTTTCAAACAAACAAACAGTCACAAAAATGAAATTGAAGATGATCGGAAAACCAGACTGAAAAAACTGGAGACAAATGTCAAAAAAATACAGTTTATTAATAGTGAACAACTGTTATCATATTTTAATATATTTTTCCCTGGAGCTAAAAGAACGGATCTTCTGATAAATTGTCTAGCCAGGAAATATGAAAAAATTTTCCGAAAATTGAATTAAAAGCTTAATTGAATGGAAAACGTTGACCAGTTAGAAAAATTTTAAGGTTTTTAGGTGGTTTAAGGTGATGGTAGTCCAATAGTGGATCATCTTTAACCCTTTCAACCCCACATTTAAACTCGAAAATTTATCATGCGCATTCATGATTCTTAAATTAATATCGTCAGCAATACTTTTTTAGAGAGAACTTCGCCACTTCACGATACTCGATTTTTTCCATTTCCAACGACCCACTTACCGTAACTAATTCAAACGAGTGCCTAAAATCAACTGCTGGATAGAATGGCTTCTGATTTCACACGGTATTTACTCTGTGTTGTGTAAATACTACTTCGTTACATATGCGAAGTTTAGGACCTTTCAGACTTTTCGGGACGTTCAAGTCAACTATGTTCAATGTTATCTATATTAGATTGTCGTGTTCTTAATTTCCTAAGCTTTTTAATTTTGATCACCTCATGCAAGTTTTACATTTTTTTGTGGCACCACAGTCTGCTCTTGGGCCTTAAGGTTTGGTCTCTTTCATGCGTCATCTGTAAAAGTATCGCTTTTATGATCGTGTCCTCTAGTTTCAAAATCCAAGCAAAATTGTCTTCCTAGGGTTTTGTCACTGGTCTTTGTTCTACAGTCCTAACTTCCAATGCCATTTTAGGTATTCAACTTTCGTCCATGCTAAAACTTCTGCAGCTGGATTATTTTGGATGTTCATCGAACCTCCGTGCTACTAGTCCGTGGAGGCGGCGTAATGATATGGAGCTGTATGGTTGCAAGCGGCGTCGGAAACTTAGAAATGATTGAAGGAATCATGGATCATCGGGCTGAAATTCTCAAGAAAAATTTGGAGCCATGTGCTGGAAAATTTGGTATATCAAAGGATTTTTACTTTCAACAAGATAATGATCCTAAGCACATGGCTCATAATACTAGGATGTTCTTGGAGTACAATACTCTACATTGACCTCAGTGCCATTGAGCACATGTGGAACATCCTGGAAAAAAGAATCAGGACTCGTCATATTAGCTCGAAACCTAAGTAAAAACAAGCTCTTCAGCAGGAATGGGCGAAAATAAAGCCAAGCTTTGCAAAAAACTTGTAGAATCGATGCCACACCGCCTTAAAGGCGTGATTAAAAACAAAGGCTACCCAACTAAATATTAACAAAAAATGTATATATATAACACCACTTTGCAATTTTCGGAACGCTACTGACACCCATATTCACCACCCTGCAGACGCCCATATTCACCACACTGCATGCGCTCCGACGCGCATATGCCAAATCCTATAAATACGAGGCATCGAGTACGATAGGATAACTCTATTATCAGCGTTCTCAGGCAGCACTCAAGGGTCCCTGGAACATCCTGAATAAATAGTTTATTTTGTATTTTACACTTATATGTAATAAACTGTTTTCGTATTAAATCGTTTATTATAATCTACAGTTTTTAAGATTTTGCATAAACTGTTTCGTAAGGGTACGAAGACATTATTGGAGGCAAATTGTCGACTTTGTTTTACTTTTAGCTAATAACTTTGTAATGAATAATTTAAATGGATTAGTTTTTGTTTCTAAATTAAATAAAAATGTTTAATGAATAAATCTGCATTAAAACTTTTTCAAATTTCTCGTAACAATTTATTGTTATTTATCACTTGAGTTTCAAATAGCTGCTGTACGAAGACATTATTGGTACACTGTATATGGTGAAAAATTCGAAAGCCATCCATCATGAATCAGGCCTATTTAGTGGAAGTTTCAAATCGTATATGCTTATGGAGTTTACTCACTATCTAGGATGTAATTTATTTAAATTGTGATTTTACCGTTCATATATCTTTAAACCTAAATTATCCTTCCATTAAAAAGTCATGAAAGTATTCAAGCTTTGAATAATTTTTGATGGCAGAATATCACAGTTCCTGTGAAGCTTTGAAAAAGTTGGCAAACCATTGCCCTCATTCAAAAAAAAACTTTCTAAATTTAAACGAAACAAAAAAATTATTAAAAGTCAATAAATAACCAAGATACCTTGGGAATTGTTTGAAGCCCATCATGTGTAAACGTGTAAAAATTCCATGCTCCTAGACAGAAGATAAAATTAGATAAAAATACATATCTACGAAGATATATTTTGACACAACCTTCATGATCATTAATAGATGGTAAAAGATGAATAATTTAGTAATGATTCTCCTATTTACTAAATTACTATAAATAGAATAAATGCCGGTAACAGTTAAAAGTCAAAATAGTTTGTCCCATTTAGGTACTATACAGTTTTGTTAGAAGTTTTACACCATTGCTATCCTACCACTTCCTCTTTGAAGCATTCTATTTAGCTATCGGTAATCTCCACAATTTCGATTATCCTCTAGCACATCTCCATAAATCACTTCCTAAATTTTCTGAAACATCTTCAATTTCATCCAAGATACATTCATCGATTCAAACGATTCATCTACATATATTTTTGAATCAATCTTACTGCTCATATTATCTTCATCCACTTCAAGTCCACTTCAAAGTCTGTATCATATTATGGTCGATGATCCTGAATTCAATAAAACACTTCAGATTAAATCTAATTACCTGATGTATGATACTTAATCAACCAAGATACAGCCAGACAACACCTTATGGAAGATTACCATGACCAGTAACACTGATCAGACATAAATGATTCTAAATGTGTAGTTCGAGGTCAAATAAAAGCTCCATACGAACAATATATCAAATAACTGATGAACAAACGTCCAAAGTATCTATAAATTATGCGACAGATTAGATGTATCGTTTTAGTATCAACGTTCATAAGTGCGTGTAGTATTGTAGTTTAAAGCAACTGGATCTACTTTAATTCTGGTATAAGTACGAAATGATACAGATTCTGGATAAGTACCTACATACTTTAAAATGTATTTAGCATTCAAGTTCATGAGCGAAATAGTTTAACGACTGCCGCATGAGACTGATGTTGCAGCTATGTCTATATATGTACCGATATGCTCGTAATACTGATCAGTCAAATCGTAAACAAACCCAGCATTAAATGATTGCTCATACTGCCCTACTAAGCATAAATGTTCTCGCTACATTTTAGTACTTTCAAGATATTCAATGATTTGTATTTTGATAATATATATGGAGAATGCATTTTTTAATATTGATCTGAACATACTTCCACAAAAGATAGGTTTTTCAAATTTTGTAGACTGATGTAATAAAGTATGTAGTTTTCGAATCCGGTGTTAACTCAAAAATGAGAAAAATGCAAAAAGAGCGTTTATGCTTACCAGGGCAGCATAGTAAAGGTATCGCACTAGATTGCAAAACTAATGATCTCCGATCGTAAAACTTGGAGCATCCAGTATGTATCTAGCATGTATAAACTGTATCTTAACGGATTGTATATGATAGATTGTATTAGTTTTATACGTCAGAATAACGTCGTGAAAAAATCGACCGGACTTTTATAAAGTATCACTTAACATTTAACTAGCTTTTAAGAAGCTAATTACACTGGACCACAAAACAACTTCAGTTTTATGATATTCATTTTCTTGCCATCACAGCGCAGTCATTAGCCCCCATTCAATTGATCGTAAGATATTGACATAATCAAATGCAAGTTAACATTTCCCAATAAATGTTCAAGTTGTTTTTGAATCAACTAGAACATGTGAGTCAGAAGATGCGTTGTGAATAAAAATTAATATCAACATCACAGCATGTGTGGAGACATAAAATTTTTTCGCCATTTCGTATTCAAGATGCATTTGTCGGCTACGGAAAAATTCTTCTATCGATGAGAATGGTAAATTTTGCGTGGATGTAAATTGAATGCTATGAATGTTTATCAACAGCGGATAAAATTGACATTAAGATTATCTCGAACAGGATGCTAAATGTAGATGGCAAAAGTGTTACAGAAATGTTGTCTTGATGTGTAATGAAAATTCAAAGCATAAATTATAAATAAATTATTATTTTACTGCAGGGAAGAATAGATTTTTTGAATTGGTTGAGTTTTCAGAAAATATTGCAATGCTAGTTCAGATGCCAAAAATTATTTAACAGAGCCAGACCTGCAATTCGTCTATAAGTTATTCATTTTTTTCGACAACCGTGAATCACAACGAATTTACCCAAGACTACCTAACTTACAAATAGAATTTATCCAAGAGTCAACGTTCCTCTGCTTTGTGACTCAGATACAAATAGACCTGAGTCATGCATATAGCCCATTGAAAATTGAATTGATAACACAAAGTGGCTCAAATACTCTCCAACTAAGAAATCAGTGGGAAGATTTATAGTCATTTTGCAACTGTTTCAACTTGAAAGAGCCAAAGGATGAGCTTATTCGATTGCTTGATTTGTTTTCAATTATACAACAAACGTTATATGTATCTTTATTGTTTCACATTCCGATAAGTATCGCTTTCCGTTTTCGGGAACTCAGACCATTGTTCGACTTCAATCGAGTGTCCCATCTTCTTTCAAATGGATGATTTGGCACTACTCGGAAACTGAATGGAATATTTTTGACAGTTTTTCAAGAAGTTTTAATCAGAGTTTATATTTGGAACAACAAGATCGATGTTTTTGTTGAAATATTGTTTCATCTTATGGAGCTCGAGATTCGCTGCTTGAAAAATGCCCACCGTTTCCCGGTTTTATGTTCCTTAAGGCAACATAGCACCTCCAAATTTAAAAAAAAATCGATTTTTTTTTTATTGAATATGTTAGAATGAAGGTTTAAAAACATGATTTTAATAATATAAAATTGAAATTCTAAAAAAAAAAATTATGAGTAAATATAGCGAAGCACTCCAAGGTTATTTTTCTATGATTTTCGTTCACTCCGCTATATCGCTACATCGACTTAAGCCAAAGTGTAAACAAAGATAAGTGAATCTCCTTTAAAAGAAGCAAAAAATTAGTAAGCCTTGGCAAAAAAAAAACAAAAAAATTGCTGTAAAAGATGCTTTTAAAAAAAGTGTAGAATCTCCAAAAAAAGGTCCGAAAAAAGTTCAACTGACACTAAAATTAATGAAAAATTTAGCCACATATTATGGGCTAACTATACGATGAAATCCTGATTCAGTTGAAAATATGCGCAAGGAAATTTGGGCAGCATATTACCACAAAATTTCAACTGATGAGAACCCTCAACACTGTTATTGTCCTGTTGGAGAAACGACTTGATATAACTGGCGCAAGGCGGAGGCAGCTGGTGATCATGCATTACCCAATTTCAAGCATCCTCCACCTTTAGATGATGAGGTACAAGAAATTTTAAAGCCTATTTATGATGAATTATCATCAGAAGATTTATTAAAGCGCTGCTTCGGCAATTTTACGCAGAATAATAACCAAAGCTATAATTCTTGTGTTTGGAATTTGGCCCCCAAACATACTTTTTGTGGGAAAAACGTACTAAATATGGCTGCGAATATTTCTGTATGTACATTTAATGAAGGATTTATGGCTATCTTGAAAATAATGCAAGTAATGGAGTTACGATTGCCGAACGTGCGCTGGAACATGCAGAGCATAGAGATGTTGCAGGAATTAACCAGGCGGAAAAACATTCGACTGAGGCATCTAAAGAGGCCAGAACTGCTCGAAACATATTTGGATGAGGAGGAGTACGAGCAATAAGAAGGTATATTGTATGGTCCAGGCATTGCAGATTAATTTTCGGTAAGACTTATTGCAAAAAATATTGAATTTTAACTTTAAACGCGATTTTCTCGAAACAACGTTTTTCAAGTTGGCGTGCATGATTAAGAAAAACTATATTAACCAATCGTTCTGAAATTTTAACACGTTAGTCTGCACATGTTAATGCTCAGAATGAACTACGGATGAAAAAATCGACATTAAGTTTTTTTAGTTATAGCCGATTTTTGGGGGAAAAAAACCTCAATTTTCGAAAAAAAACGCCGCCATTTTGTTATTTTTGAAACAAACTTTTTTTTTTGTTCATTCCAAGGCCGCTTTGATGCTGGTCAAAACCCGGTTTTTGTTTTTTTTTAGACTTTCCTGAGGGCAGTTATCATGCACTCCAGGTTTTTTTGGTGTATTTTCCAAAAACTTGTAGCAGACGATAGGGGGCCACAAAACATTTTTAACAATTTTGTTTATGTAGTCTAAGGCAAATAAAGTATGTGTAAAAAGTTTCATTAAGATATGTCGCCTTTTTCAATTAAAAATAAGCCTTTGAAAAAAACATTTTTTTTTCAATTTGAAGGTGCTATGTCCCCTTAATGATGTTATTGCTTCAATCCACAGCAGATTTCTAATCTCTTTACAGAATATCTTTCTTCTTTCTTTTCCCAGAAAAAATCTGATCACCTTCTATGAAACACCTGATTCTCCTCCGTCATTTATTCCTTTTATTCATACCGGCCCCGTAGAAGTTGAGCCAAGACTTGAATGTCTTGATGTTAATGCTCGTTGTGGTCCCAACGGTATCCCGAACCTTTACGCCAAATCACTTTCGTCGTCCCTGTGTGTTCCTTTTTCAATTATTTTCGATTTTAGCTTCTTCTCAAGCTTTTTTCTGTCCTACTGGAAGTCTGCTCATATTTCTCGGATCCACAAATCCGTTCATTCAGGTTGTATATTCAATTATCGCCCCATTTCCATCATCATTTCTTGCTTTAGTAAAGTACTCGGAAGAGTTGACCACAATAGGCAACTTCCTATCCTTCACCCCTTTATTGCTCTCGAGCAGTATTGGTTTATAGAAAGTAGATCTTCCGCCTCTAACATCTTAATCTTCACTAACTTGATTGCTTCCGTCTTAGTCCAACGAAGGCAATTTGATGTGGTATACACAGATTTTGTAAACGCTTTAAATTTCAAACAATCTTCTTCTTGTAAAGCTTGAAATTAATGGGGTATCTAACCTTCTCTTGTCCTGGTTCTCATCCTATGTCTCTGTTCGTACCTGTGTTGTATCTGTAACGTCTTGTACCTATTCCCATTACTGCCTTTTTTCTGGTGATCCTCAAGACTCAATACTAGCTGCTTTGTTATTTCTGGTATTTATCAATGATCTCCCTTTCTTTATTGATTTTTCCTACGATTTTTGCTGATGACTTTAAGATTATTATTTAAATTATTATTTGAATTTCATATACCTGATTGTAAGTATAGTTTGTCCTATCCCTAAATTTCCTCTTTAAAGCCTCGATGAATATTCCTTGATAGCTGGCTGCTTTTCAGGCTCTTCGAATGTCTTATGGTATCTGACCTTGGTTCTTAGCTTTTACTCAGATTGATAATTGTCCGTATTTTTAATACGGTTTGCGCAAACATGCGTTTTTTCACTCCCCGTTAAAGCGTGTTTCCAAAAGACACACAGAACTACAGCTTGGTTCGTTACTGCTAACCTTCTTTTGATTTAGAAGGCAAATCAAAGCCTTCATTCTTGATATTTCGCATTATTTTTGATGACGCATCTATAGATAATTGTTCATCAATTTTTTTCCTGTAGAGTCATCATTGCATTGCAAAAAGTTCACTTAATTCTCTTTTCGCGTATTGTTATACAGAAATATAGTACTCGGTTGGATAAAAGCACAGGAAATATGTCTGCAAAGGTAACACTTATCAATAATCATACTTTGGACCATCTTTTTCTGATTCATCTCCTTCCGATTTGTGAGTGCTCTGTTCTGGACTTGCGTAGAACTTGACAAATTTGCTACTCATTTGTATCTCACCTTATTTATAACGCAGTTGACATTGCGCAAATCTACCAATCCCATATGAGGCCTAGACTTGAATGTAACTCCCATATCTGAGCAGAGATAAGCCGAACTATAATAAATAAATAAAATCTCTTGTTCTATACCTTATAGATCTGTACCATCGCTTGGTACTTGTCGTACTTATAGGTCTTATTCGCACATCTTTGAGATTATATTCAATCGAACGAACAAGACAAGATCACGACTTTTTAGGTCAAAATTGGTTTCATAACGTGCCATGGCTTTATGGTGCGCGACCAGGATGCTCGCGCATAGGGGAAAAAACAAAATTGGTTATTTTTGGATGGTTTGTATACATGTTGAGCTTCTGAGACGTTAAAAATGGGCATTTACAGGATAATGTCTTTATCTGATCTTGATTGTTCATGATTGCACCGTTAAATTTTTAATTTTTTGTGTTTACGGGAGTTTACCAAGTGCTATCTCTGGCTTCGAATACAAGTGTCAGTTGCTCTTCCCTGACGTGAATCAGCACCACTTTCGCTCAACCTACTAATCTCTTTATTCATGTCCCACATTCACTGTCTTGCCACTTATCTTGCTAAGCTGCAAATTTTAACCTAAAAATTGTCTAGCCTAAAAAAAAGCTCTAACCTTAAACAAACTCTAACCTAAAAACCAATGCCCCAATGATTTATACCAACCAACATATGATCCTAAACAACGTACTTGCCAAAAACCACGTACCTATCATATGCTTTGATAAGAAATAAAACAATCATATTTTAGAAATCCATCCTGATACGCTCAGCCAAATACTAATTACATCATTAATTAGCAGTTTCGACAAATTTTATGAAAAATTTCAATTGGACTCATCGTTAACCTTGTCAGTTTAAAACAAATAAAAATTATCACAATTTTCCTTGGATTATTTGTTTATTTTTTTTCGACACAATTATTCATTCATTCCTGCTAATCTTTTTTTTTACCAATATAATATTGTACAAGCTATGCTGACATCTTATTCTTGCAAGAATTTAATCTCTATAACATTGTACTGTGTATACATGTTGCCTTGTCTGGATTTCACTTTTACCAATTTATTGCCCTATATTTTTTATGCGATAATAAACAAAACCAGAAATCAAACCATGCGTAGGCTGTTCTACTCCGAATGAATCCACATGTACGCGCGATTATATTAAACAGGTCTCGATAAGGATTAATACGATTATGAGACGACTATTGTTGGTAATTGATCAACTTTAACCTTTTGATTCTTATTCTTGATTCTCACACTGAGTAGCTGTTGTTGCACATAGTCTAGGGTTGAGTGTACGTGCGTAAAATAATTATTCTGGAATGGTCAGCAAGATTTTACTGTGGCAAAAAATGATAAAGTTGTAAACAATCTGAATGATGACGTGCATGTATTACTCAATTGCTCACCCCGTTACAATGATTGGGCCTTTTTACACTTGCATTCTTGACGCACTCCTGAAACTGGTTTTACACAATCAACATTTCCACACTTGGTGTGTATCAGCAACGGAAGCGTTCATATACCGATTATGCATATGAATGTGTGCGTGTTGTTGTTTTCTCATTTCGACTTGAGTGTTTCATGAAAAATTCCTGAACCGTGAACTATGTTTATAGTTGTGTTAGTGATTTGCAGCAGTTTCAATCAGTTTCAAACGTGAGGAAAAATTCTCTCCAAGTGCATCACTTTTTGTAGAGATTTCTCCTCGATTCTTCTGCCTCTTGCCCAGATAACCGGTTATAGGACTGTATCAAGAGTACAAGTGTAACAAGGCCCATTGAAAATAATATTTTTTTTTATTTTGGTTTCAGGTACTTTTCTGTTGATGCTGAGTGGACTGCTAGCGATAACAGTGGCAATTTTAATGAAAGTGTTTCATCCCTATGATTTGGTGTTTCGTTGGGTAAGTTGATAAATAGTTTAGCATTTGTTTATTTTGAATTTAGATTTCTAGAGCAACTGCAAAATTCATGAAAATAAATATTTCATTCCCGTTTCTATGGTTCTAAACGTTTATCAGTTTTCTTAGCAAATGGTCCGATTTCGAGTTCCTTTGTATAAGGTCAAGAAATTGTTTGTCCTCCTTTTTCCGTTCGAAATTCCATGTATATACCCTTCTTTCAGTCAATAAATTATTGTGTTGTTGTAGTTATGATGTCTCACAGACGTCTCTGTCGCCAGAGGAAACCCGCTTGCGATGGCCTGTAATCTCAATTATTTTTGGCACACGTGTATGATTGCGGCTTGTATACAAATTTTTGAGTTGCGTCATTTTTCTCTTATCTGTTCTGAAAAATTGTTTTTACTTTCTTCGTTTGTTCGATTTAACATATCGCATGTGGTTTTAGCTAATATGAAATACATTTCAATGACAATATGTTTGTTCAGTATGAATTTAAAAAAATAAAAAAATAAGGCAAGATAAGTAATTATTGAAGGCGAAGATCTCATATGTAAGCTCAGTATCAAAATAATGGGGAATGTAAAATTTAACAATTGATAATTTTCTTAGTGCTTTTTCACTAGCCCCTCATGATAAATGATCGTTACTTAGATCCAACACGATTAGGTCAGTAAAATTAACAGTAAGAAGATAGTTTGTATAAGTAGCTCTTCCGGAATCCCGTCATCATTTTGACACACGAAATATAATTCCTACTAATCTTTTCTGATGACATCCAAGTTAAAGAAGTAACAAGCCACTAAAATTAAAGTTGTCCCACGTCAATATATTTTGGGACTGAGTGCAGTAGTTGGTAGAGAATTCATTCACAATCAAAGTAAACGAGCGTATTTTTAGCGCTATAATTCTCTCATCGTCCTTTACTTTCTGCTAGATCTATTTTTAAACAAGATTTTCTATTCAAAATTTTGTTTTTTAAATGTACCCCGAACATAAGCTGCAACTCAAATAAAACCAAAACTAAAGGCTTTTTTCGAAAACTTTTAATTGTAGAATTGAATTATATTTCTTTATTGGAAAATTTAAGATTTATTAGGCGTCAACTAAAACTAGGAATGAAGTTTTTTCTTCAGCCCTATCAAATACACATTTAAGTGATCTACACATTTAAGCGGCCCCTAAATTATCCTATCATTCTATTCCTTCTTGGAACAAATAAACCAAACCTCGACCGTAATTTGGATATTAAATTTCATTTCAAATTGATATGAGATTTACCGCAAAACAGTTAAAGTTAAAGTCAAATATGTAAAAGCTCATTTTATAAAACTTAATATCAATAATGGATAGAATTGAATTTCAAAAACAACAAGATCCTTTAGCTTTTTTGTAAAAATAGTATGAAACTCAATCATTTGTCATGGACTTAGACAATTCCCAAGCACTACATCAACGAGTGTGAAAACAAAAGTTGCAAGTCAAGCTCTTCTTGTCATTGTTATATACTGCATTCATTCTGTCAGTGTCATCCTTCCAATTTGTTGGCTTTTGCAATGCATATTAAATACCTTCTATGTTGAAAAACAATTTGCGCATTCTTCAGAAGTATAAGCTTGTCACTAACTTGGACTTTGAAAGTTGAGAAATGCTCACCTATGGCGAGGGGTCAGTAAGGACACATCTCAAGATGGAATCATCTATCCTCCGTTCTGTGATATCACGGTTAATAAGGTAAAAATACAAGTTTATTGGTGGTGTTTTGCCCTCGAGAGTGGATTTATACATGTGTACTCCTGTGGCTCCAAACTAAACAATAAAATTGGAAGTAGTGTTTATTCAGATGAGTTAAATCTAAGTAGCCAAGCAACCAGTAGCTCACTGGCTAGTCCTTGTACAGTGCCCATGATGATCGCTGAAAGACATGCATCTATTAAGACGTTGTCAAGGAATTCGGCAGTACAATTGATTTGGAGTTCGGGAGTTCAATGGACATTTGTGGTGAATGTGGGGATGATGAACTCTCAAAGCTTAGTATCTTGCTACTGGAGGTCTCATTCCCCTTCTCCATAAAAATACCGATGCCATCGGTCAAATCAGCTAAAAAATCATGAACAGTAGGAAGCCCTAGACGTAGAATCATCCTGAGCGATTGAAAAACAGATCTGGGCTTTATGAACGTGCGTCGCACCAGTTTTCATCCATAGTGCTTTGCGTTTTGTCGTGGGTGTGCTCACGGGCCAATGCTTTATAGGACGGCATGCACAGCGACTTCAAGGTAGGTTCAACGATATCGTTGGAAAAATTGTTTTGCATTTCATGTTCCACTATCTGGCTATGACGTGGGAAAAAATGACAGTTATTAGTTCACCCTTTCTCTCCAGTATAACTGGCCTATCCTTGATTAATCCATAGGAAACTGTCCAATTTATTAAAAGAAACAAATGGTTAGGTCGAAGTGGCTGCTGATCTCCAGAGACCTGGCGACCGACACACATAGGCACAAGAGAGGCCCGTTGTGATAAACAAATGGTTTCCTGATTATAGAAACTAAGGAGAGATATTTACTATGGTGTCACGACGGGCTTCTTATCGTTTAGGCGAGTTTTATGGCAAGCCAAGTCTCTGTCGATCAATATCCACTTCAACCTACTGACCTACCTATTTTGGTTACTGGAAGGTTGTAGACAAATCTTATTCCTACATAAAATTAGTTTTTTTTTTTCAATTTAAATTTGTTCTACCTATTCATTTCCTTTTCTAATCATCACATAGGACAAATAGAAGAGATTATTTTTGAATGCTTGCTTTCGATGAACAAACGATATACGTCAATATTGAATTCCCAGCATTTTTTCAGTCTCTGCTTCACCGTAAACATTTAGTTGACTGTATTGCAGTTTGTCTGTTTTTTTGTTGATATCAGGTATTACGCTTTGCATTTTACATCTCTTCTGTGGCATTTGCTCTTGGTCTTCTCGTTCTTGGTCTTCTTTTGGCCTTTTGGTAAGTGGAGTCTCGTTGTATTTTAATCGATTCGTGTGAAATTCGACGCTTAGTTTTTTTTAGCTGTTGATGGTTAATTCGTCTTTCATCAAGCGTTAGAGGGTGAACTATTCTTTCTTCTACCGGTATTACAAGTGGCATTTATTTATGGACGCTATAAGCAGAATTGAGTAACTCTTTGAAATAAACGACCATCACTGCTGGTGTTGTTTTTCGTCTTGACAATCACTTCATTGACTTTCAGAAAATGTGGATTGTAATCAGCTTTTTTACCTGGTTTTCCTATATTAATGGTTTGAATGTGGACAGTAGTATAAGAACCAATCGTTGTTTTTAAACCAAATGATCCTCCTTGGTTCACATTAATAGCTATAGTTGCTCTTTAAAAAAATCCTCATTAATTTTCATTTTTACTGTATTAGGCTATAGGACTAATCAAGCATTCAATAAGGGACTTCTTTTTGCCTCAGTTTTTTCAAATTAACAGAAGTTCTCTGGTTTCGTTCCTTAAAATGTAGCTAGTATTTCGGTGACACTGTTGCTATGACTTTACTGGCTTTTTATTCTCTTATTCTCTTCAAAATACATCAAAAAATGTATATAGATTTCTCCTCTACCCCATTTACCCTGTCCTTGATTAGTAATAATCCCTTGAAAGTCGAACACCTGATGTGCAAGTTAGATTTCAATGTTGGTTTTGGTCCTGGCGATGTTGCCGACGCAACGGTGAAACCATTTTTGTCTTTTCTTTGTGTTTCTTTGTCTACTATTTTTAACATAAGGCCTTTCTCTCTGGTGAAATTCCTTTTTCATGGAAAGCTGATTTTAGAATCCGATGATGCATCCACCGTTTCAAACTATCGTTCTATTTCTTTTTCTCTTTCCCACATCTGGAGTTCCTCAAAGTTATATCTTTGAACAGCTTTACTTTTTGTCTTATTTGTCAATTATCTTGCCTCTGTAATCAGCTCCTCTTGACTTGTTCGTGTGGTTGACTAAAAATAAGGCAGAACAATCAAATCTTTCGGCAATTGTCACCAGCTTCAAGTTGTTTTGCTTGTTCTCAACCACTAGTGACAATCCACTTACCTTCCTTCAAATATATGTATCTAAGTGCCACCAAATGTCATTCACACATAAAATATCCCTCATGTACTTTCCTACTAATTGCTTGGTATTTCTTTCTTTGTAGTACAGCACTCTAGAGACCTTGGTCTAATATTTGAGGTGAAAATGAAATTTAATCTTCATGCCATACATAACACAACTAGATTCTCTGAAGCTGCTGGCCTTGTTTTGCGTTCTTCTTGCATGCTTACTAACATTTCTTCCTGTTTTTAATTGTTCTTTTTTGCCTTACTACATAGAATTCTTGAATATGCGCGTCAAACTTGGTGCACTTGTATTCAATATCTATCTCACTCTAGTGTAAGTATATAAATAAATAAATACGTGTCTTTAAAGAGGGTTTTCTTCGGTCAACAGACTCTCCTGATATATTCCACTATTTTTTAGGCGTGTATTATATTCTTTCCTTTATTTAACCTTTTCAAATTATTGCAATAAAATTCCAATTTAAAGATAATTTTTAACATCTGAAATTTGACATATAAGTGACGCTCCAGTTATGGATTTATCCTCCCGAATTTCAAAAACAAGTCCAAAGTACCTATAATCAATCAATATCTGTGAATGTTTAGAGATATATCAAGGTTAAAATTGATCTTTAGATACCAACTACTTTACTACCTGTTTTCGATACCAACAAAAAATTGTTATCTGAACCCGTATTCATGTACAGATGAACTATGGAACAAACTTAAGAAAAATTTTGCAAAAAAAAATATTACGCGAATCATCGACTAAGTCTAGGCCAACATTTTTCATGTTTCATCCAACATGACGTACATACAATATGTCCAATGACGTCATACTCCCTCAAAAACAAATCAAACATACTGGTCACAAGCAATTTCATATGACCCTCAAAATCAATTAGTTGGTAAGAAATTGAATTGAATTTGGCAAATCATGTTGTTTGTAGCTTCCCAATTATGTGAATAATTTTTGCAGTGCATTAATTTGTATTTGTTTTACATTTAATGCATTGGAAACATCGAGATTGTTTTGATGATTTGAAATTAATTTGCATGGCTACCATAAATAATTTTCCCATTTTTTTTCGCAGAAATTAATATTCGAAGAGGACGGTGAAATTTTCAATCTTTGGGAGAAACCACCAGTTGATCTCTTTGTGAAAATCTATCTATTCAACATTACCAATGCCGATGAATATATGGCGGGACGCGAAAAATTAAAGGTCGAAGAAGTTGGACCATATGTCTATAAGTAAGTTTGATTTGATAACTATTAAATAAATTAAATGTCTTAAAAATTTATCGATACTTTTTGTGTGTGATTTTACTTTATATCAAAATAAACGTGAATTACTTCTTCATCAACAGAGAAATTATGCAACATGACGATGTGGTTTTCAATGATAACAATACAATTTCATCACGACCCCGACATCCCTTAATTTTCGATCAAGCACTATCCGGCGACCGTCATGAGGACGATATGTTAATGATGGTCAACATTGCTTTGCTGGTAAGTCTATAGCATCATAATAAAAACCATTATCCTTCCTCCTTCGAAAAAAAAAACGTACCAAAAACTCACATGGTGAGAAATTCGCGGGAAAAACTTGTTCTCTCGATCAAGTTCATTGTTTTGGAACTATGCCTCAAATGATTAAGCATAATTCAACCGGAATGCGAAAACAGACATGTATCCATTCAATCAAATGACCGAAAAAAGATACTAGGTACCTACCAGGAACCGAATCGTTTGCAAAACCAGATAAATGCAGAGTTTTTACTGGTGCATATGAAGATTGGTGCAGAAATTTCTAGAAGAATTATACAGTTTTTCAATAAGCAGCTCACATCACATAAGTGATTGCATGTGAAAGCAATGGTCGAACAATCGTCGACTTAAATCAATGTTAACTTGAGTATTATTCGAATGTATGTATGCAACTTTGGAACAAGCTATCGAAGCGCAGTTCACTGATCAGCCAAAATAAAATACTCGTATCCGTTAGGTTTGTCTGAATTACAAGCATGCCAAGGTTTTGAATGTGACGTCAAAATCGACAGAGGTAATAGGTGATTCCAATATTATTCAATTTTTTGTACTGATCGATAAAAAAAGGCTTCCAGCTAATATCTGTTGATCAACAAACAACTTTCGATATCGTCAAATCAATTTAGATAGAATTCTCATCGTGTAAAAAACTTGTTCTACACGCAAATGTTGCTGTCGTATAGCTAGAAAAATATTATGGTGCTGAAATTTTTGCTCTTTTCGCAAAAAAAAATATTTTCGAATTATTAAATCGTGATGCTACCGCATCATGCCTGACGGCCAAACAAATTTATCTAAATCTGAAAACAGCAAAAAATACTACGATTCAGATGAACAGTAATTTTCCACCATCAAATTTGTGGAACATACATCGATGGAGTTACCGGCTTGAGAATAAATTCTTTTGAGTCAAACCAATTAACAAGCAAATGTTTGAGTCGAACATGAAACCTGTTGCATTGAAGTGTTTACTGGTTGATACCTTCAAGTACATATGGATGCGAAAATAAATTTCTAGAAACGACTACCCTGTCAATCGTATTCACGTGCCGACGTACATAGACCTGACCTACATTTTGGGAGGTTCGTAGGTCAGTACATTTAGCGTCTGTCACTTATTTGTTCCGTGGGGAAATTCCACATTTCGTAGGTGGAATTACCTATAATACTTCCATGATTTGAGAATGATAGTTTGTTTTCTTTCCCGACGTAAACGAATCAAGAATCTGCCACTAGTCGTAAAACGAAAATGAAAATTTTTCCATAACTAATTTAACTTTTTTTTATAGCTTTTTGACTCAGAATCGTATTTTGGGTTTAAGCAAAATGTGACAATGACCAGGCAGAAAGTTTGTTTTTGTTGACGGCAAGTGAAATGGAACTGTTGGTATAAGATAACAAGTTAGATCTAGTAAATTTCTAGTAATTTAGTAATTTATTCAGAAACTACGCCTAATTATATAGAATTAAATAAGTACGAAATCAAAATACAAAATGATAAAATTAAAAAACAGTAAAACAAAATGGTTAATGGTGTTAAGAATGTAATAAAATTCAATAAAAAGTAAAATAGAAGGTAATACTATAAAAAGAAAAAAAGAAGGTAATAATAACAGGTCAAATATAAGGTATAATATATAATAAAATAGAAGGCATAATCATATTAAAAAATTGTACTACGAACTAAACTTTTGAAAATTTCAACAGAC
The DNA here is from genome assembly GCA_947369275.1 of Nemotelus nigrinus. Taxonomy (NCBI): domain Eukaryota; kingdom Metazoa; phylum Arthropoda; class Insecta; order Diptera; family Stratiomyidae; genus Nemotelus; species Nemotelus nigrinus. The sequence continues at coordinate 70,791,277 of OX376375.1, read as the reverse complement.
AGCGGGACAGAACTCAGCTGAAACTTATTATGCGACCTCCATAAACGCAAAGCAGGTGAGTGAAAATAAAGTTCTGTAGGCGCAAAAAGTACATTCAACAGTGTGATTGACCTGACAAGACTGTCATGATGGCGCTTCGTAAAAAACCGCTCCAAAGATGAAGATAAATAGCCACGACAAACTTTAAAAAGAAAACATTTATCAAGTTAAGATCTACGCTGATCAAGTCAAGCAATATTGTGGATTGATACAATAAAAGCAATATTTAAAAATAAAGCGGCGGATGAACCTGCTCTGGGCAGATTCAACCGCCTCAGACAAATAACAGAAACGAAGATACAATACTACGGAGCAACACTCAAGGATAGAGCAAACAAGCAAAAGAAGCCCACACATAGAAAAGTCGGAGGAATTGTGGGGAACCTGTATTACAAAACCAGCGATCCGAGAAGCCTTTCGAGTGATGGTACGAATTTGAAAATCAAACTTAAGCTTCCGATCGAAGGTAATATCGAGGTCAGTGAAAAGATTCACAATTGAAGGAACGACGTTGCAGATAGTATAAAGGAACTCAAAAGCACAAGGTTTCAATATAAAAGGCATAGAGAAATATTTGGAGCCATTCAAGGACAAATAATTACAGTCACACCAAGAAACAAGACGATTTCAGTCGTTTTGAAGAACAAGATGATCAGAAGGATCATTGATAACACGAAAGATTTTAAAGTCATCAGCGTACAATAGACACGGAAAAGCATTCACATTAGAAAGATCAGTGACGAAGAGATTAAAGAGGAAAGTTTCAAGAATAGATCCTTGAGGTACACCGGTGGAACAAAAAAAAAGACGAGGAACTACGGAGGGAAACATAGCAAGTCCGAGTAAATACAAATGACGATATCTACCATAAAAGGGGCTCAGGTATGCCATAATGCTCTAATTTACGTAGGAGGAGCTCATGGTTGACTAAGTCAAAGGCTTTGGAAAAGCCAGGGCATATGACATCTACTTGATGGTGGCTATCTAAGGCAGGCGCAACTATGTGGGAAAACTCAACTATGTTAGTGGTACTATGAAAAATGTGGCTAAAAGCGCCATGGACCCAATGAAAAACAAGACGCTCCCAAATTTTAGAAAAACATAGAAGGATTGAAATAGGACGTTAGTTAATAAATAGGTTTCGATCACCAGTCTTATGAATAACAGAAATGCTTGGCACTTTCCAAAAACCTGGGAGAATGCCATTATACAGACTAATGGGGCATTCCACGTGAAGCGGACAGGTAAAAAATTTTGAGGTTTCCGATTTTAGTAATATTTGATTATGTTATACCTATATATGTTCTCGATTAAGATGCAAAATATTTTTACCGTAATAAGTCTGGTTAGCGAGCTAGAGGGCTTTAAAAATTTGACTAATCGGCAGGTGTACGCTATTTCGAATCAAATTATACAGTTTAAAAAAGTAGCAATAAAATAAATAAAGCACTCGAGTTGATGCGTTGTATAATGGGCTTATTAAATGCAATTTTAGGTATTTAGGAAAAAAAAATTTTGGGGGGAAAAATATATTTAAATGTTTTAAACTTGAATTTCACAAAGTTCGACCATTAACTTTTATTTAAATTTATTTTCTAAAAATAACCTCTCTAGCTGGCTAACCAGACTTATTACTGTAAAAATATTTTGCATCTGGATCGAGAACATATATAGGTATAACATAATCAAATATAACTAAAATCGGAAACCTCAAAATTTTTTACCTGTCCGCTTCACGTGGAATGCCCCTAATGCTAAAAATGATGGACAGGGGAGAAAAAAAAGAAGTAGTAAATTTTCTTACGATCTGCGTCCGAATTCCATCAGAGCCCAGGGAAAAGTTGGAGTAGATTCTAGAAGATTAGTCACAAGTAAAGAGAGGCAAGCGGGAGAAATATATAAAGCAACAGTAGGAGGCAGAAGAAGTGGCATTAGAATATACAGAGGAAAAAAAGTCAGCAAATAGATTATATGTATATTTCTTACGGAGTAGATGTGCAAGAGTTTTTAAAATAAAGAGAAGCAGCTAGAGAAGAAAAAGATTTTATACTACGGAAATTGATCAGAACTTCTTAGAATCATTTAAGCTAAAAGATAATTGAACGAATGAAGAGTAACGTTGCTATTTTTTGTTCTATTATGGGCAGCAGATCGCATATAAGAAGAAAAGGAATAATCATCGACCTGGACTTCAAATATTTTAGACGAGCAGCATTTTTATCACGCATGACTTTTACGGGGAGTACGGAGCATCTTGAAATTTATTTAATATATATACATGCAAAGATTAGTTAATGAAGTTTGTGTAGAGGCAGCATCAAGGTCACGAAAAAAATAGTTAATTCCCCTCACAGTTAGTTTTATAGAAATTGTGACGACAAATCATGTTCCGCTTATGTAAAATGTAGCCCTTGAGGCGTATACTTACCGACAGTGGAGGATGATGGCTATCAGATTAGAGGAAAAGTATGAATGTGCAGAAATATAAGATCAAAAATTTAACCTTTACTGTTACGAACACGATTGAATTGAGAAAGAGGATTGATAGCCTAAATTGGATCTAGAAGGCCCTCAGCAATGCGACCTCCCGGGTATATTGTGCCTTTTCAGCGTTATATCCTATAAGATGTCCAGGGTTCCTATTAACCTGGATATATTACTTGACGGGACATTTGTTATGTCCCTGATGGAAGAAAGAGCAGAGCCAAGGGGCTCTAATCTTCGTCTCGCTAATGCTGGACAGAGTGTGAGAAGATGATCAACATTCACTGTATCTGCAGCAGTCGTCTCGCTCCTTACTTATTCTGTGGAGATACGTTTAACAGGGAAGTTGGTCTGTCAGTGCTCCACATAGGGCTCTCATGCCACTTTTGCAGAGAACCACTGCTTCTTTTGCTCTTTTGTTATCCAAGCTAAGCTATTTTTTGGTTGTTTTAAACCCTCAAGATTAAGCCAGTAGCTTTTGATTCTTTTCTTGTTCCATGTTTTAATTTCCTTGTCCTTATCTGGCTATGTAAAACCCCAATACGGAGAAGAACTTGCGAAGGGCATTCTCGATCCTTCTTTGGATTTGGTATCAGCTTCCTCGTTTCCTTGGTGCCCATTATGGCCGGGAATCCATATCAACTCGAGGCTGTTCTCTTCCCCTATTTCATTTCCAAAGTTAGGATGCTTTCAGTAAGCCGGGTCTAGGAAAGGCATATTAGATGATCCATTTCGATAAAAGAACCAGTTCTAATTTCTTCAAGCTTGCCTCTCAAGCGACGAACATTTTGCTAATGTAAACTAAGAAAAAACAATTAGAAATCAAATGTGTTTTCTCCGGTTTATTCCGAAATGAAAATTTCCATGGCTTTCAAAAAGTTTTGCCAAAGTCCCATGCGGCCAAAATTTCGGTTCATCAACGGTGTTAAGGCTGGGTGGCAAAATTAATTTGAAAAAGGTGACGTATCTCCTTCGTAGATGGTCTTTCGCTTATTTGACACAATCCAAAAAATATGAGGTGTGCCAAATGTAAAACAAAGCTGATTACGACGGTTTTGATTTTAAAGCTGCAGTTCGTTTCGCTGTAGAGAACTTTACGAATTATTAAGTTGAAATTCAGCATTTTGTTGAAGCAGAGAAGAGCCGGGCACTGAATTTTCAAGTTGAGGGCCGAAATACTGAAATACTACGCCTCATTTCAAACCGGCGTATTTAGAATGTACAAGTAAGCAGTAAAAGTCAGCGCAGACTAATAATGCAGAATCGTGCTTTTTTCCATGCATTTGAAGTCACTACACAAAGATATGGCAATAAATCGAAATCAACTGCGTTTTGAACACACTTTACTATGTTCAAAACGCAGAAGTGTCTGTCAAAAGCTTAACTGAAACTGGGGCCGTTGATTAATTTAGTTAATACTATCAAAGATCTGTTTCCGATATTTGTCGCGTGGTCAAATCTTTATTGTCTATAAATATCAACTACGCACATTGTTAACGATCGAAAACATGTTGATTTTCTCGGACCGAAATGATTTGTCACTAGAAATGCGAATCGATTCAAAGAAACCTCACTTCAGAATCGAACCGGTTTATTGCAAGCACGCTAAATCTTCCTGAATTCCGAAAGTAGGCATCAAACCGCTTATTCATTTCCGTATTCTATGATATAGCCTTAAGGTTTATTCCATTCTATAATTCATCAACTCTTGCAGCTTCCTCTGCATTTGTTCTCACCTGAAAGTCCATCGAAAACAGATCGAATATGTACATATTTTATATCAAATATCATATTATTTCCGCATACGAATGTTGCACGATCAGTCATCAAGCTGATACAAAAGCAGGTTACCTGGGAAAATCCAAAGATACGAATTTCTCGATCAGATTCAAATCGATCTTCACGTAAATCAATATTATCTAAAGTCGACAAACTGATCGGCAATCCCGAAATTGTCAGCACGAAATCTATAAATGAATATGCAAGCGAAAGAAAACTGGATTAATCATTTCAAGGTGCTTGTTGTGATTGTATTAATAGGAATATACAAATCAATCGACGCGAAGATAGCGTTTGAAAAGAAATAGAGTGTATTTTTAATGATATTATGTCTATAAATAATTAATTTTTAATCTTTTTCTGCAACTATGTTGTCGTTTTCATAAAACTATCACCAACAAATTAAGCATTAATATGAATGATAAGATTCAATAGCTCAGCACGATTGCTTTTTCAAAAAATTTCCACGCAATGTTTTTTTTACACAGACACAAAAGATTTCACAAATGATAGCTTTGAACTAGGTTTCTTTCATTTCGGATCCGTCAAGCTTAAACTAGGTTCTTCATAATATTTCAATTTTCAATATGCATTAGAGTCTAGGTAACAAAGTTCAACTTTTCCCTTTGCCAAAACGTAAAATACTAAACAACGAAAAAAAGTTCCCTGATGTTTTTTCTTCTTCTTCTCATATCATGATTAATATTGCGGCAGATCTTAAATTTAAAACCAGTTAAGTATCAGATCTTTGATTGTGCTAAAATACAGGTATATAATAATTTATTCTACATCAAAAGTGTGTAGCTAATGATAGAAGATATTGTTTTTTTTTGTGTGCTTGGAAGAAACATTTTTGACTTGAATAAATTTCGAAATTAACATTGATTCGCAATCGGAATTCCACCTGTTGTTCGATGGTGGTTTTTAAACGAATATTGTGAAGGGATTTTATCAGATTTCGAGTTTGAATTGCGTAAGAGATATATGATATATATTTTTGATATTAAAATTTTGATATTTCGAAAAAAATGTGTAGAACGAAGGAAGTATTGATAGGAATGAGTTTTAGATACGAAGTAAATACATGATTCGATTTCATAACGCTTGGTATTATTAGAACCAAAACGAAAAAATGCTTTTGATGCATAAATAAAATAAAGCTCTGTGATTTGCTAAAGTTCAGCCTCTACAATATAAGAGTCGCAGTTGTATTTTTCCGGATATTCCTGTGGGTCTACCCATCAATCTTACTAGTGAATTCTCTGAGCTATTTCTTTGGTTCAAGGCCGATAAATTGGGCTTGTATGAGATAGCGATTGCGTTGTGAGTCTAGATTGTATTTTAAATTATACTTAAATAAAGTTAGACCGCTCCAGAATATTACTTAGGACTCCGACGTCATCTATATAATTTCAGTACTCTTTCTCGATACTGGGTTTGGAACTTCTATTTACTTAGTTCTTTTACTGGTAAGTCCAAATTCAGTGATGAGACTGTTGTCAAACACAGTTTGGTTAGCTTTTTGTACTATTGTTTCAAAATAAAAACAGAAATATACCGTTAGAGGAACCGGCTATGCCTGCATCTTTCGAAAAGTGGACGCTAGGTTAAGTTTCCCTGGCAGACACTAAGTCATGTATCGAAAATTGCCCAAATACTCTTTTATACACGATTCCATTGATAGCTCTGCGGTTTATGGCTGACGATTCTGGGATGAAAAAGCATTTTGCTTTCTTCAGCTGTTAAACGTAGCGTAAACAGGTTCAAAGCAATCTGTGGCGGGAAAATTTAACAACTCCAATAACCTGGCAAACGGTGTCATAAAAGTCCATTCATATCAGTTATAGTCCTATTTATTGTTGTGAATCTCTTTAATCTCTCTTTTTTGTATTTCCATTGCAAGAGAGTCAAACTAAATAAGTGCTAGTAAAAACAACTCACTGCATGTCATTAGCTACAAGTTCTTTTTCATGTCCATCTATTCTGTTTCCATCTATCCTTTGTCGCTGCCAGCTCCTCCTTCCGATGCCGAAGAGGAAAAGATATGCGAATTCGGTAACTTTGATTTTCTGTTACGGATAAGGGTTGAACTTCCAAAATTTGGGAAAGTCAGTAGTCAAAGAAATCAATCATTATAATTAGTCCTGACTCTAGACTAGTTGTAGAACTATCCAGCGAGAATGCAAGTTTTTGGATTTCGTTGTGAACAGTTCCATACTCCTCATACTTCGATAAACTGCAGAATACACAAAAATGTGTTTTAATGCTGCTGAGTTTGGTGGTTAACCTTTTGGCACTACTAATTTCACAGCATTTGCTCCATTAACGCTGATGCGGAACTGTTTGTTGACAAGAAGGCTTATAGTAAGTCCTATAAGCCTTATGAAAATCTGAACTTAACCAGCATGAACAGAAGATCTTCATATCATACAAAATCGATAGGCATCTCGATATCGAAGGCACTTACCATCGTAGCAGTGGTCCACTCTTTCAATCGAAACCTGACATGAGATAACGTGCTGCGTTCCATGCCTACAGGTTGCCTTCTATAAGTAAAGCGACTAAGTCCAGAAAAATTTATTGAACTGATCGGTACTAATGATTAAATAATAGCATTCTTTCCCTTCTACGTATTTCTGGAGACTAGATGTCCATGCTTGGAAGGAATTCTTGAAAAACCTACTCCGGGATGTCCTTCAAGGCACGCGTTACAACCGCTCTGATGCTGTCTATGGACTCCAAATATCGACATTTTAGGGCTCGTTTGAAGTAGGGAAATAGAAAAAAGTCTAGTGGTGCCACGTCGGGGCTGTAGAGGGCTGGGGAAGCATACCCTGATCTGGGTCAGATAGTCTCTGACGAAGAAGGTGGTGTGACTGGGTGCGTTATCGTGGTGGAGCCTCCAGGTGCCCTTAATGGTGCTACTGACGCGGGCGACTCTCTTATTTAATCTTTTGAGAACATCCACGTAAAAAACAGCAATAGCAGTTGTCCCAGCCGGTATGAATTCGTAATGAACAATACCACGGATGTCAAAGAAGACAACGAGCATTGCTTTTGGTCGAGATTTGTTTATGCGAGCTTTCTTGGGACGGGAGAAGAAAATGTTGTGTGCTAATCTGCACTCTCACGCTTGGTCTCAAAAAATTTAGGGTCTTGAAACAACTGCAACATTTTTTGACAAAGGAGCACTCGCGTGTTTTTCTGATTGTCGTTCAAAACTCGCGGGATAAGTTTTGTACAGGCCTTTCTTATCTGCAAATCTTGTGCCACAATCTAGTCAACCGTCGATTTGGACAAATTTACACTGTTTGCTATTAAACTGAGACTCAAGCGGCGGTCGTTCTAGACTGTCATCATCACGGGACGTTGATAGGCGTCCAGTCTGTGCTTCGTCGGCAACCACTTCCCGGCCATCGTTAAAGGATTTGTGCCATGTGAAAACTTGTGATTTTGAAAGGTAATCGTCCCCGTAAGTCTGCTGTCTCCGAAGCCGATTTGCCAAGTTTGACATCAAATTTGGTTGCGTAGTGCTGCTGGACTGAACGCTCCATTGCGCGCTGGAACAAAGCCCGGAAGTGACTTTCGGCTGGTTTTTCTCGAAGTTTTCTCGAAGATACTACGTACAGTCGCGTCAGAAAAAATGTTTGCATTACTTATGGAACGCACCATGTATACCTATGTATGTAATTGGTATTCTGGTCGAACTACCATAAGCCCACAATGCATGGAAATAATTTTTATTCAAATTCGTTTGAAGCTCATATCAACATCAGAATCTTCAGAGCTTCTTGTGAATGGAAACCAATATTGGCCACTTTCCAGGAATAGCGAAAGAAAATAATGCAAAGTAATCTGAGAGCAAAGATACTCCATCTCACTCAGAATAATTTTAGCGACAGTAAACAATACCAGTAAATAGTTGGTAAATGTTCCAAGAGTATTCGCGATTCATTCTACCATCGGACCAAGGAATTACAATTTTCTTGATGCAAGATATTTTTTACTGTTCGTAAATTTATCACTTTTTAAAGATTTCTTAAGACTGTTATACTTATTTGTTTTTCTTAAATTCATATTTATGATATTTTGCTGATTCGGCTTAGCACTTCTTGTGCGTGCTCTTTCATCCAACCTGAAAAAGAAAACGAAAGACAGAGTTTAAGAAATTTGATGGCAGCAATTGAAATTTTATTTTCAAAAGCCACAAAAGAGGTTGAAAAATATATAATCAGACCTTGAGAATATATTTTAATAGACCAGGTTTTTGGTACAACAAGACATCGACTTTGCTTTCTGCTGGCTGAATAATTAATTCTAAATTTTTATATGAATCTTATAAGCTACAGTTTTCATCTGGTTCAGATTCACACTAATTAACGTTCAACATGGCTTTTCAAGGTAAGGCAGGACCTGGTTGAAATCTAAATAAACATCTTATATAGACTTCAACCAGATACTGCCATACAAGTCTGGGCTATACGACCCTTAAAAGAGCCATCTTAAGGTATGCCTTGGTATTCTCTTGTACAATATATGTATATGCCAAAGTATTGCTTAAACACTTTTTTTTTTTAGCAAAGATTATATGCCATATCATCTTCTAAAGGACAAAACAAATGATATCCCCAATTCCAACTGGTTTTATTTTACATGCTGCGTCGCTGAAAATATTTTTTCTTAATCGACCACTGCAAGCAGAACAAAATCATTATTTCATAACCTGATTTTCGAGTTTTTTAATTGATTCAATTGATTGCTTCAAATACGAATTATTTTCAAACATTGTTTACCCAAATCTCTTTTCAAAAACTTTTATGCGATTCACATTTAATTTCGTAACCTTATTGATATTTGCATCGTCCGAAACATTTTTCATTCTATAAATATCTAATAAACTTCTTTCTCTGGCTAAGTCGAACAAACGAACGACAGTTCTTGATATCCGATTAAAATTCATAAAAGCTGTATATCAAACATTCAGAAAATTAGTTCTTGACTTAAATGTTGTTCCGCGTCTTTTCTTATCTACAAATCAAACTTATCACGCAGATACACGTGTCATAAAATTTGAAATCGAAAACTAGTCCGTTAGCATAGACTAGGTGGTCGTAATAAAAATATTTTTTTTTCGAATGGACTAACCAAAATTTTGTTCATAACTAAAATGATATCTGACATTTGTTTTTTTAATGAAGTATGGAATAATTAATTTAATCATATAAATAATATCATTTTCAAATTTCACATCAAACCTGCCGAAATATTTTTAGTCGAAGAACAGTTTACATTAATCAATATTAAAAAAATGGCGAAACATAAGGGTAGTTGAATGACCACACCATACACGTGTGCAAGAACAATGTATTATATAACACTGATTACTTTGAACTGTCAATCGTCAAAACCAACCAACGCGGTATTATTTACAACTGACAGAGCGACAGGCAGTCTTGAATATATTTAAAAAGAACGGTTCATCAAATCGATTTGTCTAAGCCTAAACTACAGTATGTTATATTCAAAATTGTAATAATATGAATTTCGGCATACTACAAAATCATAATAATCACAAGAATCGGTTTTAGAATGTATCTATTTTTTTGCAATCTTGAAAAAAAAATCGGATACCAAGCATTCTAGTCTGACCGTCTACTCGTACGTGGTTTAGTAGATGAATATGCTGATAATAAATTAATCCGATGTTCTGTGTTTGAGACATAAAAAAAATTATATAATCAACAGAAGATACATGCATATGTAAGAAGAGATTATTCATGTTTGATCCAGATTTACGTATTTGGAACAACTTAATATGTTTCTATGCAAATCAATTATTTCCGAAATGGGTTTAAGTAATAGAATAGATAGTTTTATGACATGGGTCGTTTACAAAAAGATCTGCCGAATTTTTTTTTAGGAGTTGTATGAATATAAGACTAAATTTAGAAGATGTTTGGTGAAAATAATTTATTGATTTACATTGTATTACATATTACTTGATTTTGTAATACTATCGAATAGAAAACGATATGGTAAAGTGTATTTGATATTAATATACTTCAATTATTTAATATTCAACCCAGTTCAACAAACAAATTTAAAAAAATGACATTTCTTCAATATTTCATTGATGCAAAAATATACAACATTTGCAAACAACACATTCATTGATGACTGTTAGATGGTTTACAATGTAAATGAAATTTTGAAAAATAATTCTATAATTATCATGAATTAATCAATAAGAACATCATCAAAGTTTAAAATCAACTAAGAAACTATTTATATAAAAGTTAAAATCAATGAATTGAAGCTTTGCATATAATTATTTTTCATGTAATGTAATTATCATTCAAACCTTTATAGCAGATTTTCAATAATTGCAATGTGCCATGAAAATGATATAAAAAAAGTTGAAATATTTCATTAACTATAATTTTATTTCGTCGTAAAGCAATAGTTTTCAATTAGAAACTCATAGCAAAGGAATTCGTTAATGAAACTAAGTTTGAAAATTATAATTTTTCCAAGAAATTTTTTTGTGTTCAGTTTGAAAAAGTTAAAGATTACAATCATTAGAATCACGTCATAAGTTAAATGCAGATATTTTTTCTGTTACTTCAAGTGCATTCGAAGATAGAATGCAATGTCAACTAAAATTACCATTGGGAGATATAATTAAATGGTTTGAATAAATTTTGTTGAAATAGTATAAAAGCGAATTTAATTGTTGGTTATGAATTGCGCATAATTAATTCGTATGTGTAAATGATTTGATAAATCTTGCTTTTGAGATTACAACGTTTTGATTTTCGCATTCAAAAGAAAAACGCGAAAATATTCGTGAATTTTCTATCATTCGGACACAACAGGGATGCTATTTTTTTTTAGCTAAAAGCAATGTTGTCCCGCTGCAACTCTTTTGGGGTTTTGGAGACTGAAGATGATGGAAATTATTTTCGTAATCGAAATCTTTAAGGAGTGTGAAATCACGCCTTCGTTTGACCCTGATCTGATTTAGTTAGAGCTAGGTTCAAAACTGAGTCAACTCAAAGCTCTCCTCTATATCCGGGATCGAAACGAAAGCACCACATACTAGTATCTAGAGTGCTCTATCCACACGAGTTTCATACTTTTTTGTGTCCATGTCGTTAAAATTTAACGGTAAAATTGAAGGTAGAATGATTTTTTTCAAATTTGACGGTGTGTCTCAAACTGAAAAATGACAAATGTAACTCCTACCAACTCATTTTCAAATTATTCAATTTTTTATAGTAATCGGCATCAGTTTTACTAGAAATTATTTATTTTGATCGTTTTACGCATCAATCAGCATCTTCGGATGATAAAGTCTATTGATTTATGTATGTACAGTCTGAGCCAAACTAAGTGAACCCACCGGGCAACACTATAACTTTAACAGCGCTTGTTTGACAGGTGTCACGTTAGTGGTATTTTAGTCTAGGCAGACTTTTGCCAACCAAATATGCGGAACTTGCTCAGCTGTACCATTCGAAATAACTTCTCAACGAGCACGAAGAAAAAAAATAAAGTGAGGAGTGCGTTGTCACTGAGAGAACACAATTAAAGGTTCAGTTAGCGAACCTGCGTCGCGTCCGTCGCGTCCGCTCCGACTGAGTTGAATTTCTCAGTTTCCATATACTTTACATTGGAAGACGCAGCGATAGTTATCCAACCGGTGCGTCGGACGCGACGGAGCGCAAGAGATGATCAAATTTCATCTTCGGACGCATCGAGAGAGAGAAAGGTGAGTTTAGAATGAGTGGTGAGTGTTTTGCAAGGCATTCTGTCAGCTATGAATTTTTCAAGGTGAATATATTTTCAAAATGTTTTGTGGAATAGATAAATCATTTTCCTGAAATATTTAATTAATCGAATGTTGATGCTGTAGAACTTGTTAATTAGCGTATTTTATAGTTATAAATATATCTGGTAAAATAATGTTAATTTACCGATGGTTCAAAAAACAGTCAACGTTTGTTGAACCGATTAAATTGATGTCTGCATTAAATTAGCTTGTCTTTCATTTATCTTCGCAACTGTTGCTTCAGTGAGAACTTTATAAATAGCAAGCTTGAAAATAACGCGACAAAAATAATAGTAGCTGTAATTTATTATAGTTCGAAATTTTGTTGACTCCGAAACCAAACATCCGAGTAGAAATGTAAAACAAGTGTTTGCGTTATTGCACCATACTAAATTAATTATGTAGTCATTGTATTAATATTGAATGCCATCTCTTTTCCCCTGGTGGATGAATAATTCCAGATAAATAAAAATTAATCAATATTTTTTGTAAAATACCAGTGTCCACCTATGACTGCCAACATATTTCATTTGCAGTAGACAAAAAATGTCTGAATATGCAATACATACTGTGCAATTAAGATGAAACATTGCTTCTTTCATACGTTTAGCTACTAACCAACAAATTACAAAACAGCTCAAACTACTCCCGCGTTCGAATATGAATTTTACACCACGAAAATAAAAACTGACCACCATTGCCTTTGACAGACGGAGCGGACGCGACGCACTCTCAAAGATCATCGATGCGTCCGGTCATAAAACGCAGCGGACGCGACGGACGCGACGCACGTTCGCTAACTGAACCTTAAGCGTTTGCGAGAATGATTTTTGTCTTTCGGTACTGTCGCTAGCCCCAGGCGGGGTAATAGTGCACATCGCAGCCGATCCATTGAAAATATTGAGTCCATTCGGGCCATTGTTGAGATGTTTCCAAGAATATCATATCGACGGTGCTGTGTGCAGTTAGGCATCCTTTTCACTAATTCAAGGCGTCTAATTTGTGTTGATTCGAAGATTTTGCGTCCAAAATTCAATTGATTCATCGACTTTTGTTGACTGATAAGTAGGGCTCGAATAGTTATGCACGTGCATGTTGCTTGCATATTTTACACATTTCACATATTTCGGCCTTTGGAGCATATTTCGGCTTAAAATGCAGGCTCGTGCATATTTTCATCGCATCTGTACCATCGAAATTTAATTTCGTAGCATTGGTTTCTCCTTTTTATATTTCTCTTCTATACATATATGGACACAAACACACAAGCATACAAGGATGACAAATCCAGCCCCTGGACACGGACGGTATAACTTTCCACCATTAGCCCCTTCAATCCTCTCGCGCACTAAGCATGTTAAAGCTGCCTTTACGCCATTTCGACCTCATATTCAAATTGGAGGGGAACTATTTGGATTTGACAAGATTTGACAATGAGTAGCTAAAAAATTACTACCATCCTCTTCAATGTAAATCTTATGGGCATGTCCACTCCATTTCTACTACCTCACTGGACAAATCAAATGCAAAATGATGACATTTAGCAAATTGTATACCACTGTATATAAAAACATAGTGTACATCAGAGCCACCTTTATGTGCGTCGTCAAAGGAATCAAAATATTGGAATAGAGAGGGTTTTAAATCAAAGCATACTCCGACTTAATTGAGGTGCTATATTTTGCTCCGGTACAGAACAGAATACAACAATAGCGCAAAATAAAAACAATCCATCACAGAACAGCTGATGCATTCGTTAAGCTTTCTATAGGTTGCTGTATTCGATGTGGTAGCACAAAACAGTCGAAAATAAAGGGAGAAAATATCGAGTACAAACTTACACAATCGATAGAAAATTGAAAAAGAACTAACAGAAAATTACCTCTTTTAATTTTTTACACATTATGAAAGCTTTTTCAGATTTTCTATCTACCAAAACATTCAACATAACCGTGAAAAATCCAAAGCCACCTCACAGCAAAAAAAGGACACTACTCATAAGCTTTTTTTTATAAGCACACTCTATAGTTCAGCACGTGAACTACCTCTGCAGAACAGAATTTCTTTACTAGTGAATTTACTGGGACAAGAGGGTTGTTGTTTCCAATGCATCTGTTCTGTTCTGTGCTGAATAGAGGAGCAAAAAACACGCTTGTGATCAGAAGTTCAAAATGAGACTTTTTCATGAGACTCTGTCTCATGAGTCGAAATGTGGGCCTTGATTTAGTGATGCGAATTCAAAAACTTTTGTAGTAAAATAATATTTGAAACGAATACGTAGCACTTTTGTCACTATCGGATATAAAGTGATCTTTTTCATTTTCAGTTTCACGTTTAAGCATTTTTCTAAATGTTTCGTGCACAACTGAAAAAATTAAATAAATTGGACTGTCATATGAATTTAAACCTTTTTTTCCATGTTTTGGCAATTTTTGGAAGATTTTCGTATATTTCGTTCATTTTAATTGCATGTTTATAGGCATATTTCAGTGATGTTTGGTGTATATATCGTCCTTTTTTGTGCATAACTATTCGAGCTCTACTCATAAGCCACGTCGCTTAGAATATACAAATTTCGACGTCGGATGCCCCAGTTTGGTTCACCTTATATATGTGTGAAATTATTGTGGAATCAGCGGTTAGTCGATGTGTTAAGTTTCACTATCTCAAGCGGTCTTTTGGGTGTCGCTGTCGTTGGTTGTTGAGAAATAATGTTGAACCGTTTCAATGTTTTATTTTTAAATTTTGGATGCAAATTAAAGTTTTTAGCATAAACTTAATGAGAGCGAAATTAATTAAAAAAAAGTTACGATGGGCGAAGATTCTTTTGACCAGATTGTTGAAATTATAAGCTAGCCCTGCAATATATTCACAACGGTTTTTAATTTTCTCTGCCATAGTTTCGAATCGTTAGTTTTTGTGGAGTCCAGAGTTCCGAAAGTACTAAGGAGTTCTTATAATAGCTCTATTGATTCCCAATGGGGTGTTCTGAATAATGGTTGTGTTCGACCGACCTGATGCTTTCCAGAGTTTTAAGCCATAAGTCCAAATCGGTGTTACTGCGAATTTGTAAATAAGCACTTTAAAACCGATAGTGACTGCTGATTTTGAAAAGTTTTTCGTGGCTGGGTCTGATTTGGTGCATAAAATGGCGATATCGTCTGCAAAGGCTGCTGATGTTGTTTCGATAATTTTGGGAAGATCATATGTGAAGATGGTATAAAGCATCGATCCCTTGTATGCACTAGATATTTAGCTGTTGTAATTGAAATAGTCCTTGCATAAAATGTTTGTTAGTTGGCGATACAAAATTGGACTGCCGTTTTCGTAGCGGTTATCTTTCTTGAAAACAGACTTAAAATAGGCCTCCTGACTATTCGTATAGTCGTCTAGCATCTAATAGATCCAACACTCATTTAAATGCAAATCCAAATTTTGTCCAGTATCTCTTATATCCTACCCAAGAATTTTTCAACGAGCATGTGCGCTTTTCGAAAAAAATGAACATTTTCCAGTAAGGAATTGTTATAGTTTTACAATTTCTGGATATGAAAGTGAAACTCAAATTTGTACGGTTTTAAATGTTATTTTTTTCATTTGATTTGGCATAAAACATTTGTACTCTTGGAAATTCCGAGCAACTCATGATAGTACTTTAGGGGCTAAGCAGATCAAGCAACCAAGAAAGCTAACTTCTAAAGTATTATAAATAATTATTTACAACAGGCTAAATGAAAGCCCAATATTCTATCATAATCAACATCTAGCCCTAATTCAAACTAGACCTATACACGTTGTTTTCGCGACATCTTCGTGCGCACAAACATCTGTCCATTTATGCAAATTACCTGACAGAATTAATCACAGTTCATAATTATTTTTACGTCATTCGACGGGAGACTGTCACTCTTAATTCCTAATTTAAATAATCAGCTTGTTTCCCATACATAATTATCAAACTATCTACGTCACTACTTACAACATCTTACAAAATTATAATGAACCGTCCTTGAAGGCTATTACAAGATCAAAAAACTATGAAAAAAGCCAAAATTCAAATTCGAGTATTACCGAACTAAATTGTGCCTTACAATATCAGGAGAAAAAAAAACCAATTATATTTACAAACTATGAAATAAATGTCATTGGTCAGTATGCCATGTACAGACATATATTTAGTGAAATTCTTAATCAAGACTTGTAAATACAATCGAAGTTGCTCTCTTTCGCTTCTGCGGCGAATATTTCAATTAATCAGAAAAGACGACTACAATAATTTGTAGCTGTAGCGGATAATGATTGTAAAAAAAAGCATTGATAAGAAACTAGGGATTAGTGTTGATTTACTTATGTTTTGTTGAAAATTTGCATGCGATAATTTATAAGGACAGTGGTACTATTAAATGAAAATATTAAAATTGTAAATATTGCTAGCAGTATGACCGATTTTTGAGATGAATCATGGGGTTTTAATGATGTTTTAAGGTTTGAAAAAACAATCAATATCTTTTGAAGATTATATAAAATCTATATAGGGCATCGCTTGCTCCTACGCTAAAAAAATCAAAGAGATTTTATGTAACATTTATACAGTTTATCTCTGAGTTGGACAAATAAAAATCTTATACTTTTTTCACTATTATGATGCAAACTATTCATTAAAATTAATACCGAAAACGATTTTCAATCTCAATTATTTTAACGATAAAATTAGTATATTTCAAGCAACACGACCTATCAGCTGGCAACAGTCGTTGGGTCAATAAAATTTTTCACGGGAATAGCCCTAACCAAAGATGAGTCTGCGGCCGTAATCATCTGTCAAAACCGACCGGTTTTAGAGCAAAATAGGCACTTTTTGACGTACGCAAACATGAGTGAATTTAAGTGCCCATACAACGCATAAGCGAACGTATGTCAAGTCGTATCTCATTACCACTTTACGTACGGACAGCTCATAGTAAAAATTGAGCAAAAGGTTGCTTAAGGACCATGCCACTTTTCTGGCTGTTCGGTAAGTTATGTTTGGCTGCAACATATGCTTTGCGTGGTTTACCTCGGCGCATATGCGCACGTACGGACGCAGACTCATCACTAGTCGGACCTAATATCTTCAAATCAACACTAATTGTATACCGTAAAATGTGTGAGGGATGTTTAACTGCGCAGAACAATGTCGATTTGATATTCTTGGAGCTATCTCAAAGCGACAGTACCAGAAGACAAACTGTTTTCGTGAAAATGCTTGACTGTGTTCTTTGACGGTGCATTCTTTACTTTATGACTTTTTTCCTTGACGAACATTGAGTTTTCACAATAAAGAAGTTATTTTGAATGTGCAGCTGAACAATTTCAGCGCGTTAAGGTAGTTTGTACTGTTCCAAGGCAAAAATCTATGAGACTGAAGTATCATAAACATGATGTATGGCAGCTGTCAAACAAAACCTCTCAACGTTATAATAGGTGCGTTTTATTTTACATCCAGAGTAGTGCAGGATATCAATTTGCACGCGAAACAACAACAACATCCAGAGTACGAACACTTGTGAATTCAGTAGAGTTCGTACTCGTGCTCTCTGTGGAACGTATTTCGAAAAGTCATGTCAACTGGCATAGTAGGAATTTTCAAAAATTTCCATGTCACCCTGGCAACCTCACACAATACGTACTTCCTCGGCAATAATTTGTTAGCTCGAGTTGAAAACGTTGTTGACCTTGGTGTTATCTTGGATGAGAGACTCCGCTTCACCTTGCATTATGATAAAATGCTTTCCCGTGCAAACAAACAGTTAGGCTTCATCAAAAGGCGTGCGAAGGAATTTCGTAACCTGTGGGTCAGAAGATCCTTATACATCTCACTTGTACGCCCCATTCTCGAATATGCTTCCATTTGCTGGAATCCCGCTTTTGAGACCCACAGTAACAGACTCGAGTCCATACAAAAGCAATTCTTACTTTTCGCATTGAGAGATCTATACAACCCTTACGATTTTAGCGCCCTTCCTCCTTATGAGTTTCGACTGGGTCACCTAAACTTATTGCCACTTGCATCCAGAAGAAAGATGATTTTGGCCTGCTTCACATTTGGCATCATTAAAGGCGTTATCAGAGTTGAGTTCCTCAATAGTAAAATGGTGTTAAATATCCCTGTAAGGAGCACCAGGTCCTCTCGTTTTCTTAAGGAATATCCACATTCCACCACTTACGCAGCTAGTGAGCCGATAAATAGATGCTGCAGGATATTCAACAGCATAAGTAGTCTTTATTCCCCAACGGTCTGAAAATTATCCTTCAAATCTTCCCTTTTCCAAGCCATCCGCAACTCTTTATGTTAAGCTATTTGTCAATGTTTTATATATTCGTTATTTATTTATTGATTAGTTGATTTATTTATTTATTTTTTTTCGTATTACTTTTATATACTCATATTAAGTTTTCGATTTTCTATTTTGCTTTGTTTTGTTTATGTAACTTGTACATTGTTTGGTTAATGAATAAAATAAAATAAAATATTCATACATTTGAGAACGGTTTCTCAGCTCAGCTAATGTTGTCCGATGGGTCCACCTAGTTTGGCTCACTCTGTATTTCAAATGCACATTTTTATACAAATAATAGTCACTGTTCCATAATTTTTTCTCATTTAAATAACATTCGAAAAAAATAACTTTGATTTCCTTTCTATTCATTACAGAGTATTGCTCAAGTTGCTGCAGATCGATCATATTTCGTGCGACTTCCAGTCAATCTATTGATCCGTCAAACAAAAAGTCAACCGATTGTTAAAATGACAGCTCGGGAATTTATGTTTGGCTATGAAACTCAAATTACTACTTTGGGCAACACTTTTCTTCCCGATTGGATCATATTCGACAAAGTTGGATTAATTGATAGAGTAAGTTATAATTATTTTTAGGAGGGAAGACAATTAAGCAGGGCTCATGCTACCACATAGACTTTTAGACTTTTAGACTTGAAAGTAAAAATTAAAATGAACAATTTTAAAATTGTTTATTTGATCGGCGAAAGATAGTATGCGCCCGGGGTTAACATGCAACTACTTTTAAAAATTTCGAAAGTTGTTTTTAAAGCGCATATCGCCTACTGAAGTTTTAATAACTGATTGTAAGTTAATTAGCATACACTACAATTATGAAGTATTCTATCTCTATATCAACAGATGTATGATTTCGACTCAGACTACGAAACATTCTACACTGGTGCAGATGATCCTAGTTTATCCGGTCTGTATGCAACGTATCGTGGCTCAAAAGATCTGCCACAATGGCAAGGCGATGAGCATTGCAGTAACATTCAATATGCATCGGACGGAACGAAATTCAAAAGTTTCATGAAACCCGACGAGGAACCTGTATTCTTCAGGAAAAGTATGTGCCGTGCTCAGAAATTGGTAAGTTAGTTTGGAGAATGCATCGAAATCATTAAAGTCATATTATTATTTTTATTGAAACAAAAATTTGACTTTGTCAACAAGAACTTTCGAAGGAGACGAACTTTCTCGTCGCCATCTATTTTTCGACATTTATTCTATTCGCCCTGTATATCATCACCCAATCTCTTGATGAAAAACCTGATTCTCCCGTTCAACTCATGTAGTGTAAATTTATTTTATTTATTTTTTCTCCCTGAAAAAAATAAGCTTCTTAACATTCTTCTATGCTAATGAACTTATATCATATTATCATGATGATTCGTTGATATCACAAAGCCGAAGCCATATCTCGATCTATTCTTATTTCTTGTAAATTTTTTAATTTTCAAGGTCCGAACAGGCGAAGAAGAAATCGTATCCGGCTTGAAAGCTTATCGTTTTAAATTCGAAGAAAACGCCCTGGACAACGGCTACTACAATGAAAAGAATAAATGTTTCTGCAAAAATGGTACGTACAAATGCATACATATATGTATAAGTTTAAGCTTGAAGAAGTCGAAGAATAGAGAATTAAACGGTTAATGATTGCAGCTGATTGGTTGGTTATTTTATTGGCTTTGGTGGTGGTAACAGGTTGTCTGTTGACTTCGAATTGTTTTGAAAATACAAATTAAAATGAAGCGCTCTGTAAAGATTTTCGTTAAAAATTGTATTTTATGATGTGTTCATGATTGGATATTCAACATGCTGCGTTTTTGAAAACTTGGTTTTCGAGAAGATGAAAAAACAAGCACAAGAGCGTATAACAAATCAATATTTCATTAGGTTTTACGTTTTATTCATGATTAATTATGAGAACGCAGATGTTTTTTTTAAATAATATTTTTTTCGCATTGTGACGTTGATGGAAAAACACTGGCGAGTGGACATATTTTTGAATAAAATTTTGTTTATTGGACATAACTAACTATCTTGCATCCAGAGAAAACGTCATTCAGGTTGATAATATTTGAAACGAATAAAATTTTCCTCGAAACTCAGCTTTTTTCTCCAAAATTCCGTGCTATCGACGGCAAGCTACTTGTGATCCTTGTGCAATAATCATTTTAAAAGTCTTTTTATGCAAACACAATTTTTCATAATGCGTTTGTAAGTATTTTGTCTAAATTTTTTGCAAACATTGTTTATTTCAAGGATTATTTCATGGATCTCATAGTTTATTTGGCGTATAATATCATTTAAATTTATGTTATTACGATTACTGTTATTATTATTTCATGATTCTTATAAATTATTTACAAATCATTAGTGTCGACCTTCTTGAATTTAGTGAAGTGGGAAGTATTTCCAATTGCTATCATTTACATGTTTTATAACTTAGCAACGCGCAATCATGTTCTAATCAATATGCATCTTTTGAATAATGATTTATGATTATGAAACTAAAGGATTAAAAGCACAGTTTACAGTCATTTTCTACACTACATTTAGTATAATTAAATTAATTAACACACATTCACATTAATAATCCGCTTTTTTGCTCATTAAAAAACAGAACATCTAATCTGAAAACATTCTGAACATCTAAACAAGCAAAAACACTCCATTTAAATCATATCACTGACATGACTGCACTGAAAATGTCACTTGAATGTAACTACATATTAAGTAATACAATAACAAAAAAAAACATCGCCATGCTTACAACAAAACATTAATCTTATTAACCAATTAAGTGAACTTAAACTATAGTATTCGATACAAAAGAAAACTATCTTATTTATTCATACCATACTTGTCGATTAACGTGCTCTGTTAATACGCATCCAATTAAAAAGCTACGTGACTCACATTACTTATTTACTAAAAAAATGCAGTGATTATGCACGCTGTTGTATGAAAAGCGAAATAAAATATTTCAGATTTATCGATAAAATTATGATGTGCATGAAAAGAATGAATGAAATGATCGATCTTGATGGCGTGAATTTAATATTAAATATAATATCAAGTATCATTTCTAAACTGATTTCTTATTTCCTTAATCAATAGGTCACTGTCAACCACGAGGACTATCCGACGTTACAGAATGTTATTATGGCTTCCCAATAGCACTAAGCTATCCACATTTCTTAGATTCCGATCCAAAGTTATTGGCAAGTGTAGAAGGATTGAATCCAAATCGTTCGATACATGAAACACATTTCGTAATAAATCCGGTAAGTTTTGTTCAATTATATTGATTTTGAATTACATACTGTTCCATTTGAAAAAAAATTAACAGTTACACTAACCTTGTAAAAATATTTAGCTTTAAGCACTTGATACTCAGAGAACTTCAGATTGATTTTCACAAGTATTCTATATTGGGTTGATTGACATATTTGTATTTTTGAGTGGAAATAAAAAACATTTGTTTGTTTCTACAATGGAATACGAATTTATTCAAAGCAGGCTTCATTTAAAACTACAACTATTTTTCTTCATCTTCCCCCTATCTTTCAAATAATTTACGGATCTATTGAAATTTGGATCTTTAGATGCGATCCAATTATTCACCCAAATTTCGATATTATCGGAAAAAGTAAGGTAATCCGCACACGGGTCGTTGAGCTATCGTCGTGGATGCGATATTTCTACGTTTGGTCGTCACAACCTAGGTAAATCAATGGGAGATTACTAACGGAGCGTTAGCCAATCATGAAGAGTGAGAAACGTAGTCGTTTCGTTTTGAGTGCGTTTCAAGCGTTGTGCATTGCAGGCCTCAGGTCGAACGGCTAGTCGTTTTTGCAAGTGCGATGGAAGACGGCAACGTACGATTCGGTGGGGAGGTGGAAAAATGCCCCGAATTGTATGATTTTACGAAGCATACTCATGGATCAAGTACTAATGGGCCATTTACATTGGCGTCCATGCGTCCACGCGTCCATGCGATCTAGCGTGTTTTGCTTACACGAGTCAATTTGATTTTGTTTATATAGGCGGGTCTAAAGCGAAGGAGGTGGAGTATGCTGATTCATGTACAATACATTTTAAAATGATTTCTTTCGCTCAGTGGCATGTGTGGATGATTCGTTGGTGATCATTTAAATATATGTTTTGCTGATGATTATTTTCTTATATAATGATGTGGATAATATATATTTTGCATCCTTACGTGCATGACTATTACGAAAACAAATTGAATGCATCTGAATATCTAGACACAAACATATATATGTAGGTATATATACTCATATGGATAAATACATACAACTTTCTGTTACGAGCAAAAAAAACATCATCATAAGCGTGTAAAATCCATCCACTTATCGCCTTAGCCCCGCCTTCAAAAACTGGATTTGAGTTGACTTGACTCGTATAATCTAAAAACGCTTGGACGCGCGGACGCATGGACGCTTGTCTAAATGGCCCATAAAGGTTACGACATGAGCATGACCACACCTATTCGTGACGAAACAGGATGCGAATAAAATAGGTGAATGGTGAATAGGTGAATGAAGAGTTCTGTTTTCGGTTGTGTCCAATTCTATCTGTTAATGAGAATGCTAATGAGTTTATTGGATGTTACAAGTCTAGGCAAACGGGCATTTAAATTGCTGATTTGAAATGGAGAAATTGAAAGTACTTGAAGTGTATGTTGCCTCTTTTATGCTCTAATTAATGAAGTTAGAGTACAAAAGGCGCAAGATGGACGTTTATATTCTTTAAACACATCACTCTTTACAAAGAAATTATTATAACTTCGCATAGTTTGATTGTGAGCTCATTCAAAGATAAACGACTAAAATTAAAGTATCATTAAGCGATTTATAAATGAATTTTAATTTCGTCTTTTTACGATGTTTAGCTAGAATTACCATATGATAGACAGCACTTAAATGATTATTTATGACAAATAATCATATGCAGCGCTTTATGTCTATTATTTATGCAATGAAAAGAAAAAATCAAAACAATTCATGCACTTGACTATTTTTCCATAATTCGCCGGTCTCCGGTACGTGACGAAATAGGATGCAGCGCCGAACAGCGACCACCCATTGTCGTAATCTTCCTTCCTTGATTCATGAAGCATGCTGACGTTTTCTTGACGATCCGTGTTCGGACATGAAAAGAGGATGACGACAATCGTTTTCTCGCAAGCTTCAAGCGTGTCAAACGTATCTCTCACGCATTGCATGGCTAACGACCCGTGTGCGGAGCAGTGTTGCCAACTTTTTTCCAGCCATTGTAGCTTTAATTCAGGGAAAACATAGCTAAAAATAGCTAAATTGTTCCCATTGTAGCTAACTTCAACAATATAAAACTCAGTGCTCTGGAAAACAGTATTATTAAGTTAATGTTTATAACCTTTATACAATAACCTTTATGAGTAAATTATTTCCATGGATATAAGTCGGAGATGTTAAAATTTGTCACAACCAGCGTAAATAACAATTAATGATTTCCAACTGCAAGTGGTCACACCAGTCAAGTATGCACTGTGTGCTGGTGTCTGATGAGAAAATCAGTGCATGCTTTCGAAACCACTTTGTCAAATAAAATTTTCAAGTTAATAAAAAAAATTTTTCAATTTTAATCATCCCGCAAAAATAATTCCAATTTAATGTTTATAATTCATATGGAAAATTATTGGATTTACATCGGATAATGAGTAGTAAATTAATTTAATACTATGAACTATGAATAATACTTGATCATCCATTCGTTGATAACCGCAAAATGAAATATTTCTTAATGGTGTCACAAAAACATTTTTAAAATATATTTATATCTAATGAATCTTCTTCAAGCTGGGGTAACATGCTAATTTTTTTTAATACATACTCATCTTAATGCTTCTTATATGCTTGTAAAGTGCCAATTTTCGTCAATACTTCTTGTGGGAACTCAAAATCTTAAGAAAATTTTGCGACCGTTTCAATTTCATTGCAATGAAGTCGTTCCTGTACGCCGTTTGACTGAAAACTGAAAATTTCCCCTCGTTAATGAAATACCATGAAATTTCAGTTGGATCTGGGCCGTGAGGTAATAGAAGTGGAGATGACACCGACTGTACAACTTTCCACCATTAGCCCCTTCGATTCTCTCGCGCACAAAGCACGTCAAAGCAGCGATTCCGTTCATTGTCAAATTGGAGGGGAACTACTTGGATTTGACCAGATTTGACAATGAAGTAGGAAAAATTACTACCATCGCCTTCAAGGTAAATTTTATGGGCGTGTCCTTTGCATTTTTACTACTTCACTGGATCTGGGCTACTGAGAGAAACTGAAAAGTGTCAAACCTCAGAAGAGAGAGATATAATGAAATGAAAACGGCAGTGAGAAGTGAAGCAATTTGCCTAGGCTGAGCGTTAGTAGTAGTAAGGGACTTTGACATTCACTTACTCCGCCGAACAGAAAGATAGAGTGAGATAGATAGAGAAAAATAGTTGGCCATGTGCACGCGAATTTGACAATTAGTAACTCAGCAACAACAAAAGTTCAGGTATCGGGGAAACCAAGGGGAATATCAGAGGTAGCAATTCTCTCGATTTGTTCTATTTATAGATTTTACCTTTGTAGTAAAATTGCTTCACTAAATTTCGTATATGTATACGCTTGTTTCATTTCCTTAGATCTCTATATTCTGAGTGTCAAACGGTATGGCGCGAGTAAATATTTTGAGATGCTCGCGGCAAGCATCATATTTTTTGCGTAATATTGATACTTAATCATCGTTTAGGATGACTTTATAATCACTATTGCTCTTTCAAAAATGAACAACTGGCGCTTATGGTTGTTACTTTTCAGGAAGTGCCATGAGAGCGTTCCTGTACTTTTCATGAATTTCCCCTACCACATGATTCAGGAAGTTTCAGTTCATGAAAACAACTGAAAGTATGGGAATAAACCTAATCATTGTTTTATTCATATCTGTTAAATGCAAGTATTGCCAGATGTAACAAATATATTAGTTAAATTAGCGATATCTATTTAAAAGGGGAAATCATATTCGTACACCCAATTGTTTCTTTAGCGCGAGCTACAGTGAAAACAACACTATTTTATGGGTGGAACAAGTTACAATGGAAGCAATTCCTCATCAAATATAATTTTTGACTGTTGATATTGACTGTTGTGTTGCTGCTAGATAATATAGGCTCTGTTAAATTTAGCAAAACAATACAAGTGAGTGTTTTATCTTGTAATGCATATTGCAAGAAGTAAGTGAGCAAAACAAACACAAATTGCGATTATTATCTGTCCGTCCATAGTAACAAGTGGGGTAGAAAATGTCAAAATAGTTTTTTTGTCCAACAGGACAAAAAGGCTTAAACAAGTTTTCTTGTAGGATCATCGTACGAACGTTCCTTTATACTTTTTACTCGTAACTTTGTTGTAACATGCCTATTAATGCTTGTTAATGTTCGGTCGTCAAAGAAACTACAGATTTTTTACTCGAAGCTCCCAAAATTGTTTTATCTGCTCAGCCTTATTTATCGCACACTTTCTGCTTTATTCCAGAAAATATTTTTCAATTTTTCAATAAAAGCAAACATGATGCAAAAAAAAATATAGTTTTTTTTCTATGATAATGTCAAAGCTCTGGAGATCACCCTTTGAAGCGTATACTTAACTATGGCGCACAGTGGTCTATTTCGCGAAAAAGGTGAACTTTATTCATGGGAACCACTAGATGTATGAAATTGAGTGTTTCTTGGGTTTTCAAACATGGGAAATCCATTTTTTGGGTTGTATCGGCTCCAACTTTTAGCAAAAAGTTTCCAAAAAGGGTAAAAATTTGGAAAATTTCACTTTGAGGAAAGAATTTTTTTTTATTAATAAACGAGTGTGACTTATCATTTCCATAGTATTTTTGCTGGCTGAACACGAAACCGCTGTCCAAATCCTCCTCTCGTGCCTCAATGTTGAGGAAAATATCATTTTTAGAATTTATCCTTGCTGACGCAATTTTTATCAGTAGCCAAATTTCGGATCACATTCGTGACAACAGGCGAAAATGCTGTGGAAATGATTATTCAAATTCGTTTGACACAAATGATTTCGGACAGTATTATTAATTTGACTTGCAGTCCTACCCACAAAGTTTAATCGAAACAATTGTAATTATTTTGAATAAATTTTTTATTAAAAATAAATCAACTAAACAAAAATAACATGCGGAAATCTATATACTTATTTGAAGTAGTAAAAAAAGCCTATCTACAGCATATAGCAAAACACATATCGAATTTACAAATATTATCATTCATCCATGCATGCATATTTACAATTTTAGAAATTAATACCTGGCACGAAATTGTTTTGTACAGGTAAAAATGTATTTTCGATAATGTTGCTTTGCATATAATTTCGATACTAAGCATATACATACCTGAATCACTCTATGATCATACATGAATTATCATATGAACATATTTCATTGAATTGAATTCAGAAGCAAGTTGGGAAATTTGATGATACTAAAGGTGAATGAGTAAATAAATGTATGAACAGCCAAATAAACATACGCCACTTGAAACTTTACCAATAATATAACAAGTAAGTGTATGGTTTAGAAACTATTGTTTTATTTATGAAATTTAACGTTGTGCTTATCTCAATCTCACGAGCTTCAACCTGGTACAAATGCTTGCTATTATGTGCTAGTGCAAATGATAAGAAAATACTGCAGAGCACGCGGACTGGCGCAATAAGCGCGCAAAATGTTGCATTTTATGCAAGGTCGCTGAACTTTGAAAGGAGTTTACGAGCGTAGCCGCAGCTAGCCGCAGGCAAACTAAGTTTGGATAGTTACTTTGGACTTTAATGAATACAACTAGACTTATTTCGTAACAACTTGTTGTGACCCTCTAAACTTAAAAGGGACTAGAAGTTTTAAACACCGAATTCCTATACTATCTGCAGTATGAACACGATGAAAGGGGGGAGGCTAAATCATCAATGTCTTTCATAGCTTAATAACGCTGTATTACTCAAAGGTATTTTGATCTTCATATTCTTAATTTAAAAAATAGGTTAAAAGACAGATGCAATTTTTGGCTGTTTTCAGCACCTGTGCTCTTACCCTTAAACTTATGAAACCCAATTACCACCTCAAATGATGGGGGCCATATAGGACAATATTACCCCCAAGTTTCAACTTCATACTTAAAAGTCCATAATTTGAATTAAGTTCACCTTTTTCGCGAAATAGACCACTGTGTGGCGTAGGGAGACACATATGGGAGAAGTCGATTACAATTAATTCCACTATTCTTTAAGTGCCACACTTTAAATTATGCCCAGTCACCACGAACGCTATTATGTGACACTTAATTAGTGGAATGCTGTTATAATACCCAGTCACCGGCTATTAAGACAACATAAGACGAACAAATGCAACCATGAGCATAAGGCGGAGTTCGAACCCGCACCCAGCAGAACGCTACTTTGGACTGGCGCCTTAAGGCTAGTATCGACCAAACGCGCTGCGTGCGTGCTATTCGCGCTCAGCCAGCAAGCTATCGTCTACACCAAAAGCTGCTCGCGCACAGTGCGCGTACAAACAGAAAAGCTGTGCGCGAGCTGCGTGCGGGCTGCGCGCGGGTTGCATTTGGATACGTCTCCACCGAAAATGCTCGCGGGTTCGGATGCTACGCTCTGTTTGCGCGCTGATGCACTTGGTGTGGACGTGCAAACTTTACATTTCGATTGCTCGTTGCGCTGCTTCCTTGCTTCCCACTCTCTGTTGGAAAGCACACGTGCAAAATGGCACTTAATGCGGACTGGACAAACGAATTAGTTATTAATTAATTAATAAAGTGTAGAAATATCCTATTTTGTGGGACAATTCTAACCAAGACTATAAAAATTAAATGAGTTATTAAAAATTATACTTATTTCTCTATTGAATTTTTAAAATTATATAGATATGAATACTAACTTGGACATAGTCGTGCATGACATATATGAGAGCCTGTTAAACTTCCGATATAATTCTACAAATTAATTGTTTCGATACTTTCAAAAGATACGAAAGACTGATAAAACGGTCACCAGTAGCAAAAAACCACAAAGTACTCGTAATTGCAAGTCTTGTTTTTACGTCCACGCATGGCCGATAATAAGGGGCCCAATTTTGTCTCAAAAAATCAAAATCAGATGATGAAATGCGTGTAAAATTGCGGAATCCACATAATTTTCAATTTTCAAATCACTTAACAATATTAAGTTTAAATAAGGTCGAACCCAACATCGTGCATTTTTCGTTTTTTTTTAGAAAGTTCTGATAATATTATATAGGATACTGAACGAAAAACAATTTCTTCTTCATCAAATTCATTTTGAACATTCATGGACTTCTTTCGATATACTAATATAAAAATTCTGATTGGGAAGCAAAGAAGGAGTGCGCGTACAGAGCGTGCGCACGAAAGCAAATGTCTACACTAAAAGTGCTAGCCCGCAAGCTACTTTTCTGTTTGCGTACTTGATGTGGACGTTGTGGATGGAGAGCGCGTACATTGTTCGCGTTCAGCTCGTGTACAAGCATCGATGACGTCAAATCTGTGCGCGAGCTGTGCGCGAGCTCCGGTGGATACGAGCCTTTAGCGAGCAGAGCTACCGATCTCTCTAAATAGTTAATAAGCCTAAATATCAGGATAAATTTTCGGCATGTACCTTCTCGGTACTTCACAGAAAATTAAACGAAAATCTCCTGCTGAAATGCATAGGTGTCCACTGCGTCTCTTTCAAAGTCTTCATCATTCGTATGAGTTTCAAAATTCAGGAAAGTAAAACATTTGTTACTTATTTTGATTTAAAAGTGCTTCTAGAACGAAATGATGAAAATGCTAATCTCTGGCAACTCTTTACCAGAAACCAACCAAAAGTCTATCACATTGCTCCAAGCAAAAGCAGCCTGTGAATTTCGTTTTCATCCCATGACTGTATCGAAAGTTAAAGGGATAGAAAAATGTTTAGGGCTGCCAACCACGAAATCCGCAAAACTTAGTAAATTTAAACATTTTTGCTTATTTTCGTAACAGATATTTATCATATGAAAATTTAATGGTAATATCTGTTGGTACGCAGATAAAAAAAAGCCTGGTGCTAGCAAGCGCAACCAAAACTATACCACATTTACTCCAAATTAAGGTCAAATCACCCTGTAAATTTAGCCACGATCATATGACTGTGTTCAAAGTTACAGTATGAAGAAAAGTAAAATTTCCAAATTTTTTGTTGACTTTATGCTCATTTGAAAATTTAATGGTAGTATCTCTCATAAACTTCCAAAAATTACCATTGCAAGCAGCTTTATCGTACTGTACCATCGTACAGTATTTCAAATTTCATTATAATCTGATGAAAAGTTAAAGGGCATACAGTATTTATTTCACTGAGTGATTTGTCCAGATGCAACCACTGCAACAGAGCTGCCTTGCCAGCATATCAAACTTATTAAACTTCTATCAGACTTGGTCCTACTCAAATTTCAATTGGATGTTACTGTTCGGTTGAGTTCTCGTGTTCTCATAAATTTCGGATATTCAGAATATAAAAATTTTCGTGAAGGGTTGCCGTTCTTATGCGATAAAGAATTTCAAAAAATTTAATTTGTATGTGTAGACAAAGCATGAAATTTACTAAACGTTGGCATTTTTCTTCAAAGAAAAAAATATCAGGAGACTCGGTGGTTTAAAGGATTTTTGTTTATGTGCCTGCCATATAGCTGCAGGGTTGCCCGCACATTCATCGAATAGTATTCATTTTTGTCACCTGTCCACAAGCTACTCTTAAGCACCTTAATTTTTCAAACGAAATTTCATAAATCCTAGAACGTTCTAGATTGTCGTGAAGCGTAGAAATGAAATATTGCGTTGGTTTTTTATCTGTTTAAAGAATTTTCGCTATTATTGCCAAAACTGCCGGTATAGAAGATTTCCCCATTGTTACTTAGAATTGAAGTGTATAATTTGGATTATTCAGTCAACATATGAAACCCTAAATGTTCTTTATCGTTTACCAGCTAATAATATTAATAAACCATTGTAACGACATCTTTACCATAAAATTCTAAAAATAAAGTCCAAACCAAGTGCTCTATAAAATAATCAAATAAACTCTTATCCCGGAATTTTCTTGGATTTTCCACTCAAACTATGAACTCAACGACACCGAAATAGGTACATGTTTAGTCATCATACCATTCCAGCTGTATACGCATCACCATACAGACAATTAATTGCATTGCACTTGCATCGTCTTGCATTGGACTTGAACTTCAACTTGCTTGCGAAATTTCCGCTTCGCATCTCTTCAATCTTCAACCATCCATTCTTTTATTTTCTACTCATGGACAAACCATATCCAGTAATTTTACCTTGAAACTACAGTATTTCAAGTTGATGGCAACTTCGATGGATAAAAGAAAATGGTCACGGTGATAGTATCATTTCGATATCTTAAACAAACATGCCGGCAAGTGGTTACTCAAACTTGACCAATCTTGCCCGTATTACGGATGGATATACACATAAGTATAAGCCGTAAATCGAACGCATCGAGATTGTGAGTCAAGAGCATTAAGACGATATACACAAGATGGTGATATGGTGGTGAGGTGGTGGTGTGACTTAAACAACAGTAACGAACAATAATTGATAGTTTAATTTCTTACCTTGGAAATTATGCTCGAGAAGTTGCTTTCCCGATTTACGAGTATGTTATAATAAACAAGTTTGAATGCATGTCAAGGAAGATTATCGTTGGCAAATGGTCGAGATCGTGATTGTGATCGAGCTATAATCGATGGTGTTTGATATGCATAGAAAGGAAATCAGTAATTTCAACTTCGACTCAAATCATCTGTGATTGCTCTAGATAATAAGCTATTAAATGGGTAGTAAACTACCCGAAAGGAAATAATTAGGTATCCATTTATTGATCAGTTTGCTTCAGTTTAATCTACAATAACAAAGAGTTATCTATCTATCACACCCTTTCGATGGAATCCATCCTTGACACACCTCCCTGCATTCTATGCAAGCATCAGATTTTTTTCTCGAATTGACACGCATAATATAACACCACCTGCACCTTATACAGAAAAATCATCACACTGGTCAATCTTGACCCGATTCGGTTAAGAACTTGAGCTTTATGATGCCAACATCACTCATTAAATAGGTACATTGTGATAGGCTACTCATACTTGGTCGCCCGAAAGCAAATGCAATGCAATGTATCTGCACTTATAAAATATTCCAAAGTCAATTAAACATTTGTGAGAGAGAGAAAAAATGGTCGCTAAGGTCAGAATCGGTCTGTTTAGACGCAAATTCGATTTGCTAGCATTAAATTCTAATGATAAACTGGAATTTCACACGTTCCAAGGCGAGATGACTACTGTGTTGCTTTGCTTGAGTGTACATACATACAGCATGTATCGAATTACACAGCAAGCCATAAATTAAGCACGTCTCATTCAATAAGCAGATAATTCAAAATGGAACAGATAATTAAAGATAATCAATGAAAGAATGAATTAATTTTGATGATATGATCTAATATCATTACAGACATCCGGACTACCTCTATCATGTTCCGTTAAATTTCAAATAAACATGCACATGCGGGACGTACGATCAATGGCCCATGTCGAACGGTTCAGTGATATGACGTTGCCTATGCTGTGGTTCGATATTGTAAGTATTCTTTTACTTTTGAAATTTGATGGCATTTTCCTCATATAACTTCTACTTTCTATTACAGGCCATGCGAGAGCTACCAAAACCACTCCAGAGTAGATTTAATTTGTACCTGAATATCCTGCCGTATATCGAACCTGTTGGTTTCTGGGGCGGATTAGTCCTGGGTATACTGTTAATGATATTCGCCGTAGTACAAGCTCTGTTCAAACTGCCGAGATTCTTTGCTCCACCGAAAAAACATTTCACTCACCATCGCCCAAGGCAAAGTATTTACCAACCATGTGAAATGAGCCTGATGGAAGATGGTGAAAAATATATAACCAAGTTAAAGAATAGAGACGACAAAATGATTATTTGCGATGTGAACTCGGTTGAAGCGCAGAATTATACGTTGGAAGATGAACTTGCGATATCTGAAGATGGAAATGGGAATTGTAACGAGCAGCATTATGTCAGTTTGTCGGAAGAAAGTGAAAGTAATAGAAGCTCCGAAGATAAGGTGAGATTAATTAGATTGTAATAAGATATAAAGTATGATATAGAGAAAATAATACCTTAGATATACTACTCTTGTTCTCCAACATCACAGTGGATAATTTCATTTTTTTTTCTGAAACCACGCAAAAATATTTAAGAATTGACGCTCATCATCCTTCACAAGGTATAGACAACGACTCCAAGCGACAGGTCCGTGTCCCTGTAAGTCCAAAATGTAGTTATCACAAAGGTAATCATACTGTTCTTACTCGTTTCTTTTACACCCTGACCTGAACCTCCAAAGTATTTTCTCGTCCCTTACTTGTGGAAATTGTGTTGATTTTTCTTTTCAATTTCTTCAAAAATATACAAGTTTATGTTTTTCCGTTTTTTGAAGTCCATCGTAAACTGAGAGCCGATACAAAACTTGAAACTGAAAATGCGCATCGCCCATATCTACCAAGTATTGAGAAAAAAATTCGTGGTGGTAATTTAGAGCCATTCTAGACATACCGCTAGCAGTTTTACATCTGCAGCTGCACATTTTTCGATCGCACTTAGTGATCAAATTTCTATCTCTTCCCAATTAAGCTGTAAGTTGGTTAACGTGAAACGCGGGCCCAAGATTCTGTTACAGCCATCGCAAGTTCACCTGGGTCTTCTGCTGAAATCGTTCTCAGGTGCAGAATCTTGCAGTGACAGCGAAGTGAGTAACAGCATCACGCACCAACCACAACTTCTAAGCGCATTATTGCCTATGATTTAACATTTGCCTAATGACTTGTTTCTTCGATCTGCACCCTCTTCAACACAGGTCAGCAAGCAAGGTCAGCAACAAGTACCTGATATCCAAAGCAGCTACAGAATTTTAAACTTGTAAACTTTTCCAGATAACGCGAAGATGATAACATAGCTGTTATTATTTGAACACGCTTCAACTGCAAGGCAACCCAGTCATTTTCAAATGGGGGTCATATCTGGTGCCTATGTAGCCAGCTTATTGTCAGGGTGCCAGTTTCATTCGGCTGCGGTGTTTTAAAGCCATTTTCGGGCAGATTTCAGCAAACACTTTTGGTAGATCTCTTTCATCGTTTCTGAGTTCAGGATTCCAGTAAAAAGAAAAAGTGTACCAAATCCTTGTTTACTGAGGCTCTCCCAAACATTGAACTTGACAAGATATTTAACGGTGCGCTTGATATGTGGCATTCCTCAAATCGATCATGCTCGCTTGTAAAGATGGATCCAATACAACAGGCTATAGCTTTCTACAATACATTGCCAGATCCGTTAAAAAACTCAAGCAATATCGTGACATTCAAAGAAATCTTAAAATTGCACATAAAAAATTAACAACGCACAATGACAATTAACACCAGAGTTTTTTGTATACTTTTCTCTGGACACAAGTCAATGAAGACAATCATAAGTCAATAAAAGTGAGTCTATCATACTGATAAGAATTGTTCTGTCTCTTATACCAACAAGCTAGTTGTCTGAGTAACACTATGAAAAACTTACTGGAGGGTAAAGATGGTGCACATGGACTGTACACGCTGAAAGAGTGATGGAGAGAGTGAAAGGAAGAAGGGAAAAAAAACAAAAAAAAGGACACCATGCCCAAAAAGAAGACTTATCCGAAAACTGGCATTTGAAAAATTGCGTTCGTTATTCTCTGTGGCCTACTGTATTCGTTTTTCAATATATCATTCGCTCAAGAAATGATTAAGAGTAGTATTTCGCTATCACTAGCCTGAAGCTTTTAGTCGTCTATTTATTGTCATCAGGCAAACGGAGATTCCCTTTCGCGTCAAAAAATCTTGTACTCGATATAACGTTATAGTGGGATTTTGTTTGAATGGCCCTGTCCTCAGCTTCAGCAGTGAATGCTCTTAAGCCTCCTCCAGGCAAATCGTCCACCGTTTTTATTCAATCCTCTTGCGAACAAACTGGTTCGATTTTCCAAAGTATCGCGCTGCAAGAGTTATTGACATTTTTAGCCCTTTAAGGCTCAAACAGAAAAAAACAGCTTCAAATTTCTTTGCGTACGCAGCACTTATTTTGATTATCTCCGATTTTTCTGAAAATCACAATGCATTTGAAATGTAACCTGCAACGCGCATTAGAGGAAGCCAATCAAATGGAGTCTGCACTTTCTAGGTAGCGGAAACCGGTTTTTGTTTATAGCGCACACGATTTTTTTATACTAACTATATATCAAAAAAATGCTGATAAAAGATAACGGTACATGACCATCGGTCACATATTTGAGATAATTGATGATTGATATTTAGATACGTAATCGTATTCTTTCTCCGAAGATAAAAACAAAAGAAATGAGTAAAAATAATTTCTAAATCGGCTGCCTCTATTCAAATGATTACCAGATTTTATTAAGTGAATATTTACAAACATATTCAATTTATCTCATAAATATTTCAATCATATATGTATATTCAAAATTAAAAATACCAGAGCATTTTATTTATTATCTTTTGTGCATGCATCAGTTTAAAAAAAAAATAAACTAATAAAATTACGCACTACTACAATTGTTCGAGCAAACTTGATATTTTTACGCGTTCCTGTTATTAGAACCCGTATCAACCACATCAGACTGAAATTCAAGATGCTAACAGGGGAAATGAGAGTCGACAGCAAAAATGATCAATCTCCTTTCAATAGTTGTGAAGGGCACAGGCTGGAAAATGGCGCAGTTAGTATGTTATACTAGCTAAAGCTAATGAATTTTATAGTTGTCGAAAACTCAGTAGATACCATACAATTTTTACCGTAAATGCGAAGCTATGAAATACAATACTATAGTTATTTAATAGTACTATAGTATTTCAGCCAGCAGTACATTTATGTTTTTTAGGACGTTTAAATTCCCCCTGACATTTCTGGAACGCAAGCTGACATATCTGACTTCACACACGCTTACCATCGTCATTTTCATATTCAATCAATAAACTTTCAAAATTTCAATATCATGACAACCATTTACATAATTCTCACTCTATGATCAGTTACAAATTAAACTAATGTATATCTCTATTTAAATTGCTTTCAACTAAGTGGCATCACTGCTATCACTACACCATAAACACCACCAGGATATTACAGTCAAGCTATAGCCATATGAACAAATCAAAGTCTCAGTAACGTCTAGAATGTATTTATTTCACACCCTATATCTCTAGATTCTGTTTTCATTCCAGTAAAAGAGATGCATCATAGCACTCAACAGGTTTTCAAAAGAAAAAAATATTTAATTACTAGTATCTCTTCTAATTAGTCGTAATCGTGGCAACATTGAAAATCGCCTGTAGACACCTAATTTGAATAAATGAAAATAATAATTTTGTAATTATTTTCCCGTCAATATCATATTTTCTCGTCGAATTCTTACTTAATATCACATGAAATCCTTGACATTGTACAAAGAATCAAAGTCAATATTGTCTTGATAAAAAGATGCAAATAATCATAGACACTCGTTCATGCTGCTTTAACTATATGATTCGAAATAGTTTTGGTTTCCATAGAATCACATTAATTTTCCAATTTTCTTTTTCGTTACAGAGCTATCAGAATGAAAGTTACAACAACAACTCATACGAACCATCACAACTGGATACTATCGATGAAAAAAATGATTGGCTCATGGGAGCAGCTTCTTCGTCTATAGAAGATATCGGTAACGATCAGTTCTCGTCACTGATAAAATCCGAAGATTTCGATAGTAGTACGGACGAAGAATACACGAACAAAATATCGATCGTGTGATTTTCAATCGCATTCTAGCTTGAACCATTAAGCTGAACAATGATCTTTATTAATATATCGAATATTCGATACGAATTGCATTGAGTTACATCACATCGTTTTTGGGGTGAATGGTCGACGAATGGTCTAAGCAGCATGCATCATAGAAATATTGAATTATTTTTCAGTACACGTGCATGTGCCTTTTGCGTTGGAAGATAGTTTTAGTAGTAAGCTATATTTATCAGTATCAGAAGTCGTACTGTAATTTATCTTGCCAAAAATCAGAAAAAAATCATTAAAACACAAAATATTCGACAACGAACAAGGCCTTAAAACGTATTCAGATACAACATCAGGTTGCTGTCTTAAGTCTTTCGATTTGAACAAACGACAGACTGTAAAATCAGCTTCGCAGTGCACTTTGCACTGCATCATCCATCAAAACACGTATTAAATTCAAGCAATCGAATCGAAATGTTGCATCTGAATACATTAAAATTAAAAAAATCATTAAGGCATAGATATATAGAGCGAACAAATAAAATTAGATAGATTTTACAACTTATTGCCTCTATGAGGTAGAATTGTTTGATAGCATTAAGATCATTTCACAAGATTGAAACAGAAAAAAAAACAAAATCAAATTCTCGGTGTTTGTATAGCATTAATGAATTATAGTTAAGTTAGTATTTTTGTCATGAAATAAGGAATAAATCTCGGGTTTATTTAGAACATCAACTCAATTCCTTGTATCATTCTGTGATTTAGATTGACTCTTGTGTATGGATATGTATGTACTGTAAGAAACAAGCTAGCTTCGTAAAGAATAATTATGCTTTAAAATGACGAATTACAATATGTTGTGCTATGATCTTGCCAATGTGAATGTGATGTATGATGTATCATATATATTTAAATAATAATGTAAAACATTTTTTTTTCGAATAATATATGAATGGAAATTATCTTGCCAATGGGATAGACAGGTTAATTGAAAATTTTATACAAAAATATCACAAATAAATACGTTTAATAATTAATTGTTGTTTTATTTGTTAAACCAATTCAGAATTTGTTTTATTTACCAAAGGCCATCAGAAATAGTTTTGACGCGTCAAGTTATTTCGAACCATTTTTCGAACAAAAATTATGCTGTAATTAGAAGTCATGGCTTTTGAGTTATGAGTATTCCGATTTTATCAATTGCAAATGATAATATTTTTTGTGATTTTTGTTGGCTTCGTTTTCTATTAAGTGTTGTTTCCTGATCATAAATTTCATCGCTCTATATTTTGATTTGATACAGAGTATCCAGGGTAATGGCAGTAAACCTGATTGCTTTGCAGTTTGGCTGAAGAAATAAACATAAGTTAAATTAAAAAATGAAATTTGTAAGTTTTCTACGTTTTGAAATGAAATTTTTAAGTTTACCTCGATTGCTGATTTGTGTGCTCAGTCGACATCAATATAGATATGCAAATTGCATAAGGAATCAGAAGGAATTAGGGAATGTTGACAGTGTAGTTAATTAAAAACAGCTGAATCAACAGTTTCTTACCCACTTTCAATTTTTGAATCCGGCAAGCTTAAGAATAATTGAAAATATTAAATGATAAAAATGATTCAAACGATAAAAAAAAGCTTAAGGAAAAAAACTCAGTTTAAACTGAATTCAAGCGATATATCAGTCCATAGCTAAGCAGCATTTTCACTTAATTGGAATATGTGTCATTTCATAGTCGATGCAAGATACTGGAAGAAGTGCTATTAATAGCGACAAAATACCAAAAAATAAGAAAAAAATAAAATGGGAGCTCGCGATTTATGTGTTTCTTTTCTGAATAAAAATTCACGAAAATACAAGCGGCATTCGTGTCAAAACTTTTGAATATTGACAGAATAATTTAAAACTATGAGCGTTAATACTAAATATCAATTTAGTATCTCTCTCAGGAATTAAACTAAAACAATATTCTTCATCATCATCGGCACGACAACTGGGGTCCGGTCTTGGCCTCTGTCACCAAATATCTCCATCGGTTCCGATGTCATCCAATTAGGCACCCCTAAACTCCGAGCTTCCTAGTCAATGCCAACCCTCCAGCGCAGGCAAGGTCTCCCACGCTGTCGTCTGCTGTAAAGTAAAATCTAACGCAAAGGAATTTCCGAACAGGATCCTCTTCGCTCATTCGAGCTAGGTGTCCTAAAGTAATATTCAGCATCTTAAAATAATATAGCTAAACTGGTTGTATTTAAATTAATTTCATAAACTGCATTTAGTCAATTAAGTGTGTTAGATAAGAAAGCGCCCAATGTGGGTAACACATTTTTCAATGAAATTTTCTTGGAAAATTTGTTTATCAGGATGCAAAACTATTTAACTCATTGAATATCTTCTTTTTTCGGCAGAACTGATTTTTTATGTGAAATAATTGGTCCGCAATATAAATATTGCCGAGTAGACCTAGATGTTGTTTGAACAATAGATAATGGCGCATTTATTTTTCGTTCTGTAAATCTTATAAAAGTTTGTTTTTTGTGAATATGAATAGATAATCATTTTACTGGATCTTGATATTTAGCCAGGAGAAAATGTAATTCAGCGTTGAAGATCACATCTGGAGAACACTCTGTCTAAAAGAAATACGTCAAGCTTTCTGTCTGAAAGCTTGATGCATGAGTGGAATAGGTCCAAGTTTCAGTAAATGTTAGTAATCTTTAACATCTAGTGAATTTTCGAATTGGGATAATTTTGGACAAATTAATCAGTGGATCACGAAAACTACAGAACACATTATTGTTATTAAGGTGAAAACTTGAGTGTTTTTATTTAATGTGCTGGCAACCCTGTAGTAGTGGTATCTATTCTTAGATAAAAAAAATTGTTGAAATGTAGGCTTTGCAGGATCATCCATTCCACTCTGTAGAAGGCTGAATATTCAAACGCCTGGTTCATAATCTTTCTCACCAATACAAATTCAAAAGACTTTGGTATTACATTAAATTTCTTGGTGATTATACGAGAGCATATTAAAATGAATGAACATTTTCGTTGAAGACTTACTTATTCGTTCGCTACTGGCTTATGACCATATTTTGTGTTCAAAGTCAATCAACAGTCAATTATGCTACGTGCTAAAAAAGAGAACGAAAATTTTGGGAAGATTTTAAATATTTCGAGTGTCAAAATTCACTATCGAATAATAGATGTTGTCGCTGAAGACTGCTGTTAGGTTTAATCAGCAATGCTCTTCTTTGTTTAGTGACCGTTATATTGGGTATTTGTCTCATAGGGTGGCACGCGCAACGGTCGAGACTTGCAGTCTGAACACTCCACATTCGATTACATTGATTGCGAATGAAATCCTTACCAGCTTCAACCCCCGAACTCGAAACGATTTGAGCCAGGACAAATTGATCTCGTCTTTTTGAAGATTGTACAATAACAACAAATGAAAAAAAATACTTTTATCAATATTGGAAAAAAAAATTTCTTGACAATTATGTAGGCAAAGTGGAATAATTTCAGGCTAAAACAGGGATAGTTTTGTGACCCGAAATCCAAGTTATTTTAATGCAGACGGAGTCTCCCTCATGGACTTACTAGTTTCAATAGCAAAACGGGCAAATGAAAATATGACTACAACAAACGCTCCTCGCAACATAGAAGACAGATTGTCCGCTACCGAAAGTAACCCAGCAGATTTCGATCAGTTTCTCGTCACTTTCAATAATATTGATCAGATCCGTAACGGCTCTTTATCTGTTGAAAGCATTTCAGCGATCTCTTTTTCGGTAAGGTCTTCGAATCCATCTGCACCAATTTTCCGTACTAATCCGATTAATGTTAGTATAGCGCCCGATTATTCCCGTTCGCTTTCACTCTCGAATAGCAAAATATTCTTTGATAACTTCATTGTGGTTTCCTTTACTGATGCCCCCTGTACTATGCAGTTTACAGCAGCAATTCAGATAGTGAAATTTTTCCAAAAACTTCGCACGCATATTCCAAATGAATGGCCTCGATTAATTTTGAAAAAATGTTTTTTTTTAAATGAAACTTAAAAATTGAAATAACTCCTTTATCCATTAGTTGTCGTAATGAAGTGGTATCTGGTGGCAAGAA
This sequence comes from Nemotelus nigrinus, assembly GCA_947369275.1. Lineage (NCBI taxonomy): Eukaryota > Metazoa > Arthropoda > Insecta > Diptera > Stratiomyidae > Nemotelus > Nemotelus nigrinus. Next base: position 70,750,674 of record OX376375.1, on the reverse strand, counting down.
AATTACTTGGCTGTTTGGAAGAACATCCCTTTATAGAATAGATTGGATGGCTGGTTGCGTGGTCTAAAAGCAGTTAAATTTAAATTGCAATGCTAGCCCTAGTGCATTATACTGTGACTTTGGCAACCTCCAATTCGGTACTCTTACAACCGATCTGCTACTAACATACAGTGCATACTTTCGAAACCACTTTATCAAAATAAAATTTTCAATGTAAAAAAAAAAAAAATTTCAATTTTAATCATCCCGCAAAAACAATTCCAATATAATGTTTCCTTTCAGAGCTTTCTAGGTTTTCCGACAGGCCTGGGTCCGCTCGCTTGTACTTTTAGATTCCACTAGGAGGTTCGACTTTCGCTCTTTTGTTCGACATGGCCAGCACATTGCAGTCTTTGGAATTTCATTACGGTGGATATATTCGGCGCGTCATATAGGCTAAACAAATCGTATCGAATTCGTCATCGATCTTCTTCCCGAATTGGATCGAAGATTATTTTCAAAGGTTTTTAGTTCCCTTACAGACCCCTTAGCCAATGCCTAGATTTCACTTTCATGGGATATTACAGGTCTGAGTATTGTTTTGTAAATGCGGAGATTCATTTTCCTGTTACATATAGAGATTTCAAACTTGTAAGCACTGAAAAGACTGTGTTATTGGCTTAGTTGAATTCATTTGATTTCGTTCAGTTCATTCCCATTTTTCTATAGGTTCGTCGATAGGTAATTGAAGTTGTCTACCGTTTCAAGGTTATATTCCATTAATTTATTTTGTGTTAATGACGTCCGTTTCGCTCACTGTCTCGTAATTTTTTTTTTTGCTCGCTAATTCGAACACCATCTTCTTTGGCGGTTTCATCTAGACTTATAAATACTTCCTCGACGTCCTTAAAGGAACTTGACGTAATATTGATGTCACCAGCTTAGGCCGCTAACTGGGTTTACTTGAATAGTAGATTTCCTATAGTATCACCAGGATTTTTTCCAATGATATACTCAACTGTTACGTTAAAGAGTACGATAGCTAGTCCGCCCCCGTGTTTCAAGCCTGTATTCGTACAGAACGAGTTAGTCAAGTCGTTTTGAACTAGCATTTGTGGCGTTGTCAGTCATGGTCAATACAATGTAATAAGTTACTATAAGCCAACTAATCATTAAATTCTACAGACGTGAATGACCAAAAAAATTCAATCGTCTAAGCCCTGGATTTCTTTGAAATCGCGAATACTGAAATCTTATTATATCATACTTTTAATTTTATCTCTGAGAAAATGGCTATATGTAGCACAAATCATTGAAATTGCAAAATAACTATTATTACAATATTTGTAATTATAGTTTTTACTGTACATCATGTCCTTCAAATACTTCCGATTTCCGTCTAATTGTACTTAATTACAATATTTACATTGTTGGCTATTTATCTTTCGCTTACATTTTTCTATTCTTGTCTATATCGTTCACACAAAAGAAGTTCAGTGCAACATTTCAAGCAACAGTAAAAACAAATTCCTAGGTTAAAACAATTATTCATGAAAAAAAAACTTATTCAAGGGTCTGTCCCCGTAACTCCACTTTTTAGATATTGAAATCAGTTAATACGGAGCTATGTATCTATGAATATTATTGAAAAACATTTAAAAAATAAAACCAGAAAACTACAGCAATTATCATTTAAATGAACATTTAAAAACATAGCAAGTGATGGGCTATACTGGGAAGGGAAACATCATGTAAAAAATGCAAGGCTGACTTTTATAAAAAAAAAAAACACTTGATCGATGTATATTTTTAGAGGAAATCGATGCACAAAAAATTTATTATTTACCTATTTCCTGAGTTCATGCAAATTGTTACTCGTTTGATTTGCCTTTGGCTTTGATGCATATTTTCAAGATTATTTTACTTACGGAAACACGCTGATTGATCAGTAAACTCTAAACATATAAATGATGAATTTTCAACCTTTAATCTAACAGAAAAAAACACTTTGTTGACTTGTATAAAATGTTTATAAAAGCTTGATTTAAAATGTTTCTCTTTTTCTCTTGTTTCTAACAAATTTTTCCAACTAAATCTATAGCGATAACGACCTGTAATGATCCAATAAAATAAAATCTTTCAACATATTTTCGATACGAATTTCAACATCGGCTTGACACTGTTTTTGTCACGTTTACTTTCAAAATTTCTTTTTCTAGACCAGTGTATTGATTATCTCATACTACAATCCTGGTGCAACAGTATTTAAGAATTTCATGAATATTTCAAAACCAATAAAACATGCTGCATTAGCCGGGAAAGCTCGGAGCATAACCGGCGTGACACCTTTGTATGGAGCTAGAGGTCCTTCTTTTCGCATCAGTTCTTTAAAAACATCACGAATTCCATTTTTATATGTACCTTCAGGAGCTGCGGAATGAAAGAATAAAAATAATGAGCAATTTAAAGAATATGGGCTTGATGAAAGATATTAGATAGTGACCTGTTTGTAGACGACTTTTGAGAACATCTGCAGGCATACCAACAGCCCAATTCGCTATTCCGGCCATACCACCAGCAAATATTGTTGATAACATACTGATTTTCGCACCGGGTCCAGCACGTTCAGCAGCTTTGTTTTGGATATATTCATAGGTGAGGAAATACATGCCACTGGCTGGTACATCTGTACAAAAATTTGAGATGTTGTGTATTACGGAGTTTCTTGACAGGAAAATGAATAAAGTCTTGAAATTTATAAGCGATATGATATTTTAAGAACGTGTTTAAATATTATTAAACTTTTATTTATTTATTATGTATTTTATTTTTATTGAAAAATGTGTTTGAAGGATTTTATCATACTAAGTTACTAACACACAAAATGCAAACAAGAATATATGCCCTATCAACTTAAAACATTTTAGCTGCTTCTTAAGTAAATATTTGTAAGATTGTATTTTCATTTTGCAGCAATCTCAGTATTTTCCATTAAAATGAAGGTTGTATAAGACAATAATAATCCAATCAATGATGTTCTTACAAGTTTTGATTGAAGGGCATATAAAATTGAATTGAATCAAAATCACCTTTGATTCCAAGTGGTTTATAACTTTTTATTCGAAACAAATAGTTTTTAATTCGATCTATACAGTAATGATCGCGTAAATAAGAGTATTAGATTAAATTACACAAATGCGGTAAGCATTCGTAGAAAAACGGAAGAAAATTACTTTGAAAACGCTAGCAGAAAGACTTATTTGGTATTTCTATGACGTCATAAAATAAAGTTAAAAGATATTAGATTATTCAAGACATGCTAATTTGATTAATTACAATTTTTATGATTACAGAGAACAACGCCAGATAACTGAGTACATGATCGCTGTATTAAAGTATTATACTCGCGTTTCGTGGAAATTGGATTTTAATTAAAATATGATTCTATCATTAATATTTGATGATCTGTTCTGTTTTATGACGGCATATTCAAGTAAATTCATTATCAATGTTTTCACATTTAAATCTGCGTTCGTGAAGCGTGTATTGCATGACTGAAGATTAGCGAATCAAATCCTGGGATCCCGGATCCCGGGATCCCGACTAATTTCTGGTCCCGAAAATCCCGGGATTGATGAGTTCTAATCCCGGGATTTTCGGGATCAGAAATTGGCCTGGATTCCGGGGCCGGGAGTCAAGCATAATCGGCAATCAAATTACGGTAAGACTCGAAACGAGCAAATAGAATCCATATTTATGAGAAAGCAATTAGCATGCACGTTCACATCAAAATGCGTAAAGAATAGAGCAAAACAAACCGATGTAACAGTTAACAAGAGAATATAAAGGGGTTTGTAAATAAATAAGTATGGACTGTTTCGCATTTAGTGCATTCGTTACTTCGAATGATTTGAGGAAATTAATACTAGCGAATGCATACACAGATTTACCAACATCCTCAATAACAATCATTAAAAGGCTGTGGGCTATGCAAGCAGGATAAAAAAAAATAATAAATAATGAGATAAGACAGGCTAGTATCTCAGGTGAACGGTTCAGTTTGACGTTTGATGAGTGGACCTCGACTACAAATAGACGCTACACAAATATTAACATCTACTTAGTGAATTCTTACTGGAGCTTGGTGCGAGTAAGGATATCAATGACAGTTGCAAATACCTAGATATATTAAAAGAGCGTTTCGCTGAGTTTGATGTTTCTCTAGGAAAATACATTGTTACCATCATAACTGATGGGTCAAATGAAATGCGAAAAGTAAGCAGACTAGTTAATACAGAGCAACATATTTGTTTGGCGCATAGCATTCTTTTGGCAGTTTGCGATGTTCTCTATAATAGGAGGTCCATTCTAGACCAAAGAGTTGATGAAGCAGCTGATAATCTGGACGGAGACCACGAAGATTTGGACGCTCCTGAATCAGCTTACTACGTTGCTCCCGGTCGCCTGCAAGACACGCTAGATCTGACGAAGGACATCAGAGCATGCATAAAGAAAGTTCGTAATGTAGTTTTATATTTTAAAAAAGCTCCAGCGAAAAATAATAACGATCTTCAAAACCATGTCAAATCCGAGCAAGGCATTTAATTATCTCACTGACTGGATTGTAAAACAAGATGAAATAATCTCTTGACAATGTTTAAACGGTTTTCCATTTTGAAAAATAGAATACATTAATAGGCCTGCAATAGTCAGAGCGATTAAAAGGAACTGAGTTTGATTCGATTCAGAAACTAATTGAAGTTTTGCTCCTTGTAAACTTGACTGTGGAGGCCTTAAATCGCAAAGATGCAAATTTATGCACTGCTAATACTTCATCAAGATTTTTATTTAGGCTGCTAGGAGAAAAACGGTCCATTCTTGTGAATGCTATGAAAATTGCAATATTGGACCGAATAAAAGAGCGTCCGTGTACTGAGCTATCTGGTTAGCTAAGCTATCTCCAGAATCTATATTGTACCAGCAAAAATTTACCAAGAGAAATAGAATCTCTATTTTGAAAACCAAGCAACGCAAATATTAAAAAAAAAATACTTCAATTACCTAGATGCTGAACCCTTTGCTTGCTAGCCAAAGAAATGAGGAGAACCCAGTAGATACCCATATTGAATCAGAACAAGGTAGTTGTTAATTGATGCTACAAGAAGAGCTGCAAAAGTATGAAAATAATCAATCATGAAATGCCGCAAGAAACTAATCTAATTAAAACTATTGCAAAAGAAAGTTTAGTTTGTAGCAGGCTTACCAATATTTATCGACCGTTTCCGCGGCGTCCAACATCGGGAATAAATTTAGAAGCAAGCTTGGAGACGATACTTTTGATACTTTGCTATTGCTTCAATGTTACTTCCGAAAAAACCAATGAGCTTTGGCAGAATTTTTATGTGTTGAATTTTTTATATGTTAAGAGTTGTGATATATTGTTGTGATTTTTTGTCGTGATTTGTTGTTGTAATTTGTAATAGTTGTAATTTTAAATATCTGTCTTCATACTGTCAACGTCTTGGATAATTAAAATTATTGTTTTTATTTGCATCAATTAAATAAATTAGTAATTATTCAGTAACATATTTTTTATACAGTTTTCAGCTTACTTATTGCTGTAGTTTTGAAATGATGGCACATAATATAATCTGTTTATTAAAAACTTGACTTATTTTGTTGTGTTATATTTTGAACCTCGAATCCCGGGATCCCGGGATTTGAGATTTTTCAATCCCGTAATCCCGGGATTGAAAAAATGATTCAGGATTGGAATCCCTACTGAAGATACTACGAATTTCACGTAACTGTTGAAGGCCAATGCCGAAGTCACGTGAGCTGTACGTACTATTTATTATGCATTTTCATACAGAAGCGTTGTAAGTATTTGGTTTTTGCCCGGGATCAAAACACCACTCATTTTCATAGAGACACGAAACTTTGTTCAGACTGTATGTCTATCATTATAAAAAATGAACCGTGGGGAGCAAGAAATACTGAAATTTAGCTGATTTCATTGGCGCATTAAATAAAATACGCAAGGATGAAATCGATTTTGTCTTATTTTTGCCAGCTCTGAGATATTAGTTTAGTTTGCGATTTACTTATAAGAAGAAAAAAAAGATAATGGCACCAACACAAGGTGAAACTTGCAATATATGTATGATATGAAATAATTTGATGGTGGCTCTACGTTTTTTTTTTTTGGCAAAATCAAGGTCTTGTATTCCTCAGTTATGGGTAATTATTGTTTATGATTTTTATTTGTTGAGAGGAATAGTACTTCGATTTTTTCTGCAACTAACAGACCTAACACTAGAATATAAATTGTTTTCAATAATTGAGAAAATTTATTTGTAAGCAATCATAAAACAAAAATAAAGAAAGCAGATTCTTTTTTATTTACTAGCGGCATATACAATTAGGATTATTTTGGGTTTTCCCTACATCTAGTGTTTCTCGCACATATTATACTGTACATATATTTTTAATTACTTCCTTTGTTTGTCTATTTTGCATATTTTTACAACTTAAACTTAGAGTTAATTACAATGCCTATAGTTTACTTTGATTCCAAAAACTTGCTTTCAGGATATAGATTGGATGTAGTGGATTGGAACAAGTTAAAAAAACTCTAGCGCACCTGAACCGCTAGAAACACTAATGTTCGAAGAACAGTAGAAGAATCGTGCAGGTTTTGAGTGCATATTCCACCACATGTGCTGCTTATTACGGCCAAACTGTTTCAAATGCCACGTTTTACTTTCGTCTTAAGAATGCATTATAACTCATATGGTGCAAGGTTTCAGATATTACCACTGGCATGAATTTCAACGTTTATGAGAGCAAAACACGGGTTAATTATATTCGTTATCAGTTGCTTATTTCATAAAATTTTGAAAGCAGCATCTCATATAACATCAATGAAGAAAATGCTCAGTGCCTGCAGCACTGTAACTGAAGTTGGTGTTTGGGGCTGCGATCCGAAAAATTTGCAGAACTTTGCGAATTGGAACATCGGTTATTTATTTTCATTGTAAATGTTTCCGGTATGTATACTAACTGTAAGCATTTATTGATACAAAAGTAGCACAACCGACTCGTGCTAGCAACCTTTCGCCAGTATCAAATCCAAGAATATATCAAATCTGCTTCACGTTGTTTAATTACATTCGAAGTTATAGGAGTATAAAGAAATTTAGGGTTACCTGCAGCGAGTTTTTTCAAATGATCGAAAGCTTAATATTTGCTGTTTATTGTCACTACAATATCATTACCATTTGAAAATTCTACGATAAAACCGCTTAATAAAGATATTGCAATTAAACACAAAACCAACAATAGCTGGCAACCCTATCGTGTCTTTTCAACCAAATTTGGCCTGAATAATGTTTATGACAGGTTTCATTAATTGTATGAAATTCGTATTGATTTCATGACTGCACTGGAAGTTATAGTACAAAAAGTTTTATTTTCCTGAGCGAATTTTCAAAACCAAAGACACAAAAATTACCATAGCAGGTAGCACCAATCAAATTTTTCAACCAAATTTCCACCAAACAGAGATTAGAGTTAGGTTTAGCTTCTGTGTCAATTTCATGAAAATCTGGTAACTTATTCACATTTCATAGGGCAAAAAGCAGTTTTTTTTCTTTGTAATTTTTCAAGATGGCACCACTGGCACAGAGTTGCCCACAATTCAAAATCGCTTCTATCAAATCTGGTCTTACTTAAGTCCAATGCATTCTGTAAATTTTAGCTGTATCTGATTATTGGTTCGTGAGTTTCCGTGAACAGAAGTTTTTGATGCTAAAAATATAGGTTAACTGGGAGAGGGTTACCGTTCTTGTCCGACATGAAATTTCCAAAGTTTTATTTTGAACGTGTAGATAAAACATAAGATTTATATACAGATTGGTTTTATTGTAAGAAACGGACATTTTTTTGAATATTCGATGGTTTGAATGTTTTTACTTCCAAATTTTTTTTTTCAAAATGAAGACACCAAAATTATCATAGCTGGCAGCTCCAATCGAATTTTTCAACCAAATTTCTACCAAACGTGGCTTAAAGTAAGGTCCAGCAATTGTGTAAGTTTCGTCAAAATCGAACGATTCAATCAGAATTTATAGGGCTAAAAACAGTTATCTTTTTTAGTGGTTTTTCAAGATGGCACCACTGGCACAGAATTGCCCGCATTTCAAAATCACTTCTATCAGACCTGGTCCTATTTAAGGTCAATACATGCTGTGAATTTCAAATAATTCTGCCCATCGGATCGTGAGTTTCCGTGAACAGAAGTTTTTGATGCTAAAAATATAGGTAAATTGGGCAAGGGTTGCCAGGCGTGCCCGTTTTAAAATCGATTCGGCCAAAAATTCATATTTCTTTATATATATATATATATATGTACAAAAAATTTCAGTGAGATAATCTCGGGAACGCGCCATTCGATTGAGCTGAAACTTTCAGGATACATTGGTGTATATGCAGAATAGGTCCAGGTCTCTTTAAATGTCAGTTATTGTAAACCTTTTCGCGCCGGCGGGCATTTAAGTGATATTTTTAATATACCTATTATTTCGTGCACAAATGATTTTCGCAAAAATAAAGTTAATAAAATAAATTTCTAACGTGTTTTACATATGAATCGGATAATGCTTTGGAATATTTTAACCCTATGTGTGCGCTGGGTGCCTAAAAAGAGGACGGGAAAATTTGAAAATTTTTAAATTTCGATAACTTTTGACAGAGCTATTCAATCATTACCAAATTTTCAGGACATATTGATATTATTTAGTTGTAGATTAATGTGGCTTTTAATGAGCGTGCTGGCAACCCTGTAGCTAGGGCAGGCACTGAAAGTGAAAACCTCCAAATCATCGTCTCTCTTGAAAAAATGCAGTTTCTTCAAAAATAAGCCTTTCATATGTAAATCTTGTGCTTTGTTTACATAACCAAAAAAAAAAAAAAGATATGGTATAACGGGCACGCCTGGCAACCCTTGCCCAATTTACCTATATTTTTAGCATCAAAAACTTCTGTTCACGGAAACTCACGATCCGATGGGCAGAATTATTTGAAATTCACAGCATGTATTGACCTTAAATAGGACCAGGTCTGATAGAAGTGATTTTGAAATGCGGGCAATTCTGTGCCAGTGGT